>BLBF01000017.1:7819566-7889981 GCA_015471245.1 Laticauda colubrina | reverse complement strand
ATAGAATAGAATAGAATAGAATAGAATAGAATAGAATAGAATAGAATTCTTTATTGGCCAAGAATGATTGGACACACAAGGAATTTATCTTGGTGTAAATGCTCTCAATATACATAAAATAAAAGATACATTCATCAAGAGTCAAGAATCATAAGATACAATATCTAATAATAGTCATAGGATACAATAAGCAATCAAATCATACTAGGAAACAGTCAATATAAGTAAGAACTATATAAGTAAGAACCATTAGTAATATGGTTCTTAAGTG
This sequence comes from Laticauda colubrina, assembly GCA_015471245.1. Lineage (NCBI taxonomy): Eukaryota > Metazoa > Chordata > Lepidosauria > Squamata > Elapidae > Laticauda > Laticauda colubrina. The sequence goes on along the minus strand of BLBF01000017.1, from coordinate 7,889,710 downwards.
AATCTGGCTTCCCCATTGATTTTGCTTCTCAGATGCTCACAAAAGGTGTTCATATGACCCTGGGACCCTGCAGCCTTCATAAATAAGAACCAGTTGCGAAGCATCTGAATTTTGATCATATGACCATGGGGATGCTGCAATGGTCTTAAGTGTGATAAAGGATTGAAAGTCACAATTTTCAGTGCTGTTGTAACTTGAACAGTCACTAAGCAAACTGTTGTAAGTCAAAGACTAACTGTAGCAAATTTACAGATCTATGTGCTCTGCAGTTTCACAATTAAATCTTGAAGCTTACTAATTCCTGACTAACCAACTTCAGCATTAGCAGCTAATACGAGCACTGATTTTTGAATGCATTTATGATTATTGTTTGCAAACAGGAGAAAGAGAGAGAGAAAGAGGCTTCATTTTTGACACCTCACCAAAAATTATTGAGCTGTATGCATTATGTCAATGCACATGAAATTAAAAAAAAAATCAGACCTTCATTTCTAGCGGGGCCATCCAGTTATAGTGTCAATTTTGTCTCCAAACTATATATAGGTTTATAACTCTTGGTCTCTTACTTCAAAGTATTTGTTGCACACATTCCAGCTGCTATTGCATTTAATCAAGAAATTGTGCATGTCCTATTTACAGATAGTATTTTATGATAGGTGCAGTTCTTTTTGTTTAGTAAGGTAACCTGAGAACAAATATCAAATCAACTTGGAGCTTTGCAGCCACATTTATTAAGCTTTATTATATTCTCTGAGTTATGTTTTTTCCTCACCGCAAATGCTTTCAGGATGAAAAAATGTTAAATATAGGATGAGGTTAGGATTATCAGGAATTTGAATAGGCAAAGAAACACAAAGGCAACTAGCAAGTATGAACAAAGGGGTGGAGGGAAGGACACACTCACTTTCTGGGTGTCTGTGACAAAAACCATAGCAAAATACTGCAAAGTACTTCAATGGACATATATATTGACAATTTTATTTGAGCATCAGACAGACTAGATTTTCAACTACAATATTTCTCCAACAAATCTGTATTTTCAAGAACATAGACTAGTAATAATATAGAATTGACGACCTGCTTTTCAAATTTTATCACAGAAATGTGTAGTGAATCATGTGTGATCTACAGACTATACAGATCATTCATTTGAAGGAACTGGATTAAAGCTGATTGTTGGAATCAGGAAAAAAATAAGGTAAATCTAAGTTATCAATCTGCCAATGGATGAGGGAAAGAAAAGAGGAGTGAATTTGGAAGATCGCAATAAATAAAAGTTTAAATGATTACTGCTGTGAAACAATCCAAAATAAAAGTAAACAAAAAACTCATAAAGCTGGACAAAGGAGATGAGGACACAGAGCAAAACATGTCCTTTTTTCCTGGATATCTGGTAATCCCTGATGAGGTTGTATTTTGATGAATGCCCTTCTAGGTTTCTAGAGTCCAGCAAACACATATTTATTCATACAATAAATGCCATTGCAAAAACCAATCCCAACTAACAAAAAACTTCACTTAAGACCAGACTTATCCTTATTGCAAAGAATCCGCTCCCATGAACTCTGCAATGAACTCAAAAGATGTCTAGACAATGGAGAGAAGGATATCTAAATTGATTACCGTGCTGCTTGTATCAAAAGTAAGTCACACAACCCACAGCTCTACATCCAACCCTACCTCATCCAACCCACCATCACTCAAAACTAGGCACACACGCCCCTAACTACCTCAATTCCAACTACAACTGGCCTTAAATACAAGCTACTCAATGCAAGAAGCCTTGCGAATAAAATACCTGAATTTCTCTTCTTACTAAATTTGGCTAAATTCAACATCATATTTGTCTGTGAAATATAGCTCAATGCATCTCTTCCTGACTCCATTACCACAGTAAGAGTTTAGCTATCAGATTGTGAAAGTAGAGGAGGTGGTGTTGCTATCTTCTATAAAAAGTCCCTACATCTAAAAAACATCCAAGTTACCCAGGAGCTTGCTATTCCTGAGATCATCGTCTGCGAACTGTCCTTAAATATCACATTTCAGTTCTTATTATGTTCCAGAGCCCCTGATTATGACATCGAACGTGTAAAAAAGCTAAAGTCCATGTCACACTGGCCAACGGATGCAAAACAGACACAACGGACGAGAAAAATGTTCCATCCGTTGTTATCCGCTCTTAAAAGGGGCAAAAATTTGCATAACCAGAGCGGATAACATGGACACGGGGAGGACGCAGGGCGGATGCAAAGTGGATGCGGAATGGAAGCCTAGCGGATGGAAGCAGATGGGAGTGGGTGGCACAACCGCAGGGCTTCCGGGGGGCCTCAGCAAAGCGGACGCAGAATGGATACAGCGGATGCAGAGCGGACAGCAAATGGATGAAGCGGATGCAGAGCGGAAGCCTAACGGATGCACAGCGGAAGCCTAACGGATGCCTGGCATTCACTGCGCATGCGGGGAGGATGCATTGCGTCAGCCCCGCAGATATAACGGAAGCAGCTCGGAAGCAGGTCGCCATTCAGAGGAAAGACCTGCTGCCAGCCCATCGGCTAACTTGCCTGCCCTGCCTGCATGTCTGCCTGCCAGCCTTGTTGCCAGCCTTGCTACCAGCCTTGCTGCCAGCCTCCCTGCCAGCCTTGCTGCCAGCCGGTCTGCCTGCCAGCCTTGCTGCATGCCTTCCTGCCAGCCTTGGTGCCTGCCTGCCTGCCAGCCTTCCTGCCAGCCTTGGTTCATGTCTACCTGCCAGCCTTCCTGCCAGCCTTGGTTCATGTCTGCCTGCAAGCCTTGGTGCCTGCCTGCCTGCCAGCCTGCCTGCCGGCCTTGGTGCCAGCCTTCCTGCCAGCCTTTCTGCCAGCCTTGGTTCCTGCCAGCCTCCCTGCCAGCCAGCAACCCCACAACCATGCGGAAGCACAGCAAGCCTCAGCCATCTGCTGCCAGCCCTGGCAAGAGGGACAGGGCAACCATCCTGCCCCCTGGCCATCACTCTTGTTCTGCTGGGGCTTCTGCAGCACGGGCTCACTCTTCTGGGGCTGGCACTTCTGCTGCTTCTGCTTCTGGAGGAGGAGCTGATGACAAGCACTCCAGCACCAGCCACCTCCACAGCACCTGGACCCTTCACCCCTGAGACTGAGCGACCAAGAGGAGTGCCAGAGACTCTTTTTTGTCTTATAGCTTGTTGTTAGTAAAGTCTATTTTTGATTCACACACTTGCTTTATTTCTTTTTTTTAATAAAGTCTTGCTGGAAACTTTTAGAAATGGTTTAAGCCTTTGCATGCTTGTGGGATGGATTAAGATAGCTGTGGGATGGGCAGGGATACCTTTGGGATGGGTAATAGCTGTGGGATAGATAAACCTCCAGTGCAAGCATAGTGGGACTGTGTGGTTCACCCTCCCAGGTGCCACACCTACGGCCCTTTATTATCAATAATAATGTAATAATCATCCACACATGTCAACATAAACACAACTCTTTATTAAACGCCCTGTTCATTGTAGGCCAACCAAACATACATGGCCCAATCTCATCCGTGTGATGAGACAGGCTGAAGGAAGCATCCATTAAGCATCTACCATCCTGTCTTGCCACTCCACTGCTCCAGCTGGGGAGTTGCACCATTGTCTCAGGAGGTTGCGCTGCTTCTTCACTTCATGTGAGGCTCTGTTGGGGCCTAGCACATCCTCAGTGTCGATCAGGTTTCGCCCTTGCCTCCATTCCCCAGGCTCCATGACCCCATTGGCTTGTTGGAGGTCCACGAGCCTGTTCTGCAAGACTGGGTAGCGGGTGTGCATGAGATTGTGCAGGATGCAGCAAGCTTCCACGATCCTCCTCACGGTCTCTGGGTGATGCTGCATGGTGGTGAGAAGTACCTGGAACCTGTTGACAAGGATGCAAAAGGCGTTCTCCACCACCCGCCTTGCCCTGGACAGCCTGTAGTTGAAGATCCTCTCTTCACGGGTGAGGAGTCTGGAGGTGTAGGGCTTCTTGAGGTAGGTTCTGAGGGAGAAGGCGTCATCCCCCAGGATGAAGTAGGGCACATCTTGCGTGTCGTTGGGCAGGGGTTCTGGATCTGGGAAGCCCACGATGAGGTTGCTTTCCAGCCCCTCCTTGAGGTGACTGGCGTTGTATACCTGGCCATCTGAAGATGAGCCATAGCCTGAAGCATTGATGTACATGAACTTGTAGTCAGCATTGACCATGGTGAAGAGGACGATGCTGAAGAAGCCCTTGTAGTTGAAATAAGTGGACCCCGACTTGGCTGGAGCTTTGCAGGCCACGTGCTTGCCATCTATGGCTCCAACGGTGTGTGGGAAGTTCCACCTCTGATAGCACTGCTCTACAACTTTCTTCCATCCTTCTTCAGTGGAGGGGCACTGGAGGAGCTCCTCCAGGTATTCTTCGATGATGGCCTGCACCACTTCTCTGACCACAATGCTGATGGTGTTGTGTGGCACCCTCCAGCCATATTGCATGCTTTTGTGGGTGGTCCCTGAGGCCAGGTGGCGCAGAGTGAGTGCCACCTTGAGCCCAGGTTCCAGGCTGGGCAGGAAGTTGGTGTTTGTCTTGGTCAACCTGGGGTCAGGCGCTGCACAACTTCATCAAACATGGCTGGCGGCATCCTCATGAAGTTCTGGAACTCCCGAGTGTCTTCGCTCCTGAACTCCACCATCAGCTTGTTGTACAGTCCGTCCTCCGCTCTACTGGTGAACCATCTTCGGACCCAGACTCTTTTTGGGTGGCTCCTTTTCTTCTCGCAGTAGTGTTCACAGAGCCTGCAGATGGCTTCGCACTGTTGCAGAATGATGGTGGCTGCCGAAAGGACTTTGTTACAATCCACGGTGGACATGGCTGGATGCTGTGGAAGAGGAAGAGGCAGATGAAGGCTGCAGAGGTCTGCACCACTGGGCTGCTGTTCTGAAGGTGCGATGCAGGCGAGTTGCTCCCCCTTTTTATAGGCAGTATAGGTTTTCCGCTAGGCATCCTCTAGGCATCCTGTAGGCATCCTCTAGACATCCTTAATATCCGAGATAGGTCCCCTCTGCGAACATTTTTTCCGTTTTAAACACTTTGTTTCCGTGTTGCATCCGTTTTGCATCCGTTCTGCATCCGTTCTGCTTCCTCCCTGCGTCTGGGCAGATGCGCGTTTCGCGATTGCATTGCGGATGCCTAGCAGATATAGCGGATGCGTAATGGGTGCAGAACTGATGCGTAGCGGATGCGTAGCGGATGCAGAATGGACGAATTGGATACATTTTCCGCGTAAAAGTTTTAGGCAGCCCAAAACTTTTGGAGCGGATGAAACGTCCATAAACGGATGCTGGACGGATAGAGAGGAAGCAAAACGGAGGCAGTGAGTACAGAATGGATACATTGCGTTAACCAACGGATGGCAAGGTTTTTTGTCCATTTTACATCCTCTTGGCATCCATTGGTTCAGTGTGACATGGGCTTAAATTCACCACTAACATGGGCAACATCCTGCCACACACTTTTATCTTTCTTTGTGACTTCAATCTACCTCACATTAACTGGACCATAAACGAATGTAAAACTGAACCCATACATGCAAACTTCTACAATGCTGTAACAAACCTGGGACTGGAACAACTAATAACCAACAACACTAGATTTAACAACTGCCTCGATCTCATCTTCTGCAATAGTTTGAATTCAATTGACGGAATACAAATAAAAGAACCCTTTTCCAGCAGTGACCACAACATGATTGACTTTTGTCTCAACATAAGTCCACACAAAAATCATCTCAATGACAGAATCCCCAATTATAACTTCAAAAAAGGCAACTATGATCTTATAAATAATGATCTCTCATCTCTTGATTGGCAATTTCTTTTCTCTGGATGCAATACTGGACAAGACCATTACAAAATATTTTTATATATTTTTAAGTCAAAAGAGTCATCAAACTATATGCACCAATAACAACTCCAAAAACCAGAAAAAACAGATTACTCATAACAATAAGGAAGCTTCAATACAAAAAGAGATCACTTTGGTGGAAAAAGAAATCTGGTCACGTTGCCAACTTCAAAAGCCAATACAATAATTTATTCCACCAGATAAAGACTGAATGCACCAATTATCACATGAAACAAGAGGAAAACCTTCTACGCACCAATTCCACCCGCGCTTTCTACAGTTTTGTAAACAACAAACTAAAAGACTCAAGGTCCATCCTACCCCTGAAAGTGTTAAATGCTCAGTCTAATGTTAAAGACTGAAATGATGACACCATTAAAGCCAACCTCTTTAACACATTCTTTGGCTCAGTATTTGTAAACAGCAATGGATCATGCCCAGTCGAACCACAGACAACTACAATGATCTAATACAGATCGATTTTACAGAAGACAATGTTGAAAAAACACTATGCAATCTAAAACCATGTCTATCTATTGGACCGGACGGAATATGTGCCTACTTCTTAAAAAAGCTATCCACTGCCATAGCCAAACCTCTAAGCATAATCTTTGAAAAATCCTTCAGGACCAGTTCCTTGCCAAAACTATCATCACAAGCCACGGTCATCCACATCTTCAGAAAGGGAGACCCCAGCCTAGTTGAAAACCACACACCAATCTCTTTATGCTGCATGACCTTTAAAGTCATGGAAACAATTATTAACCAATCCATCATCCTCCACTTTGAAGCAAACAACCTACTCTCTTTAAACTATTTGGTTTTAGAGAAAAACTATCCTGCAATCTGCAACTCTTATACTGCAATAACATATGGACTACACAGCTTGATCAGGGCAAAGCAATAGATGCAATCTACATAGACTTCTGTAAAGCCTTTGATTCAGTGGTACACGATAAACTACTCCTAAAACTAAAATCTTATGGTATCTCTGGACAGCTGCAAAACTGGATAGAAGCATTCCTGTCAAACAGACAACAAATGGTCAAAATTGGGAGTGTCCTATCAAATTCTGTACCTGTCAACAGTGGTGTCCCCCAAGGCAATATTCTAGGACCAACTCTCTTCATACTCTACATAAATGACCTCTGTGATCATCTTAAGAGCAATTGTGTCCTCTTCGCTGATGATGTAAAGCTATTCAACACCACAGACAATACTGCTACCCTTCAAAAAGACCTCGACTATGGTCAAACAAATGGCAACTTCAAATCTCAACAAACAAATGCTCTATCTTATATATTGGCAAAAAGAAATCAGAAAATAAAATACAGGCTGAATAGGCAAGACCTTGTTGATGATCCAAACTCTGTCAAGGATCTTGGAGTACTCAACTCTAATGATCTAAGTGGTAGAGCCCACTTAGCCAAAAAGGCGTTCAGGGTTGTTAACCTAATCTTACGTAGCTTTTTCTCTGGTAATATTACACTAATAACTAGAGCATACAAAACATTGCTAGACCAAAACTTGAATACAGCTCAACAGTCTGGAACCCACATTACGTATCTCATATTAACAGTTGAGAAAGTCCAGAAATATTTCACAAGAAGAGTTTTCCACTCCTCTGCTTGTTGCAGAATACCTTATGCCACCAGACTTGAAATTTTAGACCTAGAAAACCTAGAACTATGCTGCCTTTGGTCTGACCTAAGTATAGTCTATAAAATCATACATTGCAATGTCCTACCTGTTCATGAATACTTCAGCTTGAACCATAACAATACAAGAGCAAACAATAGATACAAACTCAAGGTTAATCGCACCAAACTTGACTGCAGGAAATACGACTTCAACAACAGAGTGATCAATATCTGGAATACTCTGCCTGACTCTGTGGTTTCTTCCCCAAACTCCAAAAACTTTAACCTTAGACTTTCGACTATTGACCTCACTCCTTTCCTAAATCGTCTGTAGGGGGACGATTAAGCGCACCAACGTGCCTACCGTCCCTGTCCTCTTGTTTCTTTTATTTTTCTTATATGTACCCATTTCATGTATTCATAACTATGTTTTTACTTATACCTATTATCTTGTAAGCAATTGACAAACCAAAAAAAATAAAATAAAATAAAATAAAATAAATAGATGGCTTATTGTATATATAGCATTACTGTGCTTTTTCTTTCAGATGCAAACATTGCATGGAGAACCACTTTTCCAACCACAAGTAGAGCTCTGTTTGCTTTTAAGATTAACATTCTTACAGACCTCACTCAGCAAAACCCTTGTTACAAAAAGGATGAGGCGTGACTAAGAATAAGCAAAGAAGGACTATTAAAGATGTACAATTTTTGTACATGCTTTCAAAATGAGTCAACAGAGTGCTTCAGACTTGGCACAAATGTAGCTTTTCTTTGCTATTTCTTAAAGCAACCTGAATTTCTCAGTGGTCTTAACCTGGAATTATCATTGATCTGCAATAGGAGTGATAAGTGGGTACAGGGTGGAGGGCTAGAGGATAGAATGAAGATGAGTGGTAAATGCCTACCATCCCTGGGCATATCAGCTGGTCTTTCTCAATAATTCTCTAATCCACAAGGAAAGGAAAGGAGAAAGAACAGCCATTGATAGCAATAGCAACAGCACTTATATTCTGCTCCATATTGTGTTGCAGCACTTTCTGAGCACTTTACAGTATCAGCATATTGCCCTCAACAAACTGGGTCCTCATTTTACTGCCCTCAGTCAGGATAAAACTCATGGCTGTATGCCTGCCTGCAATACTGCAGTCTGGCCACTGTGCCACCAGAACTCCTTCTGATAGGTATTTGATAATAAAGGCCGCTATTCATCAAGGTGTAGTGGTGGTGTTTGTAAACCTTATTATTTGACTGGAAAACATTTATCTTTGGAAAGAGTAGACATGTATTAAAAAAAGCACTTTCCACATTGGCTGGGACTGATGGTTACCTTGTAAGAGAAGGCTGTTTGAGCAGATCTGTCATTATGTAGAGGAGTTTTACTTCTGGAACAGGCTTAGTCTGAAGTGGGTAATATACCACTGACATGTTTCCAACTCCATAAAGGCTGCTTTATGGCAGCCTGGAGCATTAAACTTTGATAATTCACTAACTGGATTCTTGTTTAAAATAATTAACTCTCTGACTCTCCATAGCTTTAGATCAAATCCTTTTGTTGAGACATAATTATACTGTTGATAACAAAAGAAGGCATGAGGAATTTTTATGCCATAACCTGACTTGTCATCACTTCAAATGCCTCAAGTGATCTTTACTGATCAGGAATCATGCGCTGACAAGAAATGCTAACATTATTTTATTTTTTGTCCCCTGTTGCCAGAATAAGTTATGTGCAATGGACAATTTTAAAATGAAATATTGGACAATGATACAAGATACCTTGGCATGATATATACTGTAAATTGCTATCAGTGATTATTATTTAATACCACTGATTGCACTAGAAAATCTCTTGTTCAGAATTATTTCTCTTTTTTCTTCTACCTTTTTGACTTTGATAATTAAAAGTATTTTAGGTAAGGGCATGTTTCTTTTATTTCAGATTTCTGCCCTTTGCTGATTCTTGCTTGTGTTCAGAAATGGAACCATTGCTTCTAAATGTTTATTTTAGAAAAAAAGATAAAAGGTTAAGATAATGAAATATTTTTCCAATAATATCACCATTATCCTTAGAAAAGCACATAATGAGGAAACTAATAAATTCTGCAACCCATTTTAGTAAAAAATTGTGTGTGTGTGTGTATGTGTGTGTGAGAGAGAGAGAGGGAGAGAAGGAGGGAGGGAGGGAGAGAAGAAAAAACCTTTTGCTGTTTCCATGCCACATACCTAACAGTTTCAAAATAGATTTACTTGGTATATTCAGTGTTCGGCCAGAGCAGGTAGCACCTCCTAAGCCCCTAGGGGATCTTTGCTGATCCTGAAGACTGAATAAAATCGTATCTGTATATATTTGACAGTCTCATCAACCAGGGAGCTACCAACCTGTAAATAGATAGGGAAATTGAGAGGGAAAAACCAAGGCAGGAACAGAAAAACCATTGACTTGTTCCTGTCAAGAAGATTACCTGGACATATCCACACAGTCCCCAGGAGTCAAGCTGGACTTAAAGAGTTTTCATGTTGTTGGCATTTGCCTCTTAAAGGTGTGGATTTTTAAAACCTGTATGTATATAAATGCTTTCAATCTAGATTACGTTGTTATGTGATTACAAATAGATTTTGAGTTATAATCCATTTGGCCTGTTATCATTCTATTGTCATTTAAAGGGTTTTTAAAAATAAACAAATGAATTAAAATATGTTCAGATTAGCTGGTACCAGATACAACTAGTTTTTTAAAGACATGTAAAGCCTTTATGTATTTGTTAATTTATTTTTTAATGGAAATACCAAAGCATACAACAGAAAATTGTCGGTACCTTTCTGCTAATTTCATTTAGCATTCAGACATATTTTCTTTCACCCAAATTCCTTCTAAAAATATAGTTTCTGATTTAGTAAACAAGTCAATGATGCTTCCAGTTCTCAGGGAATCATATTTTTAATGGAATGATGGGATCAAAATATCAAGGGGATATTGATAAGCATAGATTAGGCAGTTTTACAATTTTGTCATCCAATTCTATGTTTTCTGTATAATAGTTCTAGGACTAGCATATTCATTTCTCCTCCATATTTCAATCCACCAAGTGTTATAAAAGAAGAAACAGTGGCACCTACTTGGTATACACTGCTTTACTGCAACAGTTGGTCAGTTCATGGAATCATCCAAGTAGGAAGAGACATAGTCTATCTATGTTACTTTTTACCTCTCAACTTGACAGACCATCAACCTACCAAGTTTTTATTATTCAAGACAAACTTCCTGAAACATATTCAAAGAGGGTTTGATATTCAAAGAAGATTTTAATTCATATTCAAAGAATATTTTTAATTCCATATTCAAAGAAGATTTTAATTGGAAAAATGCTATATTTGCAAACAGGGATACTCTTTCTTTCACTGACTGTGCTGGTGTCTTTTAATAGAACACCACAGATCTTGTACCAAGTTATCTTGTACCAAGTTTGTATACTAGTGGAAAAGACAACTTCAGTCCTGCTTTCTACCGGATATGAAACAGATGCTTGGGGCTAAATTATCATTAAGATCAACCACTGCTTGTCAGGCTTGGATTTATCATAAATTTTATCCAAACGGAAACAAAAACTTAACATACTGCTTGCAAGTTTACCAATGGAAGAGAAAAAAAGTACACAAACTTTTTTGATGGTTGTAAAAATTAGGTTCTTGATTTAATGCACTGAGTCAGAAAGGAGGCCATATTTGGAACAACAGAGGCTCAAATGATTGAGATGGTTGTTATTACTTTTTTTTATTAATGTTTGTAGAAGAAGCGCTATGACTGACTGTCTTTATGAAATACTTGATATGCCATCTTTTGCAAACCATTCATTCATTCACTCTACAGAATGTCACTATTAAACTTCCTTGAATGTATTATGCATTCAATTTTACCCTCCATCATTTATTTATATGTTAACTGACAACTTTCTTCCAGTTTGGCCCATGAATAACTTTTGGATAAAGAGGCACAGAAAGGAAAAAAAAAACAAAACCTTTCTTTCTACATATTTTCACTGTGATTGGTTTGGTTTTTGATTTTATAAAAGTTCTGGCTCTTTCTAAACAGAAGGAGAAAAAACTCACAAGTAACTTTCTTTAGGGACAATTATTTCTAATTATGTAAGATTTAGATAAGATTATATCCTATTTCAGTTGGCAGATAAATTTTAAAAAAATATTCTTTCGGCCTATACAGAAAACAGTTCTAACATTTATAGATATTTCTGTAGCTAACACACATACTAAAACCTATTTTTTCCTATATATTTATGAAACTGAAAGAAACTCTCTGCATTATGTAATTATATTTATAGATTTAGGTTGGAATTGGGTCATTGCAGAAGATAAGTGGTTACAATTAAAATAGCTCCATATGATCTCATTCAGTAGTAGCAAATATGCCACGATGCAGTCTCCCTTGCCCCCAAAGTGACACTTAAATGACATGCCTTCAGGCACTTAACAAACACTGTCTTGTTTCATTTTACTCTTACTATCCAGTCATCTCAACTTCTCATTGTAAAAGTTAGTGTGGAAGTCCCTCAATAAAGAGTCACAGTTTCAGTTGTACTACTGCAGCCACCATTTTTTAAAACCATACTCTGGATCCATTGCAATTTATCTGAAACTCTCTTAAATGTTCTCCTTTGGGTGCCCATAGCTAGGCAAGGAACTCAAGGTACTGTCTGAGGAATGTATAATATAGTGAAATTTTCCTTGATTTGGAAATTACACTGCATTGACATTCTGTAGGATTACATCAATGTATGTAATTGCACTGCTGACAATTCAGCAGTGCATTCAACTTGTAATCAGCCACAATTCTTATTTTTCAGAATCTCCACCTTGTATCTTCTTCTTGGAAACTGCCGAGCATTATCACCCAGGATCTTCTTGAAATTTCTTTTTATGCCCTGCCTGTTTTAAGCCTGATGGTAAAATGTAGTCTCCCTGGTATTCATCTGTGGTTCATGATAACATCATTCTCAGTTAACTGACAGGCTGTCTGTACTGCAGAGCCCAACTGAGTTTTCTTTAGCCCCTGTCACACTGCACCAACAGATGGAAAGAGGATGTAAAATGGAGAAAAACACTTGCCATCTGTTGGTTAACGCGATGCTTCCGTTTTGTACTCACTGCATATGTTTTGCTTCCTCTCTATCCATCCAGCATCCGTCTATTGACGTTTAATCCGCTCAGAGGGTTTTGAGCAGCTCAAAACTTTTGCGCAGAAAATGTATCCAATGCATCCATTCTGCATCCGCTAGGCATCCGCTAGGCATCCGTTCTGCATCCATTAAGCATCCGCTATATCCGCGAGGCATCCGCTATGCATCCGCGCAACTCGATCCGCTCCAGCGGTAAACGGATGCAGGGAGGAAGCGGAACGGACGTGGAACGGATGCAGAACGGATGGAGAAAGGATGAAAGCGGATGCAGCTCGCAAAGAAAGCATTTAAAATGGAAAAAACGTTCGCAGAGGGGACCTATCTCGGATATTAAGGATGTCTAGAGGATGCCTAGAGGATGCAAAGGGACACATAGTGGAAAACCTATACTGCCTATAAAAAGGGGATCTCACTTTCTGGATCTCACTTTCAGACCAGCAGCCCAGCTGTGCAGACCTCTGCAGCCTTCATCTGACTCTTCCTCTTCCACAGCATCCAGCCATGTCCACCATGGATCGTAACAAAGTCCTTTTGGCAGCCACCATCCTTCTGCAACAGTGCGAAGCCATCTACAGGATCTGTGAACTCTACTATGGGAAGAAAAAGAGGCGGCCAAGAAGCGTCTGGGTCCGAAGATGGATTGGGAGAAGAGCAGAGTACGGACTGTACAACAAGCTGATGGTGGAGCTCAGGAACGAAGACACTCGTGCATTCCAAAACTTCATGAGGATGCCTCCAGCCATGTTTGACGAAGTTGTGCAGTGGCTGACACCCAGGTTGACCAAGGCAAACACCAACTTCCGGCCCAGCCTGGAACCTGGGCTCAAGGTGGCACTCACTCTGCGCCACCTGGCCTCAGGGACCACCTACAGGAGCATGCAGTATGGCTGGAGGGTGCCACACAACACCATCAGCATTGTGGTCAGAGAAGTGGTGCAGGCCATCATTGAAGAATACATGGAGGAGCTCCTCCAGTGCCCCACCACTGAAGAAGGATGGAAGAAAGTTGCAGAGCAATGGTATCAGAGATGGAACTTCCCCCACACTGTTGGAGCCATAGATGGGAAGCACGTGGCCTGCAAAGCGCCAGCCAAGTCGGGTATATTTCAACTACAAGGGCTTCTTCAGCATCGTCCTCTTCACCATGGTCGATGCTGACTACAAGTTCATGTACATCGATGCTTCAGGCAACGGCTCATCTTCAGATGCCCAGGTATACAACGGCAGTGACCTCAAGCAGGGGCTGGAATGCAACCTCATCATGGGCTTCCCAGATCCAGACGCACTGCCCAACGACACGCAAGATGTGCCCTACTTCATCGTGGGGGATGACGCCTTCTTCCTCAGAACCTACCTCATGAAGCCCTACACCTCCAGACTCCTCACCCATGAAGAGAGGATCTTCAACTACAGGCTGTCCAGGACAAGGCGGGAGGTGGAGAACGCCTTTGGCATCCTGGCCAACAGGTTCCAGGTACTTCTCACCACCATGCAGCATCGCCCACAGACCGTGAGGAGGATCGTGTAAGCTTGCTGCATCCTGCACAATCTCATGTGCACCCGCTACCCAGTGTTGCAGAACAGGCTCGGGGACCTCCAACAAGGCAATGGGGACATGGAGCCTGGGTAATGGAGGCAAGGGAAAAATCTGATAGACACTCAGGATGTGCAAGGCCCCAACAGAGCCTCACATGAAGGGAAGAAGCAGTGCAACCTCCTGAAACACTGGTGCAACTCCTCAGCTGGAGAGGTGGAGTGGCAAGACAGGATGATAGATGCTTAATGGATGCTTCCTTCAGCCTGTCTCATCACACTGAGATTGGGCCATGTATGTTGGGTGGGCCTACAATGAACAGGGCGTTTAATAAAGAGTTGTATTTATGTTGACATGTGTGGATGATTATTACATTATTATTGATAATAAAGGGCCATAGGTGTGGCACCTGGGAGGGTGGACCATACAGTCCCACTATGCTTGCACTGGAGGTTTATCTATCCCACAGCTATTACCCATCCCAAAGGTATCCCTGCTCATTCCACAGGTATCCCTGCCCATCCCACTGCTATCTTAACCCATCCCACAGATATCCTAACCCATTCCACAGGTATCCCTGCCCATCTGACAGGTATTCCTGCCCACCCCACTGCTATCTTAACCCATCCCACAAGCATGGAAAGGCTTAAACCATTTCTAAAAGTTTCCACCAAGATTTTTTTTTAAAAAAGAAATGAAGCAAGTGTGTGAATCAAAGATAGACTTTATTAACAACAAGCTGTAAAAAATTTTTTGACCCAAGTCAAGTGTCCAAACAAAGTCCACAGGTAGCCAGCCAGCCAGTCTCTGGCATTGCTCTTGGTCACTCGGAGGTGTGCCCAGTCTCAGGGGTGAAGGGTCCAGGTGCTGTGGAGGTGGCTGGTGCTGGAGTGCTGGTCTGAAGCCCCACTAGGGTGCCTGGCCCTGAGAGGACAACAGGTGATGGTTTGTTGAGAAACCTCTCGGACAGCTGGCTCAGACCCGTGATGTTGAGAGCTCCTTCCTCCATGCCATGGGGTGTCAGCCCCAGTACTGATGACAGATGTACTGAGGCCGGGCTTGGCTGTGGGGTGAAGGAAGGAGCAGTGTATTGGGGCTGTCTGGTCTGCAGCTGGGTGAGGACTGGCATTGGTGGCATCGGTGGCATGGGTGGCATCAGTGGCATGGTTGGCATCATTGGCATCAGTGGCATCAGTGTCGTGGGTGGCATCGGTGGCGTCGGTGGCATCAGTGTCGTGGGTGGCATCGGTGGCATCAGTGGAACTGGTGGTTATGGTGTCGTTCGATGACTCTGTGCCTGGACTCTGAAGGGCTGCTGCCTGTGCTGCTGGACCTCCTGGTAGCTGTAGCCCTGGTAGGTGAGGGCCTGTGGAAAGCCTTGGAATGGGAGGGACATCACCTGGGGTGGAGGAGCAGACCTGGACTGGGTGGGAGCAGGTTCCTCTGGGTCTGGAGGGTTGTGAAGCAGCTCAGTGATCCAGTCCTTCAACACCTGGTACTGGGGTTCCGCCATGTCTGTGAGGGTCTGGTTCACATAGGTGAGGAAGGGCTTGTGGTTGGAGGCTGAGGAGTCGGTGTGGACCAGCTGAGAGAAGAGATCTATGCTGCTCCGGATGGTGTCTCTGATCTCCAGCAGGACAGTGTGGCTCTGCCCCTCCAGTCTGGTTCTCTGCCTTTCTGTGGAGGTGGAGCTGGGGATGGATACGGGTAGGGCTGTGGTGGACGTGCCGTCTCCTTTCTCCCACCGCACCAGGGAGTCCTCCATGCGCTCCACCATGGTTAAAACAGCTGTCCGCGGGTTTTCCGCCGTGGCACGCTCCACAGAAACCTGCCTGGAGACAGGAGCTGACTCTCGGCCGAAGAGGACTGGCTCTCAGCAGGCTTCCGGAGAGAGAGGGTAGTGAGAGGGGCTGCTGGTGCTCCTCAGTGGTGGATCTCACCCTCCAGGAAGCTGCACCTAGCCATGACATAGATCTCTCTGTCTGTCAGCTTAACCGTGGTCTGGCCAGATTTCTTCAGGTGCAGTTTCCTGTACCAGGTGTGCATGTGCTTCCACCAGCCAAGGAGCACCTCCGAAGTGTAGCCCAGACTCTCCGCCTTCTCTCTCCAAGCAGCATGCTTCCGCTTGGTGTCCCTGTAGAGACGGTGTCCCTTCCGCCACAGATAGTCATTCTCTCTCAGCCACTCCAGCACCTCATCCTCGTGTTCCTCCTCAATGGAGTATTGCCTCCTCTCCTGTCCCCACATATGCCTCTTCCTCCCTTTGGCAGGACCAGATGGGCCCTCATCAGAGGGGCTCCCAGGTAGTAGGGGCTGCCCCTCCACACCACCACCAGCAGCAGCACCAGCAGGATCATCATCATGATCATCATCATCACCAGCAGGATCATAATCATTATCATCATCATCAGCAGCAGGAGTAGCACCAGCAGGACCAGGATCAGCAGCAGCAGAGTAAGCACCAGCATCGCCAGCAAGACCAGGAGCATGAGCAGGACGAGCAGGACGAGCAAGACCAGGAGCACGAGCAGGATGAGCAAGTCCAGGAGTACGAGCAGGACAGCAGGACGAGGAGCAGCTTCAGCAGGGTAAGCACCAGCAGAAGCACCATCACCAGGAGCAGCATCAGCAGAGTAAGCACGAGCAGAAGCACCACCGCCAGGAGCAGCATCAGCAGAGTAAGCATGAGCAGAAGCACCACCGCCAGGAGCAGCATCAGCAGAGTAAGCACGAGCAGAAGCACCACCACCAGAAGCAGCATCATCAGCTCCCCCAGAAGAAGAAGCAGCAGAAGCCCCAGGAGAAGCAGAGTCAGGGACAGTGGGCGGGAGGGTGGCCCTGTCCCTCTTGCCAGGGATGGCGGCATGTTGCTGCTTTCTCTTCTTCCCCATGGTTGTGGGGTTGCTGGCTGGCAGGAAGGCTGGCAGGGAGGCTTGCAGGCACCAAGGCTGGCAGGAAGGCTGGCAGGAAGGCTGGCAGGAAGGCTGGCAGACAGCCAGGCACCAAGGGTGGCAGGAAGGCTGGCAGGAAGGCTGGCAGGCAGGCAGGCACCAAGGCTGGCAGGAAGGCTGGCAGCAAGGCAGGCAGCAAGGCTGGCAGGCAGACTGGCTGGCAGGGAAGCTGGAAGGCAGGCTGGCAGCAAGGTTGGCAGGCAGGCAGACAGCAAGGCTGGCAAGGAGGCTGGCCCAGAGGCTGGGAGGCAGGCTGGCAGGAAGGCTTGCAGCAAGGCTTGCAGGCAGGCATGCAGGCAGGGCAGGCAAGGCAGTCAATGCATCCGGCAGCAGGTCTTTCCTCCGAATGATGACCTGCTTCCCAGCTGCTTCCCTTTATATCCATGGGGCTTATGCAATGCATCCCCCCCGCATACGCAATTAACGCTCGGCGTCCGTTAGGCTTCTGCTGTGCATCCGCTAGGCTTCCGCTCTGCATCCGCTTCATCCGCTGTGTATCCGCTGTGCATCCACTGTGCATCCGCTTCATCCGTTCCGCGTCCGCTCTGCATCCGCTGTATCTGTTCCGCGTCCGCTTTGCTGAGGTCCCCCGGAAGCCTAGCGGATGTGTTATCCGCTCTCATCCGCTTCCATCCGCTTTGCGTCCTCCCCGCGTCTGTTCCTTTCCGTGTTATCCGCTCTGGTTATGCAAATTTTTGCCCCTTTTGAGAGTGGATAACAACGGATGGAACATTTTTCTCGTCCGTTGTGTCCTTTTTACTAACGTTTTGCATCCGTTGGGCAGTGTGACAGGGCCTTTTCCCATGGGATCAGTTCAGGTTGCAACATTTTGAAATCTGAGAAAGCATCATCAACAGGATGGTATTTCAAAATAATACAGTCCATAGAACCTAAATAATTTTTTTTTAATGTTGTGATGTTTATTCTTTTTCAGTAATGTTCCAAAAGCTTATTTCTTTTCATTCTCTATTTTTTCCAAGAATGTTTTCATAAATATAACAGATCTCTTTTGTAAGTCTAAAATAAGAATGTTGTTCAAGTCAGTCTTGGTTGAAATCCACACATTCAAAAGAAAGTCACTCTTTTGATTTATTATTTTGTATATTCCTTATACAGATTAAAAATCAACTAGTTTAATCTTCAAGTCCTGTGTAACACCTCTGTCAATAGCATGCTTTAGCCTGTAACTTTTTAAATCCATATCCAAAACAGCCTAATTCTCATTTATACCCTTTTCTATCACCTCTTTTAAACTCATTTTTATCATAGCAGAGTATCTTCAGAGAAAGTTCTGAGTACATTATTGCAAAATATCCTTCAATTTCAAAGTTAAAATACTTTGTTCCATACTAGAATATAATACAGAATGACAGAGTTGGAAGGGATTTGGAGGTCTTCTAGACTAGTCTTCTAATCTTCTTCTCAGGCAGGAAACCCTCTATCATTTCAGACAAATGTCTGTCCAATCTCTTCTTAAAAACTTCCAGTGTTGGAGCATTCACAACTTCTGGAGGCAAGTTGTTCCACTGATTAATTATTCTAACTGTCAATAAATTTCTCCTTAGTTCTAGGTTGCTTCTCTCCTTGATTAGTTTCCATCCATTACTTCTTGTCCTTCAGGTTCTTTGGAGAATTGGCTGAGCCCTTCTTCTTTATGGCAACACTTTAGATATTGGAATGCTGCTATCATGACACACCTAGTCTTTCTTTTAATTGAATTAGATATACTCAATTCCAGCAACTGTTCTTTATACGTTTTAATCTCAAGCACCTAATAATTTCTGTTGCTTTTCTCTGTATTATTTCTGGAGCCTCAAATCCCTTTTTACAATGTGGTGACTACATTGTGGCAACTATTGTATTAGTGGATCTTCTGTAATCACATCTTTAGCTTGTTCTCATTGCCTCTAATAACCAACCTTGAAGCTCATGTCATGCTTTTCTCTAATCCATAACATTTTCCCAATGAAAATGTTGAAGTCCCACAGGTGCCAATATAGGGAGGCATCTTGATATAGCGCTCACAGGTATTGCAATCCTATATTTTGCCTGCAAAGGCTTTACCAGCTATGTCCTAGACTGCTTAAAAGAAAAGGATAAGAACCACCAATTTGCATGACAAAATTTAATTCAAGGGAGTAAAAAAAAAAAAAGTACATGACACCTGTAAAAAGGGACTTTGACCATATGGTCATGGCTGCCATCTTGAACATTTTTTTGTTCATTTAATCCAAACAAATTCTAGCAAAATTCAAATTCCAAACTGAAAATTTAAGCAACAGCAAAATCTATGCCATGTTATAACAGTTATTTGTGTGAATGAAGTTAATGGGCACATTCATCTCTGTAAAACATATATGGTTGTAAAAAAGCACAAACTATTTAAGAGAAACTGGGAAATTTGAGATAAATATCCAGAACTTTATAATTTTCTGAGTGAGATTAAACAACTTGAATATGTAGACTTTGTCTACATTTATACTAACTAGGATATAAAAAAGAAATTTTAATTAAACATTTTTCTTCCTCCTGTTCATTTATTTGACATGATACTTGACTAACCAGTATTGAAGCTTTTCAGCAAGTTTCAGTCTCACACAATTAACTTAATTAGCATCAAGTGGATTTCAGTGCAGTCATCAGAGAAAATATATAAAACATATAATTATTCAATGCTTAGGAAAACATGTTAATCATCATTATTATTACATGCAATAATCATGAGGATCTCAGAAGTTGCCTGAAACAACAAAATTAATCAGAATTCTGTTTCCAAGTTATCTGTACTAAATTATGCAGCTGAAAATTTTCTGATACCAAGTATTGGATGAAAAATTCCCTGTTTCAAAAACCAAACTAGCTCATAATTAATGGTTACTTCAGTATAAAATTAATAAGTTTCATAATTACAATGTTTTTAATATTAAAGCAATATATTTTGCTCTTATACCCACATAGAGTATCTAGATATTTATTTGTATAAGATGGGAGGAGAAATATTAAAATAAAAAACAAAATAAATTCAGATTTAATAGAAGTATTGAAAAAGGCTTGATTCAGTTTTATATAGAAA
Organism: Laticauda colubrina; assembly: GCA_015471245.1. Classification (NCBI taxonomy): domain Eukaryota; kingdom Metazoa; phylum Chordata; class Lepidosauria; order Squamata; family Elapidae; genus Laticauda; species Laticauda colubrina. The sequence goes on along the minus strand of BLBF01000017.1, from coordinate 7,869,435 downwards.
ACTTATCACTTTTTTCCATTTCATGACAATTCTAGCTTAATGTTCCTATTAATCCAGTCTTTGGATTGGTTGTTATCCATTAGGACAATGTTTATAAATGATAGTGGGGCAAGAGTATATGGTAACAATAGTATTAATTGAAGCTAATTCTTTTCCACTACTGGATTACCATCCTTACATAAATCGAAGTAATCATTAGAGACACCCTGATCCTGAACCTCTTGTTATAGATAACAATGTAGAGTACACCTCACTATGTCCAGTTTTTGGAGAAAATACACATTTTAAGAACTACATTGTGATGTTTAGTATTATACTATTAATGTTATCTTGAATTTCTGTTATGGATTGCACCAGGAGAAGCTAAAGTAATTTCATTACATTCATGATGTACAATGAAAATAAAGGCTATCATTATCATGCTCAGAATCTTTATGCAGCACAGTCAGCTCATGCACTTAATTCCTATACTTTAAAAATATTTGAAAGAAAACCTTTGGATATGTTTTTTGTATTCTTTTGATTTTACACCATTCCTGGATGCTGTTCAATATGATGGATTCTGGCCAACATAAATCTCTGAGTAGATGTCAGAGGTACTCTTGCAAATGAGTATGAAGATCTGAGACAGCACTACACCCTGGGGCAGGATGAAGTCCATAGACCATTTTATTGCCATTCTTGGCTATCATCATTATAATAAAATCTGGAAAACAACCTTGCAGATATTAAAGGCCCAGTCCCACTGCACTTACGGATGCAAAGAGGATGTAAAACGTTAAAAAAAGCTTGCCATCCGTTGGAAAATGCTATGCATCTGTTGTGTACTCATTGCATACGTGTTTCATATGCTCGATCTGTCGAGCATCCGTCCACTGCTATTTCATCCACGCAAGAAGTTTTGAGCTGCACAAAATTTTGTGAAGGAATGAACTTTCTGCTGTGTACGATGTAAATCTGCGACACACGAGCAACAAATGTTCTATGTCTGTTATCATCCGTTAAATGTCCGCTGTATCCTCTCTGCATCCTCTGGGCATCCTCACAACTCACATCCGCTGCAGCTGAAAATGGAAAGAGGGAGGAAAGAAAAGGTACATGGAATGTCTATACATCGTTAGTAGCATGGAAACAGAAAGGATGCGCAGTGAACAGTTTGCATCCGATATACATCCGCGCAGCATCCCCTTTCTTTCCTTTAGGAGTACGTGATGCATCTGCTTCATCCGCTATGCATCTGCTTTGCAATTATCCCCCGTAACCTCTTCGGAGGTGTAATCCACTCCATCTGGTTTCATCTGCTAGGCTTCCTATGAACATCCGTTTAACATCCCCGTTACATACTACCCACGTCCGTTCTTTTCCATTCTTTTCCATTCTGTTTATGCAAATTTTCACCACTTTTTGGAGAGGATGACAGCGGATGGAACCACCCCCGAAATTTTGCTCGTCTGCTGTGTCCTTTATGCATACGTTTTGTGTCCGTCGGCCAGTGGGACCAGGCCTTAAGATAAGACTAAGAGGACTTTGGTTTAAGAAACAGAAATCTGAGGCTGGGTTCTTTCTTGAAGCTTACATAGATTAACAAAAGAAATCACCTTTTTTTGGTCCTTTCTACATTCAGAATCCTTCGCATCAGAAAGGTCTTGTGGCAGGTGTCAGCATAGACTCTTGGATTAAATAGAAATGGAAACAGCCCTGAAAAAGCTTTTACTCTGTATTTTACTGTATTGCAAATATTATTCACACTAATAGCAATAGCACTTATATACCACTTCACAGTGCTTTACAGCCCTCTTTAAGCGGTTTACAGAGTCAGCATATTGCTCCCAACAATCTGGGTCTCATTTTATCAACCTCAGAGAGATGGAAGGCTGATTCAATCTTAAACCAGTGAGAATCAAACTGCCAAATTGTAGTCAGCAGAGGTAGCCTTCAGAACTGCATTCTAACCACTGAACCACCATGCTTAGTATATATCTATAGTATATCTATATTTTCATTTTGACATATCATTAGCTCATTTCCATTGAACAGGACCAAATTATAATTATACTACCAAATTGAAAATCTGACTGATTTGTAGTTCAACAAACATAATAATTTTTGGACAACCCTCCCCCCCCCAGACATAACTACAACTTTTTTCTTCCAGGGATTAAAATCCCTGCATTTGAGTGCATATATAAATCTTCCTGTCTGTATTCAAGGAATTAATATTAATGAGTAAATATGAAGGCACCTTTGAAAAGATACTTATTGAAGCCTAATCCTGACCGTGTTAAATTCATATGAAATTCACCTCTAAATTTAAAGGTCATTTTGTCATTCTATCTGAACGGGGAAAAAAAATCTATTCTCATCCAAATATCCATCAATTTCATATATTTCCTATGAATTTTTTTTGCTTTTCTATTTTGAGTTCATTAAAGATTAAGATCTTTAGATTATGATTTCCATCATTTATTTTATTTGGTAGTTTTTCATATTCTAATATTATCTTTTATAATATACTAAGTATCTGTTTTGCCAACTGGCCTAGGGCCATAATGGGGGTATGTAATTTTGGAAGTGGCTAATGGATTAAATAACACCACACCTTTTCCCCCTGCACATTTTTCTCCTTCCTTCTTCCTGGCTAATTTTGTTTTAACCGAATTTTAAATTTAAATCTTAAATGTAAGATCTCTATTTATTATTTTAATGTTTTATATTGCATTTTAATTGAATGATTGTGAGCCGCCTGGAATCACTTCTAGCAAGATGGGAGGCACATAATTTAAATAAATAAAGCACTTTCAACAATTTCTGTTTTGCTTGACTATCTTTAATAATATTTTTTTCTCTGTGGACAGAGCAACACCTGAAGCTTTAAGACAAATATCCACACTTGTTTGTTTAAGTTGCCCTGTATCCATGTTAGGTTCTATTGGAAAGGAGAAACTAGCTTGTCTTCTTTCTTGTAGGATTCAGTTTGGATAATGTTATTGTCAGACCTGTTAAGCCAGTTCATATTTCACTGCCTGCTGAACAGTGAAATGATATATTCTATGAACTATGTGTTCCTATTTGATAACTGTGAGGTATTTCCATTGTGATCCTACAGCCACACACACACAAAAATCATATCACATCAAACTGCAAAATTTGCAATGCCTCCCCACTTGCTTTTACAAATAAATGTTCTTTTTAGCATTATTTAAAAAAGAATTTTATTAAAAATAGACAGGCATATTTGTCAATGGAAAGAAAGAAGACCAACAGTTTCATTTGATACAACCCAAATGCTACCCATGTTTTGAGTTCTGTAGACGCCTTCATCAGGAAAGGTGGCAATTAAGGCACAAGGAAAGGATGAATCAGAACATTTAAAAAGATTAGATCAGATGTTATACAAGAAGGCCTATAGTTAAAAGTCTGCAAACCCAAATTGCACATCTTGTTACTCACTGTGGGGACTAGTAGGTTTCATAGTACCTGGAGGTTATTTTCCCTTTTGGGTAATGTTCTTTAACACTTTAGTTTAAGATTTCTCATTATTTATAAATTGGAAACAGTGGTTTGTGTACTTAGGATGTTAAGTTGGAAGTTAGCAAACCCATGTTTGAGACCCGAGTGCTGCCATGAGGCAGGGTGAGTTCCTGTCCTTCGCTCCAGCTGCTGCTGGGGACATGAAAGGAACTCCCAACTAGGCATCCCCAGGGCAACAGTAAGGTCACCCGCTAATCCTTTCAACCCAGAAATACCTCAGTGCTTCTGATAAAGTGCAATTTATAAATTTGTCTGAGGAAATTCTAGTATTGTGCAATTTGTATTATCTGTACTGGATGGGCTCATTATCTGACTTTGCTCTTTTCCCAATTTGCACCAAACCAAGACATAATTATGCCTTGGTAACATCTTATATTTCCTTATGATATAGTCTTTCTTCATCCCAATTTAGGAATGAAACATGCTTAAATCAGTCCTATTGGTAATAAAGTAGTGTTCTGTTATACTGTTGTATATGATACAGTATAATACAATACTATACCAATGACCTTGAAGAACAGGATGAAGAACCACAACCAAGTCCAATGTCCATCTTAAAAAAAATTGAATCCAAGGCAGAAATGTGATTTGAAAAAGGGCCTTGGGCTAGACTTTTCCTATTCTCCCACCCCCACCCCCGGGGAAGAATGGTGAGATTTACAAGATCCCATTACTGCAACCTTATAATAAAAGTAGCATTCACATTCATAACTTTGATTTCCTAGTTTGGTCTACCTTGAAGGGCTAACACATTTTGCCATTCCCCCTCCCCATCTGTCAATCTGTTCAACTCAATCATTATTTCTGAGATAAGTCAGGTAAGTAAAATGACTTGTGATGGAAGCACTAGAGGCAGCAGAACAAAGGAGACAGGGATAAGTGGGTTGTTGTGATGCAATGTAGTGAGGAGGTGGATTCCTGGGGGCAGATATGCATTTGAGAGGAGTAAGAGGAAACTCAACCTACATATTATTTGTAGGGGAAAGAGAGTGAAGACAGCCTCTCCTTACTATTTCAGAGATTAGATTGTAGATGTAGATAGTAGAGTGCTCTGTCTGACAAGATCTTGTCTATAGGTGTGTAACAATAAACAACTTTGCTTTGAAAAATTATAAGTTATTCTTGGTTTGGGGCTTGACAGTAATACTTCAGCTCAGTAGTGGAGAAAGATTCTTCACATAAGATATCTACTTCTTCCCCCATGTTGTGTACTGATACCTTTTATAAGCTATTTCATCATTCTGGGCTTCTGTTTTTGTTGCCATTTTATGGGACCAAATAAGCATGTCAGTTTCATGGCAGCCTCTGCCTCAGGAAGAAGTTTGACAGTCCCCATCATTTTAACCTTTCCAAAGGACCTGGCTTTTCTCCCAAATACCATAAGGGATATGGTCAGATTGGTACAATTAACTTTTTGTTGGCTGCATGAGAAACTTCCAACTGCAATGTCAGGTCTTTTCTGTTTTAATGTTTTTTTCTTTTATGGTAGACAGATATTGCTTTATTTTTGGGTTGAGAGCTACCTAAAGTTTTAAGCCCATGTCACAACTGAATCAACGGATGCAAAGAGGATGTAAAACGGACAAAAAAGTTTGCCATCCATTGGAAAATGCGATGCATCCGTTGTGTACTCACTGCGTACGTCTTTCATACTCTCTATCTGTCAAACATCCGTCTACTGCTATTTCAACCGCTCAAAAAGTTTTGAGCTGCACAAAACTTTTTGAGCGGATGAACTTTCCACTGTGTATAATCTAATCCGTGACACATACGGGCAACAAACGTTCTACATCCATTGTCATCTGTTACACGTCCGATGTATCCTCTCGGCATCCTCTAGCCATCCGTGCAACTCACATCCGCTCCAGTGGAAAGCGGAAAGAGGGAGGAAGTGAAACGGATGCGGAACATCCATACAGCATTAGTAGCACGGACATAGAAAGGATGAAAGCAGATGCAGCTCAGATATAAAGCATTAAAATGGACAAAATGTTGGTATATGGGACGTATCTCAGACATTTAGGATGTCTGGAGGATGTCTAGAGTATGTGGAAGGACACCGAGCGGAAAACCAACATTTCCTATAAAAAGGGGGAGGAAATCACCTGGATCTCACTATCAGTCCAGCAGCCCTGGTGTGCAGACCTCTTCAGCCTTGCTCTTGCTCTTCCACATCATCCATTGATCTCCACCATTGATCTACACTCCTTTTGGTAGCCACCATCATTCAACACCAGAACCAAGTCCTCTTCAGGCTCTTTCACCTTTTCTATGCAAAGAGAAGGAGACATCCAAGAACTGTGTGGGTCTGATGATGGATCGGGAGAAGAGTGGAGTTTGGACTCTATGACAAGCTGACGGTGGAGCTGAAGAATGAAGACACTTGTGCATTCCAGCACTTCATGAGGATGCCACCAGCCATGTTTGATGAGGTTGTGGAGCATCTGAGATGCAGGTTGACCAAGCCAAGCACCAACTTCCATCTCAACCTGGACCCTGGACTGAAGGTGGCACTGACTCTGGCCTCTGGGACCACGTACAGAAACATGAAGTATGCCTGGAGGGTGCCACACAACACCATCAGCATTGTGGTCAGAGAAGTGGTGCAGGCCATCATCGAAGAATACTGGAGGAGCTCTTCCAGTGTCCCACCACTGAAGAAGGCTGGAGGAAAGTTGCAGAGCAGTGGTATCAGAGATGGAACTTTCCCCACACCATTGGCGCCATAGATGGGAAGCACATGGCCTGCAAAGTTCCAGCCAACTTGGGGTCCACTTATTTCAACTACAAGGGCTTCTTCAGCATCATCCTCTTTGCCATGGTTGATGCTGACTACAAGTTCATGTGCATCGATGCTTCAGGCAATGGGTCAGCTTCAGATGCCCAGATATACAACGTCAGTGACCTCAAGGGTGGGCTGGAACGCAACCTCATCATGGGTTACCCAGATCCGGACCCCCTACCCAATGACACACAAGATGTACCCTACTTCATCATGGGTGATGATGCCTTCTCCCTCAGAACCTACCTCATGAAGCCCTACACTTCAAGATACCTCACCCGTGAAGAGAGGATCTTCAACTACAGGCTGTCCAGGGCAAGACGGGTGGTGAAGAACGCCTTTGGCATCCTGGCCAATAGGTTCCAGGTACTTCTCACCACCATGCAGCATCGCCCACAGACCGTGAGGAGCATCGTGGAAGTTTGCTGCATCCTGCACAATCTCATGCGCACCAGCTACCCAGTGTTGCAGAACAGACTTGTGAACTGTCAACAAGGCAATGGGGACATGGAGGCTGGTGAATGGAGGCAAGGACTAAACCTGATAGACACTGTGGATGTGCAAGGCCCCAACAGAGCTTCACGTGGAGGGAAGAAGCAGCGCAACCTCCTGAAACATTGGTGCAACTCCCCAGCTGGAGCAGTGGAGTGGTAAGACAGGATGGTAGATGCTTAATGGATGCTTCCTTGAGCCTGTCTCATCACACTGATGAGATTGTGCCATGTATGTTGAGTGGCCTTACAATGAATAGGGCATTAATAGAGTTTTGTTTATGTTGAAATGTGTGGATCAATGATTAAATTGTTATTGCTAATAAATGGACATATGTGTGGCAGCTGGGAGGGTGGACCATACAGACCCACTATGCTTGCGCTGGAGGTTTATCTATCCCACAACTATCCTTATCCCACAGCTATCCTTACCCATCCCACAGCTATCATTACCCATCCCACAGCTATCCATCCCACAGCTATCCTTACCCATCCCACAACTATCCACCCCAAAGCTATCCTTACCCATCCCACAGCTATCCATCCTACAGCTATCTTTACCAATCCCACAAGCATGCAAAGGCTTAACCCTTTTTTCAAAGTTTTCTCCAATACTTTATTAAATAAAAATAATGAACCAAGTGTGTGAAGCAAAGATAACCTTTATTAATAACAAACTGTATGACTATATTAAAAAGGAAAATGACCCAAGTAAAGTGTCTTAAGCAAAGATAAAGTGAGCAGGTAACAACTCAGTCTCTGGCACTCTTCTCAGTCACTCTGAGGCATGCCCATGGTTTCAGATGTAAAAGGGCCAGGGACTGTGGAGGTGGCTGTTGCTGGAGTGCTGGTCTGTGGTGCCATTGGGGTGCCTGGCCCTGAGAGTACAACAGGAGATGGTGTGTGCAGGAAGCTCTCAGAGAGCTGACTCAGTCCCGTGAGGTTGAGAGGCACTTCCTCAAGGACCTGGGATGTGAGGCCCAAGACTAATGACAGATGTTCTGAGGAAGGGCTTGGCTGTGGGGTGGAGGTAGGAGGAGTGTAGTGGGGCTGTCTGGTCTGCAGCTGGGTCAGGTGAGGCGTCTGTGGCATCTGTGGCATCCAAGGAACCTGGGTGTGGACTGGGAAGGACTGCCTCTGCTGTGGGAAGGGAAGTCTGTGTGGACTGGGAAGTCCTGTGGGAAGGCTTGGTAGGCAAGGGGCTGCTGAAATCCGTGGAAGGGCTGAGACATCACCTGGGGTGGAGGAGCAGACCTGGAGTGGGTAGCAGCAGGTTCAGCTGGGCCTGGAGGGTGGTGCAGAAGAGCTGTGATCCTCTCCTTCATCGCCTGGTCCTGGGCCTCGGGCATGTCCATGAGGGTCTGGCTCACGTACGTGATGAAGGGCTTGCGGTTGGAGGATGGTATGTCAAAGTGGACCAGCTGGGAGAGGAGATCTGTGCTGGCTTTGATTGTGTCCCTGATCTCCAAGAGGACAGTGTGGCTCTGTCCCTCCAGTCTGCCTCTCTGCCTGCTTTCTGTGGAGGTGGAGCTGGGTGTGGGTGTGGGTTGGTCTCTGGTGGCTGCCTCTTCTTGCTCCATCTGAGACAGGGGATCCTCCACGCCCTCTGGCATGGGGAGTGTAGCTGTCGGGGGCGATCTCTGTCGTGGGGCCCTCCAAAGACACCTGCCTGGACACAATAGCTGTAACCTGGCTGGAAGAGGAGTGGCTTTCTGTGGGCTATCTGAGGGAGAGGGTTGACAGAGGGGCTGCTCCTCGGTGGTGATCTCACCCTCCAGGAAGCTGCACCTGACCATGACATAGGTCTCCTGGTCAGTTAGCTTGACAGTGGCCTGCCCGGATCTCTTCAGGTGCAGCTTGCTATACCAGATGTGCATATGCTTCCACCACCCCAGGAGGACATCTGAAGTGTAGCCCAGGCTCTCCGCCTTCTCTCTCCACGCTGCCTGCTTCCGCTTGGTGTCGCGATAGAGCCTGTGGCCCTTCCTCCACAGGTACTCATTCTCCCTCAGCCATTCCAGCACCTCCTCCTCATGGTCCTCGGAAATGGAGTATTGTTTCCTCTCTCCCTTCTCCTTGCCTTGCCTCTTCCTCCCTCTGGCAGGGGCTTCAGGGCCTTTAGCAGCAGGGCTTTGAGGGCCTTGGGGCTGGTCCACCACAGCAGCAGCAGCAGCAGAAGCAGCAGCACCAGCAGCAGAAGCAGCAGCACCAGCAGGAGAAGTACCAGCAGCACCAGCAGCAGGAGAAGCACCAGCAGCACCAGCAACACCAGCAGCAGCACCAGCAGGAGAAGCACCAGCAGCAGCAACACCAGGAGCTCCAGGAGCAGCAGCAGCAGCAGCTTCAGAGTCAGCGCCAGGGGGTGGGATGGTGGTTCTGTCCTTCTTGCCAGGGCTGGCAGGAATAGGCACAGGATTGCTCTTCTTCCCCATGGTGTTCTCTCAAGATGTCTCTGGCAGCAGGTCTTTTCTCTGAATGGTGACCTGCTTGCGAGCTGCATCCTTTTATATCCACGGAGCTTATCCTCCCTGCATGCGCAGTGAACGCTTTGCATCAGCTAGGCATTTGCTATGCATCCTATAGGCGTCCATGATGCATCCGAGTCATCTGCGTCTTCTGCTACACATCCGCTACGCATCTGTTCCGTCCACTATGTTTCCGCTTCGCTGTTCTCCCCTGGAAGCCCTGCGGATGTGTCATCTACTTCCATCTGCTTTCATCCGTTAGGCTTCCTATGAACGTCCGCTTTACATCCACGCTACATCCTCCCCACGTCCATTCCTTTCCATTGTTGTCCGCTCAGTTTATGCAAATTTGGGGTACTTTTGAGAGCAGATAACAATGGATGGAAAATTTGCTCTTCCGCTGTGTCCTTTTTACATATGTTTTGCATCCATCGGCCAGTGTGACCTAGCTCTAATTCAAGATGCACTGCAGTCTAAATGTTACATTGTAAATGTAAATGCATACACACTTTCTTGAAATACATAAGTCATCTGACTTGCAGTTGAGCCATAGCTGTTCTTCAGTGTAATGTTGCTCTTACAAGTCTTCCAGGTTTTTCCATTGCTTGGGATGTGATTGCCCAACGCAAGAAGGGAGAATTTTTGGAAAGGAATGCTGTCGTGAAGAGAAGCTCAGCTACTCAATTCCCTCAATGGCAGAGAAGTTCTATTTGTATATTTACTCTGGGAGTCTTATATTAGAGGATTAATTAATTTTTAGAAGCATTTTATCATCTTATAGGCTTTACAGTTCAAATACAGTCTTGGGGGTTTAAAGATTACAATGGTAATACTACAGATATAGTTGGTCCACAGAAAAAGAACCATGCAACTTTACAGAATTTATTTCTACTTGAGAATGCTTAAATATGTTCCTGAATTATTTGGCCCAATTATCAGATCTTACACTATTATGACAATAACCTACAGCAAATATTCAAAAAGATGAAAGAGACAAATGGGTTGATCCTAAGCATAACACTTTGAAATATATCTTAATGTTGCTTAACATTCTGTGCCTGTGACTAAGAGGGTGGGTTACTCTATTTGATCACAGTTTACACTTGCTATTGCTGCCAAATGAAATACTTTGCACACTTGTTTCTGGAGCTAATTTAGTTATACTTTGTTTTTACAATAATAGTAACAATTGAAGCAGTATGTTGGTATGGGAAAATGAGAGAGGGAGACACCCAGAGACAGAAAGAGAGAGAGAGAAATAGAAAATGAACAAATTTTCACTTCTTTTTTAGTCTTGCATGCTTTGGTTCTGAAACTAACTTAATTTCTAAAAATGAGGTAAAAGAAACTATAATTAGGCTGTGCAGTCCTGTAATTGGTTGCCTTAAAAGGTTAAGAGATGCTATAATCACAGTCCAATGTATTCCAAAGGAACCGTTTATAATAAATCTAAAATAGGCCTAGTAGTAACATACGTGAAGCCTATTTTGGCTTATTTTTGCTTTTCCCATTCTTGAAATCAACCTCTAGAACACTTACCTGTATATTTCTGAGTATTGAAATCTACATGTCCAGAGTATACACAGCGTGTCTTGGATACCTTGGGCAAGATATAAAGATAATTATTGATTTCAACCTATCTTAGAACAGTAACATGCACCTTGAATTGGCAATGAGACAACATAGTTGGATTTCTTCTTAAAAGGCATTGTTTAATCAGATACTATGGTCAGAGTTTAAAAAGCATTGAAGGAAAAGATCTGCTTGATGGAGAGTTCCAGGTGAATCACAGCTAAGAGTTTGGTTTTATGGCTGCAATGTAGAGATCTGAAACTAAAGGCCCTGTCACACTGCCCAACGGATGCAAAACGGACACAACGGATGAGAAAAATGTTCCATCCGTTGTTATCCGCTCTCAGAAGGGGCAAAAATGTGCATAACCGGAGTGGATAACACGGACACGGGGAGGACGCAGGGCGGATGGAAAGCAGATGTGGAATGGAAGCCCAGCGGATGGAAGCGGATGAGAGCGGATGACACATCCGCAAGGCTTCCGGGGAACCTCAGCAAAGTGGATGCGGAATGGATACAGCGGATGCAGAGCGGATGCACAACGGATGAAGTGGATGCACAGTGGATGCACAGCGGATGCACAGCAGAAGCCTAGCGGATGCTGAGCATTAATTGCACATGTGGGGAGGATGCATTGTGTCAGCCCCGCGGATATAACGGAAGCAGCTCGGAAGCAGGTCGCCATTCAGAGGAAAGACCTGCTTCCAGACACATCAGCTGCCTTGCCTGTCCTGCCTGCATTTCTGCCTGCAAGCCTTGCTGCCAGCCTTGATGCCAGCCTCCCTGCCAGCCTTGCTGTCTGCCTGCATGCCAGCCTTGCTGCCAGCCTCCCTGCCACCCTTGTTGTCTGCCTGCCTGCCAGCCTTCCTGTCAGCCTTGGTGCCTGCCTTCCTGCCAGCCTTGGTGCCAGCCTTCCTGCCAGCCTTGGTGCCTGCCTGCCTGCATGCCAGCCTTGGTGCCTGCCTGCCTGCCAGCCTTCCTGCCAGCCTTGGTTCCTGCCAGCCTCCCTGCCAGCCAGCAACCCCACAACCATGTGGAAGCACAGCAAGCCTCAGCCATCTGCTGCCAGCCCTGGCAAGAGGGACAGGGCTACCATCCCGCCCCCTGGCCCTCACTCTGGTTCTGCTGGGGCTTCTGCAGCACGGGCTCGCTCTTCTGGGGCTGGGGCTTCTGCTGCTTCTGCTTCTGGAGGAGCTAATGACAAGCACTCCAGCACCAGCCACCTCCACAGCACCTGGACCCTTCACCCCTGAGACTGAGCGACCAAGAGGAGTGCCAGAGACTCTTTTTTGTCTTATAGCTTGTTGTTAGTAAAGTCTATTTTTGATTCACACACTTGCTTCATTTCTTTTTTTTAATAAAGTCTTGCTGGAAACTTTTAGAAATGGTTTAAGCCTTTGCATGCTTGTGGGATGGATTAAGATAGCTGTGGGATGGGCAGGGATACCTTTGGGATGGGTAATAGCTGTGGGATAGATAAACCTCCAGTGCAAGCATAGTGGGACTGTGTGGTTCACCCTCCCAGGTGCCCCACCTATGGCCCTATATTATCAATAACAATGTAATCATTGATCCACACATTTCAACATGAACACAACTCTTTATTAAATGCCCTGTTCATTGTCGGGCCACTCAACATACATGGCACAATCTCATCAGTGTGATGAGACTGGCCCAAGGAAGCATCCATTAAGCATCTATCATCCTGTCTTGCCACTCCACTGCTCCAGCTGGGGAGTTGCACCAGTGTTTCAGGAGGTTGCGCTGCTTCTTCCCTTCTCATGAGGCTCTGTTGGGGCCTTGCACATCCTCAGTGTCTATCAGGTTTCGCCCTTGCCTCCATTCCCCAGGCTCCATGTCCCCATTGCCTTGTTGGAACGAGCCTGTTCTGCAAGACTGGGTAGCGGGTGTGCATGAGATTGTGCAGGATGCAGCAAGCTTCCATGAATTTCCTCACGGTCTCTGGGCGATGCTGTATGGTGGTGAGAAGTACCTGGAACCTGTTGGCCAGGATGCCAAAGGCGTTCTCCACCACCCACCTTGCCCTGGACAGCCTGTAGTTGAAGATCCTCTCTTCACGGGTGAGGAGTCTGGAGGTGTAGGGCTTCATGAGGTAGGTTGTGAGGGAGAAGGCGTCATCCCCCACGATAAAGTAGGGCACATCTTGCGTGTCGTTGGGCAGGGGGTCTGGATCTGGGAAGCCCACGATGAGGTTGCATTCCAGCCCCTCCTTGAGGTCACTGGCATTGTATAATTGGGCATCTGAAGCTGACTCGTTGCCTGAAGCATCGATGTACATGAACTTGTAGTCAGCATTGACCATGGCGAAGAGGATGATGCTGAAGAAGCCCTTGTAGTTGAATAAGTGGACCCCGAGTTGGCTGGCGCTTTGCAGGCCACATGCTTGCCATCGATGGCTCCAACGGTGTGTGGGAAGTTCCACCTCTGATACCACTGCTCTGCAACTTTCTTCCATCCTTCTTCAGTGGAGGGGCACTGGAGGAGTTCCTCCTTGTATTCTTCGATGATGGCCTGCACCACTTCTCTGGCCACAATGCTGATGGTGTTGTGTGGCACCATCCAGCCGTACTGCATGCTCCTGTAGGTGGTCCCTGAGGCCAGGTGGCACAGAGTGAGTGCCACCTTGAGCCCAGGTTCCAGGCTGGGCCAGAAGTTGGTGTTTGCCTTGGTCAACCTGGGTGTCAGCCGCTGCAAAACTTCGTCAAACATGGCTGGAGGCATCCTCATGAAGTTTTGGAATGCACGAGTGTCTTCGTTCCTGAGCTCCACCATCAGCTTGTTATACAGTCCGTACTCTGCTCTTCTGGCGAACCATCTTCGTACCCAGACGCTTCTTGGCCGGCCCTTTTTCTTCTCGTAGTAGAGTTCACAGAGCTTGTAGATGGCTTTGCACTGTTGCAGAAGGATGGTGGCTGCCAAAAGGACTGTGTTATGATCCATGGTGGACATGACTGGATGCTGTGGAAGAGGAAGATGCAGATGAAGGCTGCAGAGGTCTGCAGCAGGGCTGCTGGTCTGAAAGTGAGATCCAGATGTGTTGCTCCCACTTTTTATAGGCAGTATAGGTGTCCCTTTGCATCCTCTAGGCATCCTCTAGGCATCCTCTAGGCATCCTCTAGGCATCCTCTAGGCATCCTCTAGGCATCCTCTAGACATCCTTAATATCCGAGATAGGTCTCCTCTGCGAAGGTTTTTTCCGTTTTAAATGCTTTGTTTCCATGCTGCATCCACTAGGCATCCGTTCTGCATCCGTTCCGTGTCCGTTCCACTTCCTCCCTGTGTCCGAGCAGATGCGAGTTGCGCGGATGCGGAACGGATGCCTAGCGGATATAGCGGATGTGTAACGGATGCAGGACGGATGCCTAGCGGATGCGTAGCAGATGCAGAACAGACTAATTGGATACATTTTCTGCGCAAAAGTTTTGAGCAGCTCAAAACTTTCTGAGCAGATGAAACATCAATAAACGGATGTTGGACGGATAGAGAGGAAGCAAAATGGAGGCAGTGTGTACATCGTGTTAACCAACGGATGGCAAGCTTTTTTGTCCGTTTTACATCCTCTTTGTATCCGTTGGTGCAGTGTGACAGGGGCTTAAGACTTCCATTCTGAAGAAAACTGAAAGCAACAAAAATGGTTGAAAACTGGAGAAGACTACTCAACATATTTGCCTTGTTGATATGACATTTGGCAAGAGAAAAGATTAGGTAAATCTTGCCTGAAGAAAAAGCCTTTAAAAGATTGTTTTCTTGAAAGATTTGTGGTAATAGGAGTAGTAATCATGTATATACAAACTAACCAAAGGTAACTGATTCTAATCTACGACCTGAGATGAAAGCTTCCATAATTTCCTTTTTAAAAATGAAATATATTTATTATATCTTTTATATTTATATGTATTATCATTTGTTAAATAATAATATGTATATTGTCATCATTATTATTATTATTATTATTATTATTATTATTATTATTATTATTACCTATCTTGCTGTGGGTTAGGGTTACACTCTGAAGAAAGTGTAGACAGAACAGAGGTAAGATAATAGAACAATAAAATAAACACTGAAAAAGAACACAATGAGAATATATCAATATGATAACCAATAAGATGGACTGGTGAAGAATAGAGAGTAAGGAAGGGAGATGGAATCTGTCATCAGTCCAGCAGCCACCTGCAGTATGGAATTCCTCCATTTGGTTCTCAGGCCAACCAGCAGAGGCAGGCCTTCTCTTTGGCTCTTGTTAAAGAATAGGAGGATGGGGAAGGTAAGATGTTCCAAAGGGCAGGCGCTGCAACAAAGTTCTTCTGGATCCCAATAGTCAGAGTTCTTTGACTGATGACATCTGAAGTAGGCCCTCTCTGCTAGCATGAGTAGGATGGGCTCATCCATCAGGTAGCTTGGACCTATGCCATTAAGGGCTTAAAGGTCATAACCAACACCTTGAACTGCACTTTGATATGGATCCTAACTGTAAAACTGCTTCTTTTTAAAGGCACATTAGTGGCACTAAATCTTCCCTACTTCTGCCATATTGCTGATCCACATAGCATCTTTCTCACAATCTCACTTCTTCAACACAAGTTTCCCCTTTTTAGAAAAAAACTCGGGTTCCAAGAGTAAAACTTTAAAAGGCCAGAGGTTTTGATTGGCTATTCTTTGTGATTATTATTACCCAATTCAACAGTCTGAAGAGAATTGAACTAATACAAACTGTGTTTTGCTCTTATCTTTGCCAACACATATTTAATTGAGATGAGGAAGGGGAAAATATTTTTAGTTTCTCTTTTAAAATGCAGGATTTTATATATGAACAAAATTAATATTCCTAAATGATACCATGCTTAACTGAGCCATGAACAGTATGCATGTAGCTTGCAGTCTTGTGCTGGATAATATTGTTGGGGATGAGCAGAAAGCTTCACAGCATATGAGTAAGTGCATTAATGCCCCCCAGTGGTGAAAAATATTCCTCTCATATTGTCAAGACCAGCGTAGAGGTGAAGATGTTTAAAAGAGGACTAATTTTGCCCATGATACAGTCCAGAAGCATAGGTGTTTTGTACATCTGAAGTGTCCGTAGACTGAAGACAGTTTGGCTTGGTATAAGGAGGAATGCTAATCTGGAAATACAACTAAGTCTGGAAATACAACTTTTAAAAAATTGAGGGTAAGTTAATCTGAAAACAACAAAGAAACTGGAGTCGTGGTGGTACAATGATTAGAATGCAGTATTGCAGGCTAGCTCTGTCCCAAATTTTGGTGGGATTCAAACTTTTTTACAACTGGTTCTGTGGGCATGGCTTGGTGGGCGTGGCAGGGGAAGGATACTGTAAAATCTCCAGTCAGAATGGTATTTGCCGGTTCCCCGAACTTACTCAAAAATTCCACTACCAGTTCTTCAGAACTGGTCAGAAGCTGCTGAATACCATCTCTGCTTTGCCCACAGCTAGCAGTTTGATCTTGACTGGGCTCAAGGTTGACTCAGCCTTCCATCCTTCCTAAGTTGGTAAAATGAGGATCCAAATTATTGGGGGCAATATGCTGACTCTGTAAACTGCTTAGAGAGGGTTGTAAAGCACTGTGAAGTGGTATATAAGTCTTAGTGGTCTTCCTCTTCCTGTGTTTCAGTCTCAGTAATTTATATGTGCATTTTTATGGCTCTTAGGTGATCTTTTATTGGCAGGCTATTACTCAGGAAGATTAGCTGATGAAAAGTTTCTATTACTTTGTTGTACTAGAAAATTGTTCTGTACAAATAAAGTTCTGTGCAGGTTATCCAAGATGCATTTATCCAAGATAAATGGGCATAGGATTGTAGTCTAAAACAGGAAGGCTACCTGGCCCACCAACAAATGTTTTTGATGCAACTTCCATTAATACATGACAAAAGGTGATGGAAGTTAAAAATTGTTGAACACAGAAATGGTATCAGACTTCTTTACTCATGGAATATGTGTTTGAAGGGTCAAAAGATCTGGCCCCTAATAAAGATGAGTATTAGAAGTTTCATTAGAAGTTCGTTGCTATAATGAAGCAATTGTTTTTGAATCTTACCAGTAGTACTATTAAGAAAATTAAATTGCAGTCATAGTCTTCTCTTCGGTAGATTTGAATTCCAGTTATTGTTGCTGCTTACATTTTCACGGACCCTATCAGGACTAACAGATTTTCAACTTCATACCTGATAAACAGGCAAAACCAATTCCATGGGATTAGCACACTCCAATTCCCAGTAGCCTTAAATTACAGATTCTTAGGATAATTCTAACAACGACCTTGTAAAGAGTCTTCCAGCTTCTCCTTACATGGGAGGAATCAAATTACCTGTCACTGTTTCAGGTTTCTTATTACACAGACAGATATCTATCTATCTGTGCATGCAATAAGAGTGGGGAAAGAAGTAATTTGCGCTGCCTATATTGTGCCAGTAGTTGTTCTTGTTCTCAGATTCTTCATCTTCCTATTGCAGGCCTCAAGGAAGCTGTTGTGCCACTTCATCTCCCTGAGTTCCTCTGAAAATCAGGGAGTTCTCCAGGATTCACATGCACAGAGACAACCCAATTCAGAGACAACCCAATCCAGCAAAGGTGGTATTCAGCAGGTTCTGATCAGTTCTGGAGAACCCGTAGTGGAAATTTTGAGTAATTCAGAGAACCTGCAAATACCACCTCTGACGAGAGATTTTACAGTATCCTTCCCCTGCCATGCACACCAAGCCACGTCTACTAAACCGGTAGTAAAATTTTTTGAATCCCACCGTTGCAATCCAGGGTTATAATCACCTGCTCATTCACAGCAGTAATATAAGTCTTGAGACATAGCCTAAATTCCCTCTGGAAGTCCATTAGGTCTATCAAGCACCAAGAATGGACCACTCAAATGGAGCCCTTATTTCTATGGCCTCATCACTTAACTGGGGACAAATGTTGTATTACTGTGTTGCAAATAGCCCCTTTGTTCCCTGCAGTGTTGTGGTTTGGGCTGGAACATCATAATACTGTAGCATAGACTCATTCTTGTCTCAAAGAGTAGAGAATGACACAAGTACATAATGAATGGCTCTTGATTTAATTAGAATTGAAAACATGGACTCTGGATATAAACAAGCTGCTTTTTTTCTGGTTACACATGCAACCATCAAGTAAACAAACCTGCAAATGAATGGCTTTCTTTGATTATTATCATGCTGTTTTAACAGAAAATCATCTGGAGTGGGAGCCCAGCTCAATATATTCTGGCTTGGTAAAAAGTAGCATTGAGATGAGTCCTTTCCTATTCATTTTTATTCCATGGTAGACTCTTATCATTTACATTTTGCATAAGAAGTCCTGAAAGTAAGTCCAGTAGCACATTTTTTTTAATTATGGAACATGCTCCACATAGTAGTAAATGTTTATCAGCTGGGTATGATCATTTGTTCATATAAAAGATATCTGGAAGTAGAATTTTCCTGGTAATCCCCGCTCATTCATTTTTAACTCAGATGATAGCTTACTTACTCTATAGTGTCATGGCTGAACTCATGAGCAGGGTAAAGATTGCTGGAACACATAAACATGCTTTTCCAGTTGATGTACACTTTGAAATTAAATACATTTCTTCAGTCAAGCAAATGGGTGGAAGAAGATATTCTGTCCAGAATCCTCTTTCTGGATCCGATTCTGTCCTATAGATGTAAATGTTGATCTGGGGAAACATCTAACATAATCAAATTTGCATGATCTCTATAACTATGTGATGCATTTATGGCATCAGCAGACCTTTTGGTGAAATGCTAATGAACCACAGCTGTGGACTGAGCAAAAAGACCTCTGGGATTCTACATACACTTCAGGTTGCTTCACTACAACTTAATTTCTATTCTTCCATTTATATTGTTCACTATTCTTCAGAAAGGACTATTATCATGGAATTTTGGGCTCTTCCTTATTGTCATATTCTGCATCATTTAGGACATATGGATGAGCCTAATGTCTTTGCAACATCCACTATTGTTATTTTTTTAAAAAAGCTTCTCTCTTCTTCCTATTGTGTTCTTGATTTGTATTCTCCTTCAATGTACTTGACCATATTTTATAAAGTTGTTGGAGGCACAGACATCAGTTTGCAGAAAAAATAATCAAGGATATCAAATGTAATAATAATAATATATAATGAGTGTATTTCCATTAAAAAGATGTATTAAATCTACAAAATGTGAGATTGCCATATAAGAAATAGATTAATTTTAAAGGTGCTCCAAGTTTCTTCAGAGTTTTAAATTAAGACAGTAACTTGCTAATATAATGAGCAAATGAACATTGCTAGTCATTTTTCACCATTCTGCCAAATAATTAAGGTAATTTTTTATTCAGACATCTATAAAATGGATTAACTTCTCCTTCTCTTGGCTGTTTTAAAACTCCTTTTCCTTTTCATATGGAAGAGTGCCACAAATGTCCAAATAACAATGTGATTAAAATTTAAATGATCAAACTATAGTAATGAAATGATTCATCCACCTATTATCTAAAATAGTTGAAGCTTCCAGTGATCACAAAGTTCTATAAGTTGCAGCTTTAACAAATATATAATAAGAACTCGTACTGATTCCTGAAATATACACTAATGTTTGGGGATCTTTTCACATTGAATGAAGGTGGTTTTAGGAGGCTGTTGAAAATGTCCTATTCCAATCAACTTGCTTCAGCATCCCAGACATAGGGCTGTCAAAAACATATCTGTCCATAGTTGGAAAAAGCTAAAAGCTTAAGGCAAACATGATTGACTTGTGAAGATTCACTCTCATCCGAAAGACTTCTTGATCTTCAGAAGGGGGTGGTGACATTCCACTCTATAAAGCAAAGCACCTGAATTCCTAACCTTAGGTCTTGTTAATTTGGATAAGGTATTAGTTTTGCAAGCCCACTCTGTCAGTTAGATTGTATCATATCCAGAGGTGGTATTCAGCTGGTTCTGACCAGTTCTGGAGAACCGGTAGCAGAAATTCTGAGTAGTTCGGAGAACTGGCAAATACCACTTCTGACTGGCCCTGCCCCCATCTATTCTCTGCCTCCTGAGTCCCAGCTGATTGGTTGGGTCTTCTTTTGTTGCCCTGCACAGGAGAACGGAGCTGGAAAGCAGGTTAGTGGGGTGGGGAGGGAATGGGGATTTTGCAGTAATCTTTCCCCAGGAGTGGGGAAGGAATGGGGTTTTGCAGTATCCTTCCTCTAGAGTGGGGAGGAAATGAAGATTTCACAGTATCCTTCCTCTGCCACACCCACCAAGCCATACCATGCCCACCAAGTCACACCCACAGAACCAGTAGTAAAATATTTTGAATCCCACCACTGATTTCTATCCCTTGATAGAAATTGAACCCGAAATCCCTAAGAGATTACTGATTCCCAGTCATGTGTCATAAAAGAAACCACATTCGGATACAAAAGCAAGTTCATGTGCAATATATCTTTCCTGAACATTTGTGGCAACAATAAAAGTATTGATGCTAAAGATTAAGCTTCTCTTAACCTGTTATTGAAGAACTGGGGAAACTCTGGGCTTTCTATTACTGCTTTCCTAACAATAATGAATGGCTCTAATTATAGTTCAATGACATTTGGAGGGCCACAGTTTCCCTATCTCTGAGTTAATGTGATGCTTAGTTGGAATCTTACCCCCACAGTGAATGGAATGAGAGTGATAGCATCTGTCCATTGTATTAGCTCTAAAAGCACAAAGAATTAGAAATATTTGACTTCAAGGCTTGTATAAATGCAGAAGTTTGATATTTGACAAAAATGGTGAATTGTTTTGTTTCATACTGAAAAGTGCTGCCTTGGCAATGGCAGCAAACAGTTTGCCTCCTTTCTGACACATCCCATTTGGAGGCCACTGCAGCATTAAATATTGACTTTTCAGACTTCAGTTTAACATCTTGTTCTTCACAAAGCTCAAATATTGTTAGGTAGGGTAAAAGGGTAATTTCTGTTGACCTTTTAATGAATACCCATGTTTTTAAAGAGCAATGGTCAACACTTCTTCTATGTGCGCAAACAATGTTGTTTGTTGACACAATGTTAGCATTGGTATGAGAGGAGAGACTAGTATTGACATAGTTCCATTGGCAAGAAAAATACCAAACTGAAGATAACATTTCACAAGAAAATAGCATTAACAGTAGGTCTATTAAGGACAATCACACGTGACAACATTCACAAATCCCTGTATAAATTTGTCATCAAATTATGTGCACAATGATTAAATATAAAACCCGTGGGAGGGATGAAGCCCAATATTTATGTTACTTTTCTGAAACATAAAAAACAAGATTAATTTACTCAGATCCTAGTTCCCATTCCTCCACTTTTTAAAAAATTGGGATAACTCATTATGGGTTGGTTGATTTTCTTTTTTGCATTAATACCTATCTGTATCAAATGGATAGGCTATCCATTTGATATACATGACAACTTCTTTATGAAGCTCACTGGGAGATTGGGTTTGTAATTCTTCAGAGTCTTCTTTCTTTCATCTGATATTCAGGATGGAAGGAAAGAGAGGGCAGTCCATGGGAATCTTTATCCTATGGAATCAATTTTACAATGGTAAATACCAGAATTTACAGTTAAATTAGAAGCTAAATTGAATGGAACATTGTGCTTCTTTTACAAGAGGATGCTATATGTATTCCAGCTCTTGTTTATTTGTAAGTGATCTCTAGATCATATTACCCAGTGATCAGTGCTGTGAAATCATTGTGATCTTACAAGGGATCAAAGACTTCTTTAGAAACAAAATAATGGAACTAGCAGCAATAGGAAAAAGATAAACAACCCATCTGCAACCTGAGTGTCCTCTAGATATTTAGGCCTTGGTTCCTAGAGTTTTAAGCAATAATTTTCACAGAACTGGGAGACAGAGGCTCAGGAAGACTGGAACAAACCAATGCAATTATCTGCTCCTTCCCCCCCCCTTTTTTTTTTTTTGCAGAAGGAAGGGTGATAGAAAAAGGGAGAGAGCCAAAGAGTTTCATTAACTAATATCTATTTTATAGCTCTGGATTTTTTAAATCAGAGGAGGTGCTATTAAGTTACCATGAAATCTAAGCTATTACATTTGGGTGGCAAAAAAATCTACTCACTATGACATCAAATTGCCCAAATTTGATAGTTGTAGAAATATTATTTTGGCCAATTAAAGTTACTCAGTTACTTTGCTGTTTGTAGACAATGCATAATTCCCATAACAAGACACTAGGTGGAAACCCTGCTTCACTACTTTACTATTACGGAGCCAGAACAGCAACCATGAATGTGTGGTTTAATTGCTGACAAATTATTTGAAGTACAAATCAAGACTTTCACTTTCTTGGATCAGTTTCCAGCAGATAAATTATTCAAAGAAATACTTTTGAATGCCATTGTCAATTATTTGTATTGAAATAAATAAGGGAATGTTAGAAAAAGTGGTTGCATAAACACTTTAGTATTTCTTTTTTATTTATTTATTGAATTTCTTTGCCACCCATCCAGTGATGGGATTCAAATAATTTCACAACCGGTTTGCCCAGGTTCAGGTTGGCTGTCATGGAAGGCATGGCCATTCCCATCCTCTAGCTCCGCCACACATGCAGGATGAGTCTTCCACGATGGCCAACCTGACCCTGGGTGAACCTGTTCCCCCCAGCTATCAAAGTGGATCCTGGACACTGTGCTGCAATGGAGAAACAGGCAATGGAGTGGGTGGCATGAGGGAAGGAGGCAGAGCAAGGAAAAGAAAGAGGGAAATCAGCCTTCTTTCCCTTGCACCGGCTTCTCCGTTGTCCGTTTCTCCATTGCAGCACAGTGTCCAGGATCTACTTTGATAGAAGAGGGTAATTTAACAACCGGTTTGCCTGAACCAGTGAGAACCGGCTGGATACCACCACAGCACCCACCTCATAATAAAATGAATTTGGGCAGCATATAAATAATCTGATCCCAAATAAATTGACCAAATCTACTAGCCTGCTTGTCTTGGATTTCTGGAAGCACTTGTTTTTGGGTAACAAGGGTAGAAAGATAACAGAGCTGAGGGTACATATATTGGATTCAGACATCCTCCCTGCTATTATTTATGGAAAGAAAAGTAGGATCCTGAACATTGGCTATGAAGATGGTATTTTTGGGAAACTTTTGGATTCCTGGATCGTAGTTCATACCTCTTATAGAAATAATTGCTCGGCAGGTTCAGGAGGTATCTCCAAAGGGCAGGGGAAATGCGCTTAGCAAAAGCCTTGTTAGCCTCAACAGAAGGGTTTTAAACTAAACCAGAAGGCAGAGGAAGACAGAAATAGACTCAGGTAAAGATATAATGGCATTCAGAATACAGCTCCAGGTAATAATTAAGGAGGCATATGACAAGAGCAGACACTCATAAATCTCCACCTGGTAGACCTTTATCAAACAACATCCAAATCATTCTAATGCCACTAGTGGAGGGAATTCTCTTGCAAGCTTCACTGGGAATGGTGTCTACCCATAGTTTAAATGGACCAGAATTTTCTTTCAAGTAGATGAATGACATTTTATTTAGTAAATTGTGCCTTTCTTTTGCTGAATTTTTTTGAATGATCGCCTAAACCTTATCTCTTGTCGCTTATCTTTAATCTAGGATCTGTAGAAAGGAAATGGGTTTTGAAAAAAGGCATGGATCCAACTGTTAATCAATTCCCAAACTAGATTTTATGGTGCATAAATACATGAAACAAAATGATTCTCAGAAAGTCTTAGAATGTTAGTGAGGGAAAAGTTACTTCCAAAATTAAGTGAAAGAACTGAATCTGAAGATTCTGATTTCAGTTTCAGAAAATACTACATCAAGTGTAATTTGCATTTACATCAATAGGAGCATTTGATTTTCATTTTAATGCATTGGATTGTCTGTATGGAAAAACAGAAATATTTGGAAATCAAGCAAAAGCTAAAAGCCAATGTTTGTAATAAATTACATAACTTTGGCTGTATAACATCAAACTTTAATATAATTCCAGAATTCAACATAAGAAGAAAAAGAGATTATATTCTCAAATGAACCTGAACATTTCAGTATAGAATTGCTGAATGGCTGATAGGTTTATATTGCAGAATTTGTTTTCAGTGCAACCACAAGCTGAACAGGTTTCATTTAAACATTTTATATTTTTTGCAGGATAAAAATGGGTTACAATGTGAACTTGTCTGTATGTATGTTCTGCTTTGATAAAAAGCTAAATTAATGATGTTAACAGGGAGAGCTTTACACAGAAGAATGTTGACAGACTTTGTTTTGGAAACTATATCTAAATCACACTATGTTCAGATATACGCCTCCAGGACAGAAAGATATGAATGGTCATCTATGTGTTATTCCAGATACTTAAAGGAATATACTTGTACTTGACCTTTGGAAGGGCTAAGCCCAAGATCCTTTGTACAACTAATACGTGCTTTGGGGTTTCCATTTATTCTCTGGATATGGTGTGCCTGTGTCTTATTGTAGATTTTTCCAAGATGAAGGATTATTATTTGCACAGATAAAAACAATTTATATTTGAATGATACTACTGGATTCTTATGATTGTTCAAAAGTTAAGTGCCATGTGGTGTCATGAAACATATTTTGGAGAAAGTGCTTAAGATGGCAGTTTTCCCAAGAGAGACATTGAAAATATAGGCAATAAAACCTAGCACTAAGCAGAGAAGGAGTACAAATTATAGATTTTATGTGTAGTGTCAATGTCTGAGACAGAGCACTATTCGAAGTTGCTACAACGCACTGTTTCAGAGTTGCCACATACCCGCAGGGGGAGAGGGATGCATGGGGACACAAATGGGTAATGTGATTCACACTGAGAAAGGAGCCAGGAAGGCAAGCCAGTTGCGGTTGGTTCAGAAGCCATCCAGGCCTGAAGAGTACTTGTAGGAACCACCAAAGAGCAACTGGGTTTGAAGAGTACTTGCTGGATACAGGCCCACAAAGTACTTGCTGGAGCCAGCTGGGAGCAACCAGGAACAAGAGGGTGGGACGTGCTGAGTCTGTATAGCTAGCTGACTAGCAGAAGCCAGTAATGATGGCTAAAAACTCTTTTACTTATATTGTTCACCACGTGCCAAGCTAAGCTAAGACTCTACTAAAGAGACCTGTTCTGCTCATGTGGCCTCTTCTTTTGCTGGCTTGGTTTGGAACCGTGACATGTAGCTGAAAAAAAAAAAGGCAAAAACTGAAGAGGGTAGTCAGGCTTCTAGTAATAAATTATCCAGCTCAGTGTGAATAAGTTAATTTGCATTAAATATGTGCAAAACTTTCAGTTGATTGTGATGGAAGCAGATGACTGCAGATGTCAATGTGGGAATAAATATACTATGTTGTATACTTTTAGTAACTTTAAGGAAATCGTGTCAGTTATCTGATCATTCCATATGTCAATTCGTAAAATATTCCAATGCCTGTTTTCAAGTTCAAATAAACAAATGGGGGGGGGGGGAGGAAATCTGAAGAAGTATGACTGGATCTTCTGGCTGAGAAAATCCTTTATTGGAGAACATGATTGATGACACCAGGCCCGTGCTTCATTGGAGAATCTGATTTATGATAGATGGGAGTGGGGGGAAACAGGGTCACAGGTGACTATGAATTAGGTATGCTGGCATGTTGCTCCTAATAAATCTTTTGAGTTTTTTTGAAGCATGGCTCGAGGCTCATGATTTAATTAGAGCTATTGCCAGGACCCCGACACTATACTGATATATTCCACATTAGAATACATAAGCTATTTACAGATCCCTGACTTAATAGTAATTTATTGCGTACAATCATCTTGCAGTTTCATTTATAAATTGTAACAGCATTTAATTACTGGGCTAGTCTCCTCTTCCTATTTGTCAAGTGGTGCCTCCTGAAGCCAATGAATTTCTCCACTCCTTCCTGCAACAGCTGGATTACATTTCTATCTAATTGTATGCTTACCTTTGCTTTTTTTCTGGATTTTCCTTCCCCAAATTCAAATTATGCAAACAATAATCTATTATTTGAAAATGGTACCGAATATCTGAAATTTGTTTAAATTCTCACAATGTAAAATCGCCTTTAGGTACATAGTTCATAAAACCAACAATTAATGTGAACATTATCTGAGGTGGACACAGCTAGAGAGGACTGATTTCTCAATATCCCATATAATATGTGCTTCTGCCCTTCCTCTAAGGAGATTATGGAATATTTTATCTATTAGTTATTGTATTGCTCTATTCACATGGAAAGCTTCAGGATCTGTTCTTTTCTGGTAAGAAAATTATTTTGTCCTGATACATATAAAATCGAGTATCTAATGAATTTAGATTAGAAGACAATGCTACAGAAATTAGCAAGCTTTGCATGGGCTGCAGCTAAACAAGAGACAATATTTTATGAAAAGTTCCTAAGACTAATATTGTATTTGCTACAATAATATTGCTTTAATGCTTTTTACTGATTTTTGCAGATTTTAATGTTTTATTAATATTTTGTGCATATTTATTTGTTACAACCATTGGTCAGAACAATAAATTGAATTGAATTGAATTGGGAGAATAAATGACAGTTCAATAAAGGGTTAAGTTATTCCCACTTGCAACTGTTTGCTGCAAGTCAAGAGAAAGAAAAAGCACCATAAAAATTAATCACAGCAATAGTAGTGAGTGGAGAGTAGTGGAGACTCTTTACTAAGTTCTACTCTTGTGTAAAAGAAATTTGTCTTAGTTCTTTTAAGTCACTTTTGAAAAATAGTCAAGGCATTATTCCATTTCATATGATAGATATCATTAGAAAGAACCATAATTATAATAATTCATACATTGTGCTAAACTCAGTATGTTGTGCACAGTGGTTTGATTCTTCCAAGAATTTGTTGCCATTCTATATTATAACATTTCAGGAGCTGTAAAAAGCATACATTTAATTTCATTATAATTTCTACAATATGTATTTTTGCTTGAATATATTCATTTAGTAAGACTTCATTAGGTTTAAAGTTTCCCTAGCTTATTTCATATGAGTTTTAACTTCTCATTTGCAAAATAAAATGTGTTGGTGTACATAAGAAAAAAAGAGGTAAAGATTTCTCCACAGTCTATAGAGATCATCAGTCACTCAGGTCATGGTTGTCCCAAAGGTGTTTTTTCAGGAGGCAATTGGATTTTTTTCTCTGAAAATCCATTCCTATTCCCACACCATTCAAAGGGTGCTCATCCCCAATTTTGCAGCCAAAAACCTGTAGAGAATTTCAGTCATCCAGGTCATGATTGTCCCAAATGTGCTTTTTCAATTTTTTTTTTCAAATTGCAGACTTACAGGGACCAGGAGCATTGCTCGGGTGACCCTGAGGACACAGATAAACCTCCAAGTGCCTCAACAACCCTCTAAATGTATGCAAATGACCAGCTGTGTGCAAGGAATATAAATCCTTCCATTTCCCACTATCCTGTCAGAGCTGAAGAAGCCTAGAAGCTTCTTGGATGAGAAGTGAAATGTGAAAGAAAAAACAAGGAAGTCCAGTTGCCTCCTGAAAAAACACCTTTCAGTTGTCCCCACAGGTTTTACCTTATAGTCGTAACCAATTTTAGGTGGGGGGGGGAGCAGTGCTCATCTCCCTTTCTTAAGCCAAAAAGACAGCATTATATGGAGACATTTCTGCAATCATGTGACTAGCATGACAGCACATTGCAGCACAGAATGTACAGTGAAACACGGAACACTACTACCTTCTTGAAAGGTTATATGCGTTGCCTATTTATCTACTTGCATGTGCAGGCTTTTGACCTGCTATGTTGGTAGCAGCTGAGACAAGTGATGGGCACTCACTCTGTATTACTGTACTCAGTCTTGTGCTGCTGAGCTGTAGATCTTTAACTATCTAAGATGCAGTTTCCTAACCACTGAGCCACTGCATCCCATGTTGGTGTTCATAAGGCACACAAATATAAGGACAACATATTGCTATTTCAAAAATTGAAACAAAAATCCTTGGTTTTTTTGTTAATTATTGTTTTGGTTTGTGCCTATGACTCAGCTTATATTTGTTTGTGAAAAATCACAAACATGTCCAGAAAAAAATATCAGACAGACGATTAACTTTTAAGGCTATGGAAAGAAAATAATTTGATTTTCGGATAATTAATAGCGATGGATTTCTCAGTTCAAAAAGAGAACTTCCGATTCCATCTCTGATTTCTTTGCTATCCTCTGTGCTAATGCTTTTGCCTCCAAAATGGACAGTATCTTGTTAAAGGTTTTCAATATTCCATGCTATTCTTAGTTTTTGTTAGTCTATTCTTCAATATTCTTTGGAAAACTTGGAAGTTGCCCAGACTCTAATTAGTAAGAAAGGGTAAACTATGTGTTCTCATAGTACAAATAGTCCTCAATTTACGATTGTAATTAAGCCCAGAATTATGGTCATAAATCATGCCAGTTGTTAACCGGGTCATCACGTCACCAACTTATTTTTACATTTTATACAATGGTCATTAAGCAAATCACCATGATTATTAAGTGAATCCACCACAGTCATTAAGCAAATGCCAAGGTTGTTACATGAACATTGTCCGCAAAGAATGATTTAGAGATAAGCACAAGTTCCTAGCAAAAAATATTGTAAATAGTAATCACATGACTGCAGAATGCTTCAAATGGCTGCAAATTTGGGCAGGTTGTGAAAACCCAAAATATAATCACAAGGGGGAGGGGGCAGTACTTTTTTTGTGTATGTCATAACCCTGAATGGTTATTAAGCAATCAGACATAAGTCGAGGACTACCTGTAAGAACCCAAGTTATTCCTTGTTTAAGAGATTATCTGCATATCCAATAGGATAGACAACACCCAGCTTATTCAGGAATGCCCTGAATAAACTGAAAACATATCAGGTTCATTTTCCTGAACCTGGAAAATCATCTTATCCCAGCAAAGATTAAGAGTTCTCCTTAGTTCAAGCTTCAAAGGCACTGTCTCCTCAGAACATTCTTTTGTAAAATTCGGAGCCTTGACATGACTACATCCCAGTCTGCGTAGGCTCCTTCAAGATGACGGGATATTTCTGCTCCTGCCTGGTAACTCTGCCGACCATGAAGTAAACGCCAATTATCAAATACCACTATGTCACCTAGAAAGAAGGCAAAGAATTATTTTAAAATAAAATATGTGGTAAATACATTTATACTAATCAGAGATATGAACAGAAAGGCTTACTGGTACAATATTTGGAACTAGTGAAGCCAATAATTCTCTAAATACAGCTTAACTTGTGATGATTGTACTGGTTTGCAGTTTTCTTGACATTTTTTTTTCAAAATAAATAAAAGTAGTTTGTCATTGCTTTCTTCTGAGATTTTTTTTCTAACTTCTCAGTGTACCCTATAGCAGAGGTCCCCAACCCCTGGTCCATGAGTCGGCACCAGTCCATGCATGCCAGAAACTGGGCCACACAAACAGCATGAAGGAAGCACACGAAAAAACGTCCCCTCTGGTCTGCAGAAAAACCTCTCTCCAACTGGTCCCTGATGGCCAAAACGTTGGGGGCTGCTGGCTGATAGCATTCAAATTCTCTCTTGACCACTTACTGAAGTATTAGGAGCATGGTGGCTTGAGTAGTTGGGCTGCTGGGGAGGAGGCTAGCCAGCCCATGTTTGAGAACTGAGAGCTGCCATGGGGTGGGTTAAGCTCTCGTGCTTCATTCCAGCTCCTCCCAGGAATATGAAAGGAGCCCCAGCTGGCATTCTCAGGGCAACAGTGATGTCACTGGTTAATTTTTCAACTTAGAAGTGCCTTGGTGCTTCTGATACAAGTGCAAAATACTGAAATACTAATCATTTTCAACCAAAGTAGGTTTGGCACTGCCAAATGCACTTAATATGCAAATGAGCTACAGTGGCGCAGGGATTAGAGTGCAATACTGAAGGCTACTTCTGTTGCCTGCCGACTGCCTGCAATTTGGGAGTTAAAATCTCACCAGGCTCAAGGTTAACTCCTTCCATTCTTCTGAGGTGGGTAAAATGAGGAGCCAAATTGTTGGGGGCAATATGCTGATTCTGTAAACTGTTTAGATGGCTTTAAAGCACTATAAAGTGGTATATATGTTTAAGTGCTATTGCTATTAGGAGAAATCTGCTTCAGATGAATTTGTATATATGTGTGCCCATCTCTCTATCTCCACTCTCACTTCAGAATGTATTTTAAGAAAAACGAGCACTGCATGTGATAGGTATTCAAAAAAAAAATATTTATGTAACAAAATAACAGAATAACAGAGTTGGAAGGGACATCTAATCCCCCCCCCCCAAGAAGGAGACACCTATCATTTCTGACAGATGGCAGTCTAGTCTCTTCTTGAAAGCTTCCAGTGATGAAGCTCCCACAACTTCTGAAGGCAGATTACTTCCTTTGCCCATTCCCTTCCTTGGCTCTCTCCTAAAAGCTGGGCAGGATTGACAATGAAATTAAAAAGAAGTCCCAAAGGTGTTTTTTCCAGAAAGCAACTGGATTTCTTCAGGTTTTTTTTTTAAAAAAAAATTTGGCTTCTCATCCAAGAAACTTCTTTAGTTCTTTGGAACAACCATGGCCAGGATGATTGAGAATCTCCATAGATAAGTAAATAAGTAATGTTATTATTCTGACTAATAAAAAAAATTAATGAAAGAATGACATGGGATACAAATTTATAGAACAGAACAGCATATTTTGCCTGGAGCCCCCCTTGTGTCTGAAAAATCCACCCTTAGTACTTGGAGAATTTTCTGAAGAAGTGTTTGTGTATTTCTTCCTATTTCTACTGAAAGACTTTTACATCAACTGGAAAAAAAAACAACTGATTACCATTTCATCCAGGCCTACCTGGCTTCATTTTGTATGAATATTTATAATCCGTGCTATTTAGGAAACCAACATAGTCCTTAAGAGCAGCATAAAATGGCTTTACTTTTTCAGCAGGTATGTCAAATATTGTATCTCTGGTTGCATTGTTAAAATTGATACGAACCACTTGGCCCTTTTCATCTACACTGTTGGGAAATGAGAGAACAATTCAGGTTATCCTCAAATTTTTCAATAGTTTTACTTTGCTGGTTTTTTAAATGGGTTAGGCTTATAAACCTTATAACAAATAAACTATGACTCTTAAAATGAATAAACCGCTGCATGGTAAATAACTGAGAATCTGACTGGTTCATTTTAATAAAGCAATTAAATTTTCCAAAATTTCCTTATAAATTTGAGATTAGCAAAAAGTTAAAATGAAAGCAAAACTATATAGATTTAGTTCATCCTGGCACAGACAAATGTTTTGCTTTTAAATTTTGAGGCTTCATTTTGGTTTATACAATTATATGTTTAGTGTGACACTGGATTGTTACCACCTCTTTTAATACGAAAAATGTCTTATCTCTAAAAAAAATCCTCTAAAATGAATGTAGGATAAATTAAACCAACCATTTGCCCATTATAAAGCTTTTTCCACCTAGCAGTACTTTGTTAAAGTTCTTTGCTGAAGGCTTTAATAACAAAAAAATCAAAATTACATGCAGATTTCAATAATGTCATATCATATCATATACATCCATATCCACTCTCTCAATATGATAATATGAATAGCACACAAATTTTTAAAAAACTGATTTGTATTCCTGTCCACAAGGTGGCAGGCATAGCCTTAACATTTTTTATTTTATTCAATAAAACTGATTGCCCAGTGTTCACCAGTGAGATAGATGGTCATATAATTATGCTAAATAAATAAAGCAAAAATATACTTTTGATTGTAAAGTATCTAGAAAACATCAGATAAAAAGATATCACATGATTCAATGTTACCTACTCTATAATTCTTTGTTTGGCTTGCATGGCAAAATCACAGTAATCAACTCCAATGTCTGTGAAATCTACAAATGTAGAGGTCAAGATTTTAAAGGCATAAGGATTTTGCTCCTTAAACCTATTAGCTACATGAAATCCATCCACAACTTCACTCTCCCCTCCAGTAGAAGTTTGTTTTATACAATGCAGAAACTGAATCTAGAACAAATTAATATCAGGTTATTACAATAAATTCAGCATTATGCTCTACATTTTATTTTATATCATAAATGGCTTTAGAAGTCTCATTATTATATAACATGACACACTTCTTTAAAAATCCCAAAACTAGAAACATGAAGAGACTATAAAGATTGCTGGCAAAACTTTTTGTTTAAAACTATGTTTTAAAAAACCCTAACAAGTATTTGAAAGAAATATCTTGGTGTGATTCTTGGCATAAATTAAAATATGAACTTTCTTTTCTTTTCCATTTAAAAACTTCCCCTTGATTGCCATACCATATGTATTGTACAACCTCTAAATGAATTTTCAAGGTAATTCCCAAATCTGAAAAAATGGCATCTATTTAGTAGCACATGATCTGCTTAATCCATCAAAAGTATGATACCACAGATCGTTTGAAGGCCTTGAGTAAAAATTTCCTACAGCAACACACACACCACATTAATTTCCGCATTTTTGCAAATACAGCAAGAATGGCAGAAATATGGGCAGTATTAGAAGTTCAGTAGGTTATTAAAATACTGAACAGAAATACGTATATATTTTCTCCACTGAAACACCATGGGTTTTCTCCAATGAATCCATCAGAGAAATTCTAAGCATTTCTCTGCAATACATTGTATAGTTATTACAGTAACAGATACATTTTGAGCTGAATGTAATTTAGTGCATGATTGATTTAAAGTGTTTATGTAGAAAATAACTTGGGATCAGTGTAAACCTCACCAGAATTGATATTCATAAAGGCCAATTTGCACCATTTGAGCTTCTTATAAATGTAAATAAAATGATTATACTGAATTAGGGCTCTGACTGTTGCATGTGTAGATTTCAGATTTTTTTTCAGATTTCACTGTTTTCTATTAGAAGACTTAAATGACATCAACTTTGCATTTCTTTAGAATAGGGATGCCAAACTCCTGGCCCACTGTCTGGATGCGTCACGTGCTGGTCATGCCCCCACCCGGTTTAGCAAAGGGGAAAAAAATCCCGATACGTCACATGACGTTGCTGTGACAACGTGAGTTTGACACCCCTGCTTTAGAATCTTCTTAATGCAATGTTGCAGAGCTTTATCTTTTTTCACTCTTACACAATACATGTATAGGTTTTTCAGCGAAAAATTCAGGGTATGTGACATAAATTAACACTATAGATAACACAATATTACAAACTGTGCCTCTGTGACTACACCTGAGCTGATAACAACGGAATTGAGAAATACTAACCTCAAACAATATAGTATAGTGCTCTCCAGATGTTTTGGTCTCATCAGCCCAATAATTATGGTGAACTGCAAAATATTGCAGCTGTTGTAAAACGTCTGAATGAGTACAAGGTTGCTTACCTTATACATTTTTATGAATCAGCAGAAGCAAAGGTATATCTGGAAGTAAGATCTGGTACCAAATGCTATTGTATCAACAGTGCTATTTAAAATTTATTTGAAGTTATTTGTACCGAAATTAGGGAACTAAGAGCAAGATATCATTTTAATCAGAAGAAGTTGTCCACTATTAAGAGAAGCAGTTGAGCCTAGGAGTGAACTGGATGATCAGTTCACTTGTAGTGGAATCTTGTGAACCAATGGCTCCCAAATCAAGAACTACTTGTTTTCAATGGGTTGTACTTTTCATAATTTACTGAATTTACAGAATAAGAACAGAGTTGGAAGGATTCTTGGAGATCTTCTAGTCCTCTAATCCAACTCCCTGCTCAGTCAGGAAACCCTATACCATTTCAGACAAATGGTTGTCCAATCTCTTCTTAAAAACTTTCAGTTGGAGCATTCACAACTTCTGGATGCAAGTTGTTCCACTGATTAATTGTTCTAACTGTCAGGAAATTTCTTCTTAGTTCTAAGTTGCTTCTCTCCTTGATTAGTTTCCACCCATTGCTTCTTGTCCTGCCCTTAGGTGCTTTGGAGAGTAACTTGACTCCTTCTTCTTTGTGGCAGCCCCTGAGATATTGGAACACTACTATCATGTCACCCCTAGTCCTTCTTTTCATTAAACTAGACATACCCAATTCCAGCAACCATTCTTTATATGTTTCATCCCCCAGTTCCTTTATCATCCTTGTTGCTCTTCTCTGCACTTTTTCTCGAGTCTCAAAATCTTTTTTACATTGTGATGACCATAGCTGGATGCAGTGTTCCTAGTATGGTATCATCAAGACATCATAAAGAGGTATTAACACTTCATGTGATCTTGATTCTGTCCCTCTCTTAATGCAGCCTGAATCTGTCCTCTTCATTACAGGCACAGTTACCTATTACTATCTGCATTTCATAAATTGTCTGTTTTTGGACTTGGAGAGCTCGACAATTAGATTTCCTGCAATAAGTGTCTCAAAATTGTATTATTATTATGTGCTTTGTGAACTTGGAAATAGTTCAGCACTGCAATCAGTTCAGAAAACACTAGGAAGATGATTAAGCATGTCTGAGTTCTGCTGTGTTAATGAGCCAAGTTCAAGATGTTTGTGTTTATTCACAAAGCTCTAAACAATTTGGAATCCGATTAACTCAAATAATACCATTATCTATATAAACATTCAGGACCTTCAGGAGAGGCTCTACTGTTCACGACACAGTTGTAAACTGGCTCCTATGGGAAATTCTGACACAGATGCCAATGTTGGTGTGTTTTACATTTTCTTTGAAACCACTTCTTCTTAAGTTGGTCTTCCCTGAATAGAATTCTTGAGCTCCCAGTTTCTACTCTGGTGCCTTTAATCATTACACCAAACTAACTCTCATATAACATGATACATGGCTAATCAAAATATTTTACATATTACGATGCTATTAGCACCCATTTTACTGCTGCCTTGTTTTTTATGTTTCTCTTACCCCTGGTGGAAATTGTAGAACAGGGTAATCAGTATGAAAACTTAGCTTCTCAGTTGTGTACGCCACATTGTTGGCATCCAATTTGTCTTGCACTTGCCAAGTCGGCCTTTATAAGGAACAAGAAATAAAAAATAAAATTATAATATTCTGCCTGTAAAATCTAGATGCAAATTATACAGATCCAAAAACTGTATAATCATAAAATTAATATCCACATTAAAGTACCAATGCCTCACTGTTTTTATCATTTTATTTATTAAACTTAAAAAATGCAGATAATCATCATTTAAGATGGGGAGGGTAATGATTGCAATCACAGGTGTCAGGGAAAAGAGAGAAGTGAGCTTTCAGTTTCTTCTTCTTCACCCTGCA
Source organism: Laticauda colubrina (assembly GCA_015471245.1). Lineage (NCBI taxonomy): Eukaryota > Metazoa > Chordata > Lepidosauria > Squamata > Elapidae > Laticauda > Laticauda colubrina. The sequence goes on along the minus strand of BLBF01000017.1, from coordinate 7,834,275 downwards.
AAACTGCTCTTTCCTTTAGGGGAAAAGCAACTAATAACACATCTGGAAAGGAATATTCAGATCTGAAATTCCCTTTCCTGAAAAATAATATCCCATGAGCTCTTATTTGTATTCATCCATGTAAACAATTAACTGGCAATGCTTTGCATTGCTAATTACTAGAATAGTCTATTTGTTTTTCTTTTCTGAATACTGAAGGCGATTCCAATCTCAAATTGGCATGCTAAAGAATGCCAATGGACAGATAATAACCAATTCCAAGAAAATCTAAAAAAGATGAAATATACTGAAATACTGTACAGCACATTTGAAACTATTCCCTATTTACAATTTTTTTTATTTTTATTTTTCTATTTTTTTTGGAGGCTTTCAGTGCAGCTTGGCTTCGCGTGAAAGGACGGCTATCATCTATTAGGAAGCTAGGTTTCATCTGGGTGCCTGGTTGGGGTGTGTTTGAGCTGGAGGTATCAGAGGGAGTCTGTTTGTGCCTAGGTGTTTGCCTGGCTTGTGGTGCGGAGATCTTTCTATTTGAGAGTGCAGGTTTCCAAATGATTGACAGTCCGGTGGAATCATCTCTTCTATTCATGCTTTCAGGTCTTTTTTCAATCTCTGTGGCTTCTCTGATGATTCTGTGGCTGGGGTTTTCTATAGTGGCTAGGGTTTTGGTGCCATTGAAGACCATCAAGACTGCCTTCAAAACAGACAAAAAAAATAGCAGCCATCCTTAGAAACCCCAAAGACAAAATTGACCTGGAAAACCAAGGCATAAATGAAGTTCCCTATGCTTCATGCCCGGCCACATACATTGGACAGACCAATAGAAGAATAAGTACCCGCCTGGATGAACACAAAAATGTAGTAAAAAAGCTGGAACACACCTCCTCACTAGTCCAACACATGAAAACCACAGGTCACAACATCAACTTCAATGGCACTAAAACCATAGCCACTATAGAAAACCCCAGCCACAGAATCATCAGAGAAGCCATAGAGATTGAAAAAAGACCTGAAAGCATGAATAGAAGAGATGATTCCACCAGACTGTCAATCATTTGGAAGCCTGCACTCTCAAATAGAAAGATCTCCACACCACAAGCCAGGCAAACACTTGGACACAAACAGACTCCCCCGGATACCTCCAGCTCAAACACACCCCAACCAGGCACCCAGATGAAACCTAGCTTCCTAATAGATAATAGCCGTCCTTTCACACGAAGCCAAGCTGCACTGAAAGCCTCCAATACAGGAACAGTGTGTTGCCAGCCAATCAAAGCCACAAAACAGACAGAAGAAACCAGAAACACCGATCAAACAAACTCCAAGTCCAATAAACAGAGATCAAGACTCCCAACCAATCAGGATGTAGAAAAAAACATCCTGGCACAACAATAGGCTAGCCTCAAATTTAAAACCAACGACTGTGAGACTCTGACCCACATACAAACTCAATACAGAAGCCTGATGATGGCAGATGAGATTTTGCTGAAACGTTGCTACAACTTTAAAAGCACTACAATGACGTGGGATAATACCCGAAGGAAGCTGAACTGCATTCATGTAAGTACCCGCAAAAACTTAAAAACACACACACACACACATATATGTATGTATGTATGTATGTATGTATGTATGTTAGTATATGTGTTGCTCTGATTATAAGAAAGCTCCCTCATTGTGTCAGTCACATCATGTTGTTGAAGATGCTAGGAATCCCATAACCTCCCAGTGTCTTCATGTGAATCCTATATTTAAATGAGGAAGGTAAAACATGAACAGAACAAACTGGGTCTGGGTTGGCATATATATATATATATATATATACTTTGAGAAAAGCTGACAATATGAATTTGAAGTACATCCGATCCTAGTTTAGGGCCTTGTTTAACAATCATTTGTAAATGCAATGGTAATAAATGATGATTAAAAAAATCATTTTGAACCAAGGTGCATATTAACCATCAAATATTGTGATGAGCTGAGCTTTGTAATTTGGAGTTAGCACTCTTTAGGATAGTGCTCCACACTGCAGAGAAAAACAACTCAGGAAGAGGTAACCTGCTAAAGCAATCTGCCAGGGGCTTAACTGGTAACGGTTTACAGATATATAAAGTTAGTAATTCTGTAACAATTAGCACAATTCACTGGATTTACATGTCATGTTAAGCCATAAATCAGTTTGCACACAACATGATAAGCTCAAACAATTTATTGATCAAAATTTAAGAAATTATGGATGAATTTTGAATTAGTAGGCTATAATGATCAATGACATTCATAGTAATTATAATGCAAATGTGTTTGTATTGGTTAATTTCTGTCCTTTTCATTTATAGGGTCTTCTATTAGTTCACTACTTGAAAATTATTTGAAAATTATTTCAAATGCTCCTTAAATTTCTATAGTATTTGCCTCTTTTAGATATGTTACTTAGATGACAGCTGTAAACTAAACATGGCATAATTGTTTAATTTTTTCCCCCAAAAATAAATAAATTCCTTCTAAAAAAGATCATTAAAAGTCTATTAAATTAATTGTATTTAAAGAAATATATTAATAATTCAAATCTTTGTGGCTTAGTAATTAATGTTCAAATGTCAAAAGGATTCTGATACAATTTTTAAAAAGCATCCTCACATACCGAAGAAATCAGTTTCAAATACAACAAAGTGTGCTCAATTAGATACAGAAAAGATTTTGTACATGTTGATAAGTGTTTGGGTCTTTTTTTCCTTAAAAACTATGCAGGTCATGTATTGTAGCATAACTAAAACCAGAGAGATATCTTTTAGTTCTAAAAAGGTTCCAGTCAGTATGCCACAGTTAAAAACTATACAAGCATGCAATCTTCAATTAAGTTGTATCCATAACAGAATAATGAGTCAAGGTTGTCCAGGATTTGGCTGGAAAAGTAGTCCATACTCCAAATATTGAACCTCATTATACGGAAGATGGTATGAGGGACACTGAATTACAGCATGGTGTTCATATGCAATCCTTGGAGACGTACGACTTTGCCATGATACAGGAATATTTTAAAGTTCTCAGTAACTTTCTCATCCTGAAGGAAATGAACGTGTGTAATTACCATACAATTGAAACTTCCATTCTACCTAAGGAAGAGATGTGCAGTATGATATAGTTTTTTGGGTGTTTAAAAAAAACACACTTCACCGTCCTCTTTCCTGAAACTTTAAATTTCAGTCCTTTTCACTTCATTTTATTTTATGCCATTGCACACAGACTTCATTCAGTGAATTTTGCTCCTTGTCTTCCCCACCTACTGGGCTAATCCTCTGCCGAACATTGCCTGCTTAATTCATCACATATTCACTATCCATTACAGTCAACTGGCAGAAATAATTTTTCCAAACCACTGCTTTGCTATTTTTAACTCGTAACAAACTCTTCTATTTAACAAACATTAACTTGCTCTTTTGTGGGAATTTCAGGATAGCTTAACTTGGTTGATCATAGTCAATTAACTCAACCCCAAGTCCTTAAACCATTTTGTAATTGGTTTCCACCCCTCTCTCTGGGTGTGGGGGTTTGTACGAATGAGACAGAATTATAAAATAAACAGTACATTTTTCTCTAAATGCAAGGGAGGATGCCGTAAAAACTATCCTTCTTTCCTTCCTTCCCTTTATTTGTGTAGCTTAATACGCTTTTTTTTAAAGTTAGTAGACTTGAGTTTATTCTGAAATCATCAGAAAAAAAGAGAGGCTATTTCAAAATGGCCTTTTATTTCATGGTGAAAATGCAACATGAGATGCATATCAGGTGCCAGTTATCTTCTGCTGGAGCATAATGACTTATTCTCTATTTTTGAGAGTGTTTTTCTGCATAGATTCCATGTCAGCCTTCAAGATTTTAGCCTTCAAGACCTTCTCCCTTTCCTTTGCATCTTTCGGCTGTCATAATTAACGGGGGGGGGGATAATTGTGGGAAGTGAGCTGGAGGTGTTACAAAGTGGAACTGTATAAACTGGGGGGGGGAGTACATTCTTGCTTAGGTTTCTGTTTCTTGCTTAGCTTCCTATTCTCTGCGCAGCTGCAAACCTTTATCAAAATATGCCAAGGTCAACGGCCAGAAGTGTCATCACCACCTGAAGATGTCCACATGATGACATTCACAACTTTTAATTGGAAGAACCATTTGAACTATTGGGGGTGGGAACATTGCCATCACTTTGTATATGTGATTTACACGCCTATTTTCTCAGATTCAGAGTTCTTTTGTTACTACCATTTGAATTCCAGTAAAATATATCTTTTCTCTAATTAAAAGAGTCTTAAGTATTTCTTTCTTGGATTTTGAATGGAGCACCAGTTGACATTCCACAAACAGCTCTGACTTCCAATTTTTATTGTTCCGATAGAAGACAATATCTGTAGCTTGGGGTTTAATTGTGGAATACCATAGAGAACTCCACAATTTTATTGTTTATAACAAAACATTTTTGCCTAAGGGATGAAGATGTAGTGATTTTCCTTCAATTATTCACAACTACTTTTCCTCTCTATCAGTAACTACATGACAAATGAGAGAGAAAAAAACTCTACGTTATTAGTTCTCAACATTAGAGTGAATTTGGATGTACATATTCTTCTGGTCCTCAACATACAAACAATCCTTTTATGAACAGGTTATGTTTAAGATGCTGTTTGTCAGTCCATTTGGTTCATAAGTACAATCAAGCATATATTAAAAAATGCATGGTACAGTTCTTACTTACATAACTTAAGCCACATTTCTTCTTCTCCACCTGATCAATTGCGGACTAACCCTAACCCTCGTGCCTTCTAAGCACCAGCAAATGCCTTGACTTCCTCTTACCCCTTGCTTGTAAGGGATGGCCAAGAATGCATCCTCCCATCTAGTGGAGGGAGACCAGTTCTGGGTCCAGAAATCCTTTCCGGCATAGATCCACTGCAGCTTTGGCCCCCAGCTCTAGTGCCTGGCCTAGAGTTGTCCCATGGGGACTATCATTGGGGAAAGGCCATTGACAAGACCGGTGCTGCATCCTTTGTCACCCATAGGCAGAGGACTAAGGTACACAGGGGTTAGTCTGGATTCTATGAACAGGAGTAGCAGTGGTGGGATTCAAATTTTTTTACTACCAGTTCTGTGGGTGTGGCTAGGGGGTGTGGCCATGTAACTAGGTGGACCTGACTTTTTTCTTTTTGCAGCACATCCCCTGTTTTTTGGGCCTTCTGGGCCTCAGGCAAGCCTCCTGGGGGAGGGCGTTTTTGCTCCCAGAAGGCTTCCCTAGGGCTTGGGAAGGCAGAAAATTCATCCGAAGGGGGCATGTAGCACTCCCCCATGTTTTGTTTTGGGACCTTCTGGGACTCAGGGAAGCCTCCTGGGGGAGTGTTTTAGTTCCCAGGCTTCCCTAGGGCTTAGAAAGGCAGAAATTGAGCCTGGAGGGGATGCGTGCAGCACCCCCTCCCACTTCATTTTGGGGCCTAGAAAGGCAAAAAATGGAGGGGGGTTGCCTTCCTGGGCCTCAGGGAAGCCTCCTGGGTGAAGCAGTAAGTAACTGAGGGGAATACCTTAAGGAATGACTGTGTGGGCTGGTGTCAGGCAAGCGGGGTGAGCGAGCATCGGGTGGGCGGGGCAAGCGAGCGAGCAGCAACCAGGTCGGGGGCCTGGCCAGCCAGAAGTTACTATCTGTTTGGCGACCCACGCCAAATCCTTGCTACTGGTTCGCCCAAAATGGTGCAAACCGGCTGACTACCACCACTGAGCAGGAGGCTACCCTTTACCCAGCCATTCTTCAAAAAAATGAGGTGCATTTGGTGGGGGTTTCCTTGGTCCCAGGTCCCTTAATATTATTAAGTGTCTGGGGGCGCAGATAACTAACAATCTGAGCTGGTCCCTCCATACATCACCCTTAGTAAAATGTACAAACCAGCGCCTGCATTTCCTGCATTGGATGTGAGAGACCCCACACACCCACTTCATGGTCTATTCCTGTTGCTCCCCTCTGGGAGTAGGTTTCAAAGTATTTCTAGCAGGACTACCAGATTCTGGAACAACTTTGTTCCTTAAGCCATCCATATGATGAACTCGCAAGATTCGGTTTTGTAGTCATGTACATGTATACATCCAAACTAGACTATGTTGTTTCTCTGTGTCATAAAATATGTATGTATGTATGTATGCATGTATGCATGTACACATATGTATGTATGTATGTATGTATATACATATACATACATGGATCTTTGGTTATTTGGGTTTTCTCCCACATAAAATTGGAAGTGTCTTGGTGATATTTCAATGAAATTTCATTCGTCTTCTTCAGGTTTGTGTCTTAGGCTTTGTGCTTCTCAGAGGAATATGAGCTTGCAGCTGCTTCTTTCTTTTAACTGCTAGCGGGGGTGTGACCTGATTGGATGGGGGCTTGGCTGTGTTCTGATTGGTAGGGGGGTTGGCTGTGTTCTGATTGGCTGGGGGTATGTTCTGTTCAGGTGGGGGCTTGGTTGTGTTCAGGTTAGTCTTAGTTGCCGGGGGATTTGAGCGGGTGAGCTGTGATCCTGTTGTTTGGCTTCACGTTTGGGGTCGTGCCACATCTTCATGGGGGGCATCCGTTCGCTTCATGTGTGGGTCGGAGGGGTTTGAAGCGGGTAGTGATGCAGCTGTGGTACAGCTTCTGATCCGTAGTCGTGTCTCATCATCTGTGTGGGTTTGAGTCTGCTTTCTGCGTGGAGGTGTGGTGGTAGCATCTTGTGTGGTCCTCATGGGTGTGAGTCTGGTATCATTCTTCATGCTAGGTACTCGTTTGTTAGTGAGGGTGGGTTTCCAAATGGCTGGTAGGCGGGAGGTATCATCTCGTTTATTCATGCTGTGTGGGCGTTTTTCTATCTCTATGGCTTTTTTGATTATTTTGTTGTTGAAGTGTTCAGTTTTGGTGATAGTTCCAGTATTTTTAAAGTCAATCTCATGTCCTGTGGCTTTGAGGTGTTGGACCAGGGAAGAGGTCTTCTTTTTTGATTGAGTTCTTGTGTTCTTCAATGCATGCACTTATTCTTCTGTTGGTTCGTCCGGTGTATGTGGTGGGGAGAGCGGTGCATGGGATTTCGTATACTCCTTGATTTTCTAACTCGATTTTGTCTTTAGGGTTTCTTAGGATGGTGGATATTTTTCTGTTTGTGCAGAATGCTGTTTTAATGTTGTGTTTTTGGAGAGTCTTGCTGATTTTGTCTGTAGTGCCTTTTATATATGGGAGAAGGGCTTGTTCTCTGTCTTGTTCTCTGAATTTTGGTTGGGGTTTCTTTTTGGATTAGGTGGGTAACCTTTCTTTGGAATCCATTGGCTGTTAGTACATTGGTGAGAGTGTGTAGTTCGGTTTTTAGGTGTTGTTCATCGGCTAAGCATTTTGTTCTGAAGATGAGTGTCTCGGCTATGGAATTGATCTGTGCTGGGTGGTGGTGTGAGAGTGCATGTAGATCACGGTTTGTTTGTGTTTTCTTCTGGTAGATGGTGTGTCCTAGGGAGCCATTGGATTTTTTGTATACTAAGACATCTAGGAAGGGAAGTTGATTGTTAGCTTCTGTTTCCATGGTGAATTGTATTTTGGGGTGTAGGCTGTTGAGGTGTATGAGGAAGTTGTTCAGTTTTTCTTTCCCATGTGGCCAGATTATGAAGGTGTCATCTACGAATCTGAGCCACAGTTTGGGTTTGTGATCATATTTTTCTAGAGCTTGTGTTTCAAAGTATTCCATGTAGAGGTTTGCGCTGACAGGTGAGAGGGGTGATCCCATGGGTGCTCCTTCTATTTGTTTGTATTTTTGTCCATTATTGGTGAAGTATGTATCGGATAGGCAGTGATTGGTCAGATCTAGGATGTGCTTGGGGGGACTGTATTTGTTTTGAATGGCTGTCAAGGCTTCTTTTATAGGCAGTTGGGTGAAGAGGGATATGACAGCAAAGCTCACCAGTAGGCCGCTGGGCTGTAAGTTTTGTTTCTTTATGAACTCGATGAACTAGAATGAGTTTCTTACATATGAGTTGATGGATTCTGCATAGGGCTGTAGTTGTTTGGTGACAAATTTGGCTAGGTTTTGTGAAGGTGAGCCTATGGAGCTGACTATTGGTCTAAGTGGGGTTCCTTCTTTGTGTATCTTGGGGAGACCATAAAGCTTAGGGCATCTGGATGATTTCTCTCTGGGTATGATTCTTTGCTGGATTTCTTCGCTGATGGGGGAGGCTTTTATTTTGGTCTGGTGGTTTTTTTCTAGGTAGGTGGTGGGGTCTGTGTTTAGGGGTTTGTATGTGGGGTCTTGGAGTAGGTTGGTTAACTTGGTTTGGTCATCAGATGTGTTCATAACCACTGTCGTGTTGCCCTTGTCTGCTGGTAGGATTATTATGCTAGTGTCTTCTTTCAAGTTAAGTAGTGCAATTTGTCAATTCTTCTTTTTTGATTGAGTTCTTGTGTTCTTCAATGCATGCACTTGTTCTTCTGTTGGTTTGTCCGACCCAGGAGATTACAGCACAAGATCCAGGATATCTCCACAACAAAACCCACAAGGCCATCACACAGCCGATTATACCAACATCAACTCCATCAACCAATCAAGAGGCAGCAGCGCAGCCAACTGCACACCAGCCCCCACCACCAGTATTTATAGAGAGCAGCTCCGATCACACACTGCTTGCACTGGCACAAAGCCGAAAGCACCAGCCTGAGGATGGCGAGTGGGACTTCACTGGAACGTTGCCAAGGTACTCTTAATCTTACATGGGAAAAGACCCGAACAGAACTAGACCTACATATATATATAGTCATGTTGATGTAGTGTATATTGGAGGTGGTGACCCTTTGAGAGCTGTAATGCAACCACATTTTATTTTAAAGTATGCCGATTGGTTTACATTTAAAGTGACAATAAAGTTATTTTAAGTCATTCTTGTGCAGTCACAAGCCTCTTTGTCTGCCTGGTCACTTGACTTTTTCCCCCTCTTCTCCATGCTATCGAGCCTCTTCCTGGGGTAGCACTCAAGCAGAGCAAACACCTGCCCAACCTGGTGACTTTTCCCACCCCTCAGAGAGGGGTATTGCTCAGTCAAGGCATCCTGCCAGAGGGATGGGCCTGCATCCTAGGAATGGGCCACAGCCAGTCTTCTTCACAATTGACTTGTGGTTGCCATAAATGAAGCTTTTGCTGCCTTATTCTACCTTCCAGGACCTTCTAGGTTGGAGTTACAAAAGTTTGTAAAAAGTTTTGAGCTTCCTTGAAAGTTTGTAAGTAGGAGACTGTCTGTACTAGCCATTTCCAACTATGGATTATCAATCTCTGTTTTGTCTGGGAATTGTCTGTGCAGAGTGCGAATTTGGATAAGACTGGCTAAGCCAATGCAGTGTATGCAAATGGAGCTTCCATATCACCTTTCATTAAAAACATGGCTGTGTATATGTAAATATTGCTTTTGTGTTCTAATCTGAAAGGAATGTAAATCTTCTAGTCAAGGTTTGGAATGTGTATATGTAATCACTTTCTCCTGTTTGTTTTTAATAGTTTCCGACACAGGAAAAAGAAGTGGAGAAATTTTGGTTTCTAACAAGAATAACGGATATTATCTGAAACAAAAGAGGGGGAAATATTAACAGTTCTTATTGGCTGGAAGCATTTGCATATGCTGGGTTTTGTGGTTTTTCAGCAGATCATTGAATACGTAACTGTTATAATAGTGCTCAAATGAGGCATTAGAAATACTGGGGATCTGCTAGCCTAATATAGAGATTTCCTAAATAATTTTCATATTGTCCTTTTCTTGTAATGTGAGTGTCTACTCTAGACATGCAGATTTGGGGGACATTATTAAAATGGCAAACAGGCACAACTAATGTGTTTTTAAATCAACAGATAAAGCTGCCATTATTTGGATAACAAACATCCAAATGACCACTTGGTTTCACTAAACAGAGCTTTCTCTTTGTTGCAATATTCTAGTAATCTGATAGTGGCTAAAGTGCTGGTGTATAGACTAGGAGACAGTGAATTCTAGGCCTCCCTTCGGCATAAAAAGCATGTGGGTAACTTTGGGTCTGTTACTCCTTCTTAGCCCAACCCAACACACAGGACTATTGTAGGGATATTAAGAGGCACGAGTATTAGGCCTGTTATGTTAGAGGCAGGAGTAATAGGCCTTAAGTTATGTAGAAGAAAAAGTAGACTAAAAATCTAGTAATAATCTGGATTTTGGCAGTCAGATATGATAATTCTACCACAAAAGCCAAAATTCCAAGCTTGTCTAACTCAAAAACTCCCCAGTTGTAGAATCTGAAAAAAAGTATAACCATTTTAATATTGTAAGCCTCCCATTGTTTACCATGTGGTAAGATGGGTGGCCCATAAATTTAATAAATAAATAAATAAATTTATAAATGACAATAAAAGTCACACAAAGTAGTCTCGGCATTTCTACAAGACCCTTTCTGTTGAGAAAGTTAAACATGCTTGTGACTGTGACCATGATAAAAAGTGTTCCTACATAAACCTATTTTTCAACAAACTGGAAAATATGTTTCTACTGCACATTTCAATTAAACAGTGACATTTCTAAAGGATGTTATCAGCATTTAAAATGAAGCTTCCTGTAACCCATATTAACCATAGCAACAAATTCTGAATAGATGTTTTAAGACTAACAAGAGAAAAAAGTTGAAACATAGGATGGGCAAGATAAGACACCATGGTTGGGAAATCAATGGCCCTTATCAGATATATATAATTAGTTTTATGCAGTTAGACTTTGAAGTCTAATCCCATTATTGCAGGTGGAGAGCTTGAATGATGGATGCAATTTCTTGAATGGAGATACAAATTTTATTACTAATCCACAGGGTCACTTATCACTACTGGCTAGTGTGCCAATATGCACATTTTGGGAGAAAGCAGACCTTACCATAATTAAAGTAAATTTCTTTTAAATTATATCCAGGATACAAAATTGGAAAATGAAAATGTCAGTGGGTTAATCTATGGTACTTAATGACCTCAAAATGTTTTCAGTTATAACTCTCATTAGCTGAGTCTTGCAGGGCAAATGATCAAAGATTCTGGGATTTAAGGGAAGCTGGTTCTAAAAAGTTTTACTGTTAACTATAGCGAGTTAAAATTTTCTATGCCAAGAACTGGTTCACCTGAAATGTTAACCCCATGATTTACTTTACATCATGTGCAGCAGTCTGCAAATTCTATGTGACTGACAAAATCATTTTTGTATGGTTCCTGGATCTCCCAAAATTAGATTTGCTAAATTTCAATGGCAAAGTACCAAGAAACAGGTATAATTTCTGTTTCACATCTAAAATAATTAGCTGTTTCACATCTAAAATAAGACAAAAATACACTATAAGTCTGCTTGTAGGCTTAATGCAAAAAAATCCAATTAATAAATAGAAATAAACATAGTTTTGCTATCATCTACTCTTTATCTGGATTACTACAGCTCAACTATGTTAGTCATAGCTCAGATAAGGAAGGTCTGCTCTCTGCTTTTCTCCTTGGGTTGGTTCTGAGGATATTAAAAATGTCTAATAAAGATTAATCAAAGCTTATCATGTCATCTCAAACTTCTGCTGGTGTCAATGGGAGGAAAATCATGATATAAAGTTGCCTTCTTTCAAAAAAATACAAATTTATACTTTTTCCCCAATCAAAACTGGTAAATTGCCATTAATTAAAATGGATTTCCTAAAAATAATTTTCAAATCTTTCTTAATAGTTTTCCAGAGCAATATAAGATTCTTATCTGTCTGGCTGTTGCAAGGTTAAACCATGTGTTATACCTGAATACTAAACATTGAAGCTGTCTCTGGACCAACTAAAATGCCTTTAATTCCACTGGGATCGTTTCTGGTTCTAGTAATACCAAAAATGTGAAGAAAATGGCAACATCATATTTATATACACTTATTTTTCTCCTACCCAAAAAAATTATGCTTAAGACATGCTTAGGCATGGAAGACAAAGCCACATCATTTCTAAAAATAAAAATGTAACAACTTACCCATAAAATGTGAGGCGAAAGAATCCAATGCGCTGCCCGAGCTTCAGAATTTCTCCCTCTTTAATAGCAGCTCCCGTTAGTAGCACAATTCCCACCTTTTTAAGAGTAACCAACCACTTGTATGCACTTTCATCACTGTGCAATACCTCTTCAAAGTCTATAGTAGGGAGCTCAAGATCAGAACCCCAATATTGGCGCTCTGCATAAGAAATATATAAATCAATTATTATGAATTGTTTTATCATTGTAGAGAATTCCATTTTATTCTATATTGATCAGACTGCAACTTGGGTTTTGTGTTCAATTTTAAGTATCATACTATACATTCAGACAAACAGGTTCCGAGAAAATCAAGGGGGACATATGGAGACTGAAGTAATGGGTAATATGTACACTTGACCAGAGGAGACTGAGTGGATGGTTTTTAAATCTTAACATGATGTTCAAAAGATTTAAAACATCTTTTCCATCATTCCATAGAACAGGACGCAAAATAATAGATTCCAGTTGAAGGAAGGCAGATTATAGGTCAATATTTAAAAAAAATATAGCAGAAACAACAATTGGATAGTGGAAGGAATTACACAGAGAACCAGGTTGATATGTAGTAAGACCTTCCACTGTGGATGAATAGCTACCAACCGGATGTGCATCACCGAGACTTAGAAACATAGAAAACTGACAGTAGAAAAAGACATCATGGTCCATCAAGTCTGTCCTTTGAGTTTTTTGTTTTCTTCTTAACTGATGCATTTATTATTTTTATTTATTGTTTTTTTTTAATTTATTTTTTTAAAAAAGTTTGTCAAATGAGACCTGGGTAAGCTTGGAGGGAGATTGCGCTGCTCACACTTATGGCATCTGGGTTTTGAGTCTAATACTAGCTGTGCTTCCAGGGAGAGGATGAAATGGCAGTTGTCATTAAGGAGGTCTCATGGACTTTTAGAAGTGCTGTTTTGCAGGTAATTGAATGAGATTCTCTGGCTGAAGCTCAGCTGTAGGGAGCACTTGGAATTGTTGCTCTTAGACTAGCTTCCCTGCTGGTGTAGTAATGACCCTGCCTGAACTGACAGATTTCACCCCAGGTCGGTATGGAATCCCAAGGCTTGTTGTTCTTGGGGAGTTCAATCTCATCCTACGTGAGGCTGAGGCTGGGTGAGCTCAGGAGTTGACATCTACCATGGTAACCATGGAACCACCCACATGTACCAGAGGTCACACACTAAATCTGGTTTTTATTGCAGAGCAATGTGCATTTGGCTTTTGAGGATGTTACAGTTGATCTTTTGCCATGGTCAGATAACTCCTTAATTTGTTATTTAGCCTACTGGTGCTACCTCCTCTAGAAGTAAAATAGGACCTATTAGATTAATCTGCCACAGACAATAAACCCTGCTGGCTTTCAGAAGAAGTTTGGATATTTTTTTTCCTAAGGATCTGATGAGTATTTTAGCTGAGTCTTTGATCATTGTCTGTAATTGGGGCCTTTGGCTGAATTGTTGCCCTACGGCTTCTTATTGTTTGCTGATCCTGGAGAGATGCCTAGAACTCTATTGGAGGAAGATGAAGAGCAAATCAGAGCACAAATAGAATCTCATATGAGCAATCACACTGTGGTAATAAGAGTAGCACAACATTATTTTTCAACTCTAGTCATCCAGATTCCCTTTTTAAAAATATGCTGCCTATGGTTAGACTTAAGTGTAGCACACAAAATTATCTGCTACAATGTCCTACCAGTCAATGACTACTTCAGCTTCAACCACAACAATACAAGAGCACACAGAAGATACAAACTCAATGTAATGTAAACTTGACTGCAGAAAGTACAACTTTAGCAACAGAGTGACCTGGAATGTCCTATCTGACTCTAACCCCCACTCCTTTAACCTCAAATTAACCACTATTGACCTTACCCCATTCCTAAGAGGTCTGTAAGGGGAGTGCATACGTATACCATTGTGCCTACCATCCCTGTACTATTGTCCCCATTTATTCATATCTATTTCCTGCATTCTTACCCATGTTTATACATATATCTATTATTTTGTAAGCGACTGACAAATCAAATCAAATCAATCAATCAATATGATCCATGCCCTGCTAGGGAAGAATTAATTACATGACCATCTGCAGAGTCACTGTGAAGAATAGTGGCAAATAAAATTATGAGGATTCCCTTGAAGCTGAATGATAACTTTGTGAGTCCTAATGAATGATGGAAGCAAGGTCTTATGTGAGTAGCTGAGATGAGTTTGAGCCTATAACTCCTGAAGTGGTGAACAGGATCCTTGGATTGGTTAATATGACTACATGTTTATTATATTCATGACCCTCCTGATTGCTTAAGGCTATTCAGAAGGTGACATGAGGAAGGGGTGTTGGGACCACTTAAGAGGCTTTGCTGAAATAAAGTTGTACTGGATAATTTTTATCCCATTTCCAACTTTTCTTTTAAGGTTGAAAAGGTGATTAGGTTCTATCAGGTTAAAGAAGAATATGACATAAACAGATTTATGTGAACCCCATCCTGTCAGATTTCAGGCTTGGATATAATAGTGAGAAGCTCAGGTTGCTCCTGTTAATAACTACTTTTGATCAGGCCAGAACAGGAAGAGTGCAACAATAATTTCTTTGATGTTTTCAACAACACTAGACATGGCATCCTCCTGGTCTACCCACACGGTTTAG
>BLBF01000017.1:7792373-7819166 GCA_015471245.1 Laticauda colubrina | reverse complement strand
GGGGCAGTGCAACCCTGTCCAGGATTAAAGATAAATAAATATAAAAATTGGATTGCTTTAAAAATGTAATGGAAGATTAATAAAATAAATACAGTAAGAATTATAATTATAATTATAAAAATAATAAGTAATTATTTAGTAGCACTCAATTAGAAATAATAAAGAACACTAAGGCAGGCTGAAAGCAGCTAAATAACATTGCATGATTATTATGGAACAAGTCCCGTTCTGAATGTTAGTGGTGAACAGACATAGAAAGAACTGACATTATTGAACAAAATACTATAGGTCTACATTAACTCTTATATAGAACTAGCTGATTTCAAAAGAGCAGCACTTCAACAGTGATAAACTATTCTAATGTGCAAAGAATCTCATCCACATGAAAAGTACTATATGACTGTAGTGGTAGTGGTGAAACAGCTTCCCCGCTGAAATTTAGAGGGCTCCTACATTTTTGTCCCCTCAGAAAGAGCTGTTTCTTCACTCAGAAAATAGGCCCGGATATGAATTGAAGCCAGCATATATGCAGCCAATGTGAGGTTGTTATAGTGCCTTGGATAGTGTGATGGGATTTAATTTGGGGTGTTTATGCTTGTATTGTTTAGTTTATTTATATTAGTTAGGTTGTTGTTAGATGCTCAGGATGGGTGGCCATATAATTGTTTTGAAATAAATAAAGGACTCTTTAAAAATGGCTATTGTTCTATTACCCAAATACCTAGAAAAGTTGTAAGGCTCCTCATCAAGACGTACTAAGTTAAAAGAACTGAATTCCAACAGAGACTCTCTCACAATGGAGTTGTAGCCTTTTGCAACTTCTCACGAAATGACACAGCTGGGGGAATTCTATCCGCCAAAAGGAAAAGCTTTTCTCATTGCTAAAAATACAGAAAAGGGCTAATTTTGAAAAGTAACATTTGGTAAATCTCTCAAGAAAGCAGTTGCTCTTTTAAACTGTGTGTATAATGTTGCAAATTGTAAATAATGCCAAACTTTTAAACAAAATCTGAAAGCCTCTTTGCATTTCACCAATCTAAAGTATTCCCTAACTCAACTGATTATTGCAATGGTAGAAGATGCCTTTTGTTCTTCATTACACAAGGAATATCAAATCATTCCCATCTCAGAAATGTCTTGGTTCAGGTATGAATGTTAGAAGTATTCTTTCAGGAACTTCAAGGTTTCGAAACAATTTTCCCGGAATATCACTTTGGAGCAGGGAGGGTTAAAAAAAATGTGGGTCTGTTGCTGTTTTCACGACCTTCCTCAGGCTGTTGGATAAACCAGATTATTTATCTGATGGAATAGTTGTGTGCTTTCCCAGGAACAATAAAATACCCACGATTTACTTTTAGCAATAGCTGTCATAGTACTTTAGTATTGAAAAAGTAACTACTGCTGGATCATGAAAGACAAGAAACTACTGCAGCTATCTGTAATAAAACAGCAGTTGCATAAAGCATATCAAGATTCAAAGCCAGGAGAAACATATGCTACATCTGTGTGCTCGTGCAGTATGTGTATATGCAGATCTTTATAAAGGTGATGTGATTTCCTTGGAATTTTTCTCTTTTCCATTTTAGAAAGCACTCTATAATAATGGACTGCCAAGGGATTTAGCTTGGTATTCTTTGCCAGTTCCTTTTATTGCTAAGCTGTCAGTTAGATTTTGACAAGAGAACGTCTTTTGTGGGAATCCTTTGGGAGAGAGACGGATGCCAAAACAGACATGGTGGAGGAAAGCATATTTGTGATTCCCATGTTTGCTTGGCTTATGAAGAGTGAGATACTGTATATCGACTGATTTTTACAGCTAAGACTATAACTGAGTTAATGGAGATGAAAACTCTCTGTTTCCCTTTACTGCTTTTTCTGCTCTTTGTCTAATGGGAGGCAAAGAGGGAAATGGGATACTTCAAATGATAGGAGGGAGATGTGGTTCCTTTGCATGGAAATTCCCCTTCTCCATTTTATGTGTGAAGTAAGACAAACAGATAAATAAACTAGCACAACAATCATCTAAGTTTGGCCATAGTAAACCATATGCTAGTGTTTCAGGAAAAAGCACAGCTGAAACGGAATAAAAACCTGATTACAATGGGCTGGAGGAGGTAAAAAAAAGAACTATGTATGAGGTGCACATAATGAAAAACAACCATCTTCCCCAGCTCCATGCCCTCTTAGATTTTAACTTCCAAAATTCACAGCGAGCAAGTTTGTTGTTTATTCTGGCTGAGAATTCTTCAGCAGTACTGTAGCACATCTGGAGAAAACATGGTGGGGAAAAGATGCAATAGAGAGGCAGAAAGCTTGACAGGTGGTATTTTTGTTCCAGTATACCAATTCATAAATCAAAGGAAAATGTGGAAGTTTTAAATGAAAGCACCTAGTTAAATTACTATTCAAAGTTCCAGATACATTCCCCTTTCTGTTTTGTGAGGCATTATAGGACAATGCCATATAAGTAGCAATGTATCTGTTTTCATAAGGTCACTGGCATTTATTATTTAAAGGTTTTACATTCTCCTCCAGGCTGTATAAAAGCTAATCTGAACTGTGCTAGTAGACACATATAGGAAAATTACTTTGGGAAAAAAATGCAAATGAAATAAGCTTTAAAACCAATAGGTATTTTAAGAGCAATTAATTGACTATTGTGGGAAAAAAGAAGAATTTCTAGCAATTATGGCTCAACTACAAGAAGATGGGATCAAACATTTTCCATTTACTATGACAAATGATTTACATACATTTCAGTGCTGCTGAAAAGGAACAGTAGGGAACGAATCTGTCCCTCTTTTCAGATGCTCTTTTAGTTCCTGTATTTCTGTTTCTCTTTCAGCTTCTAAAAAAATGTTTTCTGTATCTTTATAGGTTTCAATCCTTGTTAGAGACTCCTCTATTGACATGGACTGAAAACTATTTGTAAGTACTGTATTCCAGACACACTTCTATTTTTAGGATTCAGTAGCTAAGGTCAACTGGCTACAGGCATTAAAAAGAGATAAAAGATCTGTTTTGCCATTTTTTATACTTGGTCTAAATTTTCTTGTTGTACACCAATTACAGATACTTGACAATACTGGCATCAATGTCATCATTCTGGCATCAATGTCAATTTTTCTAGGTTGGAAACTATATTTCTAATCTTGAAAATTAGAAAGCAGCATTTTTATTCTATTGTTTCCTGTATTCTGCTTGTTCTACCTACATAGCTTTTCTGTACAAGTAGTGCTTTGTTGACTGATGAACAATTAGAACTGGCAACTCTGCCATTAAGCTAAATAGCTGCTAAGTGAAACTACAATCGTGCTTATGATCTACATCAGCTGTTCCTTGTTTTACAAACCTGTACTGGTCACAAATGCAAGACTGGTTGCAAAGTTACTCAGTCATCACCATCGTAACTACAAACAGTTGCTAAACAAGGCAGTCACTAAACAAGGACTACTTAAATTTATAGGGAAGAAACAGTTCTGCGGGATCTGGGAACTGGAAATGTTACAAACTGAAAATGTGTTAAATGAATTATAGAATCCACAGAAAGCCTGTGACTTGCAACTTCAAAATGAGCTGTTCATAGTCTGTATACCATTTGATAAAGGGAGCTGAAACAAAAGGCCATTGTCCAGTAGGAATTGATCTCAAGATTATAATATCTATCCAATAGTTCAGAGCTATCATTGTGTAACAGATGGAGAAAGATAACTGAACTACATCTAAAACAGATCACTACCTCACTTTTCTGCTGAATAAATATGAATGCAGCAAAATAATTTTGTCACCCTGATCAGAAAGTTGATGAATCTTGCCTACAATGTTAGCTTTCCCATCAACTGGTAATCCAATTGTTCCCTCCCCAGTAGTGATCCCTTATCTACCTTCACCGTGGTTTAACTGTACAGATTGTGACAACAATAATCAGTCCTGTTAAATAAATATATTTGCCCAATTACTAAAGATTTTTTTCCTGGGAAAAATGTGACAAATACCAACAAAAAGCTAATAAAGAAAGACTTTCTAAAAATATAAATATAGACTTGTCTTTTTTTTTTTAACCTTCCTAAACAGCAACTATGTACAGTAGCCCCAAACTGCATCATCTCTACATATTGAAGTACATAATACATTATTTGGGAGAGGAAAGAAAGTGAGAAACTGATGGTGTCTGGATATACTACACACCTAACAGAATGCTCTCTGGCTCTCCCGACTGCAAATTAGAAGCAATATATGAATCTATGGATATGGCAATAGATAATGATGATGTCATACTTTGACACAAACTACTTTGACACTTTGGCTAACTAAGAATACAGTGAAGGATATTGGTTTTCAGCTCTTCCTTAATCCTTTACAGAGTTGCTCAATTTAATGATACCCTGGACAGTATAATGGCCTCTTTCCCAGTTTGCAGACTATGATTCTTACATAAAATTATTTAATAGCTTACAAAAATTATATTTTCATTGTGTAAACTTTTGGACTTCTGAGTTAAAGGTTTGTTGGGCCAATCCATTGTGATGTTTATTATACTGATATGTACCAATGGAAATTATTTCGGATTATATTATTTATCTGGAAATGCATAACTTATTTTTCACTTTACGAAGTTTCTCAAAGCAAAGAATAGGAATAAAAAGACACGATTTAAAATTTCAGTAATAAACCATTAGAATATATAAACCATTTGGTATAGCATCTCTTTTCTAACAGCAGAGAAGAATCCCCCTGCAAGTTAGCTTAAACAAACATCCATTAAACATAAAACAAAAACATTTTAGCAACATATTTAAATGGGTCAAGTTCTTCAACTGCTAAATCTCAATTCTTAATAAATTCCATAGACCCAACCCAAACCTGAAAATGTTCTGTTAATTGTTACTGATTGTTTGTTCATTTATTGAGTTGGTATATGGAACATACAACTATGATTTAAAATGTTCATAGGAACATAGAAAGCTATGTTATCAGCAGTTAGTTAGATCATTGGGCCTCATAATTCAGTATTTTTCAAATGAGTAAACAGCAAATATTCAGAATATTAAGTACATTTTCCAAGCCTATCTGGAGATGCTATAGGATTCATTTGAGAATAAGAAATTCCTTGAAAGACCTATATTTTAATAGTTAACACCTACAATTAATCACAGAAAAACAATTATGGTAACCAATAAGAAACATACTAGCAAACAGTTGGTACTGGTACATTCCTTTTGATGTGTATTCCCCATGGTGTGTGTGTGTGTTTGTGTTTGTGCGCGCACTAACTCCCTTGTAATTCCTTCCTTTCCAATATCCCTGCTTTCTGAGGGGGGAGAAGGCACATGACAACCTATACTAAGTGATTGTAGCGGCAAACAATTGACAGAGAGAGAGAGAGAGAGGGAGGGAAAGATTGTATAGATCTTAAATATGCACCTTAGTCTTAGTTATTTTTTCAGTACCGCTATCACTTCAAAAGATCACTGCACAAAGCAGCCAGTAAGCAAGGATTTACCTGTACATATCTAAAAATTGTTAACATTATCAGATAAGAATTAAATTGTCTGATTAACTCTGACTCAAGACAAACATACAAGATTCTATATATTAATTCACAAGATTCTATATATTAATTTTTTTTTTGATGGTTAGATAGATATATAAAGAAAAGTTTATCAATCTTCAGAAAAGATTAACGCACTTGTATATTTGTCTATTTAATGTAGGAAAGAAAGCAGAGGAATTCATGGGTATATGAAGTACATGATGGAAAAGTTCACAAACTGAATTTCTGAGAATGAAATAATGCTACACATATATCAATGGGGATATATAAATAAAGCCACTGTGTAGAATTGGCCTGATATCTGCATTGAGTAATAAACTTGAAATCAGGGTGAACTCAGAAGATGGAAAACATATTGAACATTTATATTGCTTAAGGTTTATTACTGTGATTCCATTATTATTGTTTTCCATAGTGTCTGCCTTGTTTTGTTGGAATCACATGTTCACTACACTCTTCTTTCAGGATGCACATGGTTTTCATTTCTTAACCACACTCAATATAATTTCCACTTTGCTTCTGAAAGCATGTTTGCTAAGAAATGTTGAAAAGACAGGCAGCTCTGCACTGAAAAAATGGGTTTATCTGTCAAACAATTTGGAGGCAATTTTAGTAGCTTAGATTTCAGAAAAAAGTCCAATAGAACTCTTTCATGATTTTCAAACCAATTTTGTCACTACGAATGAAAAACAGACCTACGAGAGCAGACTTTTTAGAAAAGTGGCTACTATGATTTAAAATGGGGAGGAGGCAGAGAGAGGGAGGGAGGGAGGGAGGGACCATGACTTCCAACAGTTCATTTAGTGACTGTTCAGTTACAGTGACACTGAAAAATGTGATTTATGAGTTTTTCATAGTTACGACCTTTGCAGCATCCCCATGATCATTTGATCATAATTTGGACACACAGCAACTGGTTCATATTTATGACCTTTGCTGTGTCCCAGGGTCATGTGATCACCTTTTCCAACCTTGGGACAAGCG
The DNA here is from genome assembly GCA_015471245.1 of Laticauda colubrina. Taxonomy (NCBI): domain Eukaryota; kingdom Metazoa; phylum Chordata; class Lepidosauria; order Squamata; family Elapidae; genus Laticauda; species Laticauda colubrina. The sequence goes on along the minus strand of BLBF01000017.1, from coordinate 7,812,628 downwards.
AAGTCAAAGGGGAAGCCAGATTCACATAACAACCGGATCACTAGCTTAACTGCAGTAATTCACTTAACACTTATAACAAGAAAAGTTGTTAAATGGGGCAAAAGTCACTTTCCAAATGTCTCAATCAACAACAGAAATTTTGGGCTCAATTGTGGTCATAAATCAAGGATTACTGGTTGAAAACTGTGTTATCTAAACTGGTGTATAGTTGCCTGATTTCATAATATATGATATAAAAATTAAGGCAAATGAAAATATGTGTTCATGTTTGTTACTCAGTGAAAATAAATGTGGTGGGATAGAAGGGAAAGGCCCATTGCTTTCTAGTGACCAAGAGAGAGTAACTTTCTCCATTATGTGATGAATTAAATAACTCAAGCCTCTGTTAGACAAAAAAAAAATCTAAGGAAAATTCTATAAATCAATTCACTGTAAGAAGCCATTTCCTTTCCTGGAATTTGGTGTAAAAACATTATGTTAATGGCCAGGTGAACAGAGACCATTTATATTATTCAATTAAGGCATTTATGGGTTTTTTTTACTGCTCTCAAGGGAAGAGCTGGGTTTCTGAATTGCAAAAACTTCTAGCTAAGGAACAAAATAGCTCCTGTGTTTCATTTTCTCTTTCATTTCTCTCCCCCTCTTCTTTTGCATACTCAGCAAAATAAGAATGCAGAACTACCCTCAAGTAAGAACGTATCTATTTATTAACTGGATGATAATGCTATACAGCTGTACATATTTATATAGATATGTATGCCTACAATATATGTACACAAATCTCTGCAACACATCCTTCTGAGAAGGAAAGAAGCTGTATAAATGAAGGCTACATCCCTGTATCTTGAACTCAAGTAGGAAAAAGTTTTTACCGGCAATTTGAATTATATCTGTGAACAAATTGTTCAGAAAGCAGCTGTTCATGGGCTGATTTTATTGATTTTGTTTCAATCAAGAATGTAAATGGTTGGCTGTATTATTGGGAGAAATAGCTGATTTCACTGAAATCACCCTCAAATGGTTTGCTTTCTATTCATTATCCACATCCACAGGAGAACATAGAAAAAGTCTACATGTAAAACTCAGTTTCAGATCTTTGCTGCAAACCCATACAGTTAACTGCTAGCTGCAAACAGTGTATTTTTCTCATTTCTGCTAACATATGCCCTGTCCAGAAATGATCACCAAGAAAATATAGTAGTATGTGATAGAATGGGTGTGTTTAGTCCAGCTAGCAAAATTATGTACAAGTTCAAAGGCGGCAGCAAAAATGGCTGGTAGAGGAATTGCCAACAGCTTCCAAACCTGTCCAGGTATTGGTAGCTCTTAATATTTCATTCATTCATAATGCAATATTGTTGGTAGTATTTAATATTTCATTGGTCCAGTGCCAACAACTGAAAATGCTTGCCAGAATGACCAGGCAGTAATTCATAGTGACAAAGAATAGAGATTCTACTCAATAGTTCATTTTACAGGGGAGATTATACCCAAATTTGACTGACATATCATTACTGAACTTAGCGTTCGACAGTTGATCAATATTGCACCAGTTGATATTCCCTGCATTCATTTTATGCAATAAATCATTTAGCAAGGTACCAAAAACAAATTAAGGACCATATTTTGGCTGATAATTCCATAGAGCCCGAGAATCAGAATAATTCATGAGTCTGGAGCTACAATCTTTGTTTCCATCTTTCCCAGAAAGAGAAGACTGGCATATAATTATATCAATGACACTTATGTAGTTTTACATAAGTTTTCCAAATCAAAGAATTGTTACTTTAATAAAACACCTATATTATTTTGAAGCTCACAAAATTTTCCCTTTCTCTCTTTCCTTTTATGGCTTTCAGCTACCATACTGATTAAAATAAAAGAAACAGCACAAGCAAATGTTGACATGTAGATTATATTTACTTAAATCACAGTGCTAAATATACTGTGTTTCTCCAATTATACGGCCTCCACCAATAGGAAGGCCCAGCATGATTTCTAGGCATGAGGTGAAATTAAGCCCCGCCCCCAAAATTTAGGCCTATTTAAACCATGCATTTCCCCGCCATTTCTCACATCGTTCATTAGAACTACATGATGTGAAGAGAAATGGGGGGGGGAAGGGCGGAGGGATGGGGAGAAAACTTGCCTTTAGGAGTGCCCTGCAGGTAGCCTAGGCTAGAATACTCCAATCTACTACCGATAGAACATCAGCTGATAGAAACTGTCCAAAGGCAGAGTCACCAGCCACTTCGATCGGCCAGTAGAAACGGCCTCGGGGCGAGTGCCCATGTACATTCCCCTTGCTGCAAGGCCGCTTCTATCGACCAATGAAAGCTCCCCAAAGGCAGAGTCACCAGCCGCTTCAGGGCGAGGCATGGCTGCCCATGTCCCCTCACCATGAGGCACTGTCTTTCAGGCAATGGAAACTCCCCAAGGGCAGTCACCAGCCACTTGGATCAGCTAGTAGAAGCGGCCTCGGGGCGAGGGGAGTGTGCGTGGGGCACTCTAGGTGGGGGAGGAAATTAAGTCATCCCCGAAAAGATGGCCTAGCCGTTTCTTCAAGGGTAAAAAAAAAAAAAAGGCCCGGCTTATTTTGTGAGAAACACTGTAGTTACCTGGATGGAAAATGAATTATTTTTTTTGCTATACATTTAATTGGTTCTACTTACTTGAAATTGTGCTTCTTTGCTACATCTTCAATAACCAGAGAAAAAAATAGAATAGAATAGAATAGAATAGAATAGAATAGAATAGAATAGAATAGAATTCAATTCTTTATTGGCCAAGTGTGATTGGACACATGAGGAATTTGTCTTGGTGCAAATTCTCTCAGTATACATAAAAGAAAAGATACATTCATCAAGAGTCAAGAATCATAAGGTACAACACTTAATAATAGTCATAGGGTAAAATAAGCAAAGTGTATCTGCAATATGAAAAGTGAGGTGCTCAGGATCCTCCAGGATGACAAAATGGTCCACTTCTTTTTTTTATAAAAAAGTATTTTGCATGGATGACTGTGGAAAGTCAATGAAACAGCAACTTTGACACTGAAAAGTGAGCTACTACTTTGTCGAACAATACTGAATAAGTACATCAATAATATGTGATGAAAATAATATATGTGAAAACAATAAAATAAGCATCTGTAACCTGGATTGCTTTGCCTGACCGCCTTGCTTGCTTACCTATTTATTTCCATATAATTGTAGCTATTTTATTCATCTTGTGCAATGAATGTCATCTCATGAAAGCTTATGCCTTTTAATTAAGCTTTAATTAAATTTAATTTAAATGTTCGTTGGAAAAGGTGCTGCCAGATTCCTTGAGTTTGAGTCAGTCGGTGATCCTTCCTCTTACGCATCTTTTCAAGCTGCTTTGTACATTAGAGAAATTCACTTGATTCTTAAAAGGCAAGTGTTAGTGCCAGTTTTAACAAAAAACAACATAAATACGTACAGAAAATTAATAATAGCATACTGGCATACCCATAGTTCTGCACTATAAAAAAGAGCTGTCAAATTCAAATAATCATGAGTGCCATTATTATCATTAGCCCAATGGCTACAGCTCTAAACCTATTTATATACTGATGCAAAGGTTTTCAGTGAGAAAAAAATGAATATAATGAATTGAATCACGGATGCTATTAAATGTAAATGCATTTAGTAAAATAATTCCCACAAGTCGGAACTATTTGAGAAATAGAACACTGCACTTTGACCATTTAATTAGAAATATTTTTCATTGACCATAAAATCAAAATTGGTTTTTATTATTCAGTTTATAAGTAATATATTTATGACTTTAAGATTCTATCTCGATGATAATCTAGGAATTCCACTAAGAACTGCCAAAATACTGTTTTCATTCTCTTTCCTTCCAAAGTGGAAAGATATTTTGTTCTTTTTGCCTGCTTCTCATTTTCTTTTCTTTCCTGGCCCAGCAGAATCCTTCTTTCCTTTGCATAATAGCAAAAACAAATCACCGGGGCTTGATGGATTACATCCCAGAGTTTTAAAGGAGCTGGCAGAGGTCATCTCAGAACCACTGTACCATACCTTTCAAAAATCCTGGAGCACCGGGGAACTACCAGAGGACTGGAAAAGAGCTGATGTGGTTCCCATCTTCAAAAAAGGAAAAAAAACCAGACCCAGGAAATATAGACCAATCACCCTAACATCAATATCCAGGAAGATACTGGAAAAGATAATAAAAAGACAGATCTGCCAACATCTAGAAACTAGCAGTCAGCATGGGTTTGTTAAGAACAGATCATGTCAAACCAATTTTATTTAATTCTTCAACACAGTGACTAAATTAGTACACCAGCAAAATACTGTGGACATAATATATTTAGATTTCAGCAAGGCATTCGACAAAAGTAGACAACCTATTTCTTAGTAAGCTAGAAAAAAATGGAATAGATAGCACCACCACTAGATGGACTCACAACTGGCTGGCAAACCATTCTCAACAAGTCATCCTTAATGGGTCTAAGTCTACATGGAGGGAAGTAAGCAGTGGGGTGCCACAAAGTTCCTTCTTTAGCCCAGTACTCTTCAATATCTTCATTAACGACTTAGATGAGGGAATAGAAGGGGAACTTAACAAATCTGCAGATGATACTAAGCTGGCAGGAATTGCTAACACCCAAGAATATAGGCTCAAGATCCAGATAGATCTTGACAGACTAGAACACTGGGCCGTATCTAACAAAATGAAATTCAATGTAGAGAAAGTGAAGTCCTACACTTAGGCAAGAAAAACCAAAAGTATTAAATATGCTAAATTTGAGCCAGTAGTGTGCAGCAGCAGCCCCAAAAGCTAATGCAATCCTAAGTTGTATTAACAGAGGGATACAATCAAGATCAAGGAAAGTACTAATACCACTCTATAAAGCCTTAGTAAGACCACGCCTAGAGTACTGTATCAAGTTTTGTTCACCACATTATAAAAAAGATGTTGAAACTCTAGAAAAAGTACAGAGAAGCACAACCAGGATGGTTAGGGGACTGAAAAGCTAAAACATACAACGAACGGTTGCAGGAACTGAGCTTGGCTAGTCTAGTAAAGAGAAGGACCAGGGGAGACATGATTGTGATCTTCCAATATTTGAGGGGCTGCCACAGAGAGGAAGGGGTCAAGCTATTTTCTAAAGCGCCTGTAGGCCAGACAAGGAATAATGGATGGAAACTGAACAAGGAGAGATTTAACCTGGAAATAAGGAGAAACTTTCTGACAGTGAGAACAATCAACCAATAGAACAACTTGCCCTTGGAAGTTGTGGGGGCGTCATCACTTGTGACTTTCAAGAAGAGATTGGATTTCCATTTGTCAGAAATGGTGTAGGGTCTCCCCTTTGGGCGGGGGTTGGACTAGATGACCTACAAGGTCCCTTTCAACTCTGATTATCTGATATCTATTAAAATCTTGCTTACTTGATGTCTTTCTGATCCTCATCTGGCAGAGAAACCCCAAAATGGGCAGTGAGATCCAGTCCTTCTCAGCTGTCTCCTCCTTCTTCACTCCTGGCCCATCTTATTTATTTTATATTATTTATTGATTGATTTATTTTGTCAAACTATTATTAGATAACAGGTATAAGTATAAACATTGGTTATAAATACATGAAATGGAAACAAATAAGAAAAAAAGAAATAATAGGACAGGGACGGTATGCATGGTGGTGCCCGTATGCACGCCCCCTACAGACCTCTTTGGAAAGGGTTGAGGTCAATAGTCAACAGTCTAAGTTTAAGGTTTTTGGGGTTTGGGGAAGAAACCACAGAGTCAGGTAGAATATTCCAGACACTGACTATCCTGTTGCTGAAGTTGTATTTCCTACAATAAGGTTTGGTGCGGTTTATCTTGAGTTTGTATCTATTGTGTGCTCTTGTATTGTTTTGGTTAAAGCTGAAGTATTCATTGACAGGTAGTACATTGAAATATGTAATTTTATGTACTATACTTAGATCAAACCTAGGGCAGCGTAGTTCTAGGTTTTCTAGGTCTAAAATTTCAAGTCTGGTGGCATAAGGTATTCTGCTCCAAGTAGAGGAGTGGAGGACTCTTTTTGTAAAATATTTCTGGACTTTCTAAATTTTATTAATATCAGATATGTAATGCGGGTTCCAGACTGATGAGCTGTATTCAAGTATTGGTCTAGCAAATGTTTTATATGCTCTAGTTAGGAGAGTGATATTACCAGAGAAAAAGCTACGCAGGATTAGGTTAAAAACTCTTAATTGCTTTTTGGCTATGTAGTTACAGTGGGCTCTAGCACTTAGGTCATTTGAGATGAGTACTCCAAGATCCTTGACAAAGTTTGTGTCATCAACAAGGTCTTGACTATTCAGCTTGTATTTTATTTTCTGATTTTTGTTACCAATATGTAAGACAGAGCATTTATTTGTGATGCATCCGCGTCATCCTCTATGCATCCGTCCCTTCCATTATGCGTCCGCTTCGCCATTTGTTTGACTATTCTGACACATAGTTGAAGTCTTTTTGAAGGGTAGCAGCATTGTCAGTGGTGTTGAATAGCTTTATATCATCAGCGAAAAGAACGCAGTTTCTCTTAATATGATCACAGATATGTATCTTCCCTAACTAAGCCTCATTTCAGTCTCTTTACAGCTGTCTCAGAAGTAGGACCTGCCATGGTAAAGGATTCTCACAGGCAGCACTGCCAGGCCTGATAAGACTTGGAGGTGCCAACTGCACAGTCCAGTGGACACAACCCTGCTGAGCCTGGGAGAATCATGACCTAGATTGTGCATCTATGTAGTGTCTGGCATCAGGACCTTCCTAGATAGGAACCTCAGTGCCTACAAAGTATTGTTTAGGTCAGGGGTGTCAAACTCACATCGTCATGTGATGTATCAGGACTTCTCCCCTTCACTAAACCGGGCATGGGCGTGGGTGTGGCCAACACCCAACATCCGGCCCATGGGCCAGGAATTTGACAGGCCTATAGAAAATGACTTGGAGATCTGCATGTGTCTTATGGATCATGCTTGAGATTTTAACACAACATTTTAACACCTTAACATTTTAACACAACAATAACATCAATTCTTACCTGATAAAAATAATTCTTCTTGTGCTTTAGCTCTAGCTTGGTCAGAAAAGCATCTTTTCTTCAACCATTCGGCCTCAAATTCACTGGTGTGGTCATCTGGCCATACAATATTTATCTTCTTCCATGAAATAGAAACAAACATTGAAAGACATGCATTTGTATTGTCTGTAGCACAGTCTGAATAGCACTTTATTCAAAATTGTTTCATGGAGTTCACTTGGCCTTGTAAAGAATGCAAAGCCAAGTGAATTTCATACAAGTGAACGTCTTGTACCTTTGCAAAGAACAACATTTAACAGACACTACAGCAAGGTTACAAGATGAAAGATAACTGGCTTGGTAAAAACACTTGTTAAATTTTTTTTGGGACAGCAGTAGACTGCAGAAAATATTGGATAGCTGTGGTGGCAGAAAGATAGATTTCAGGGTGCATCAACAAATCAGGGGAAGTGCTGTCTGCTTTGGCCCAAATACCTTGAGTCACATGATTTTGTGTTATGGTTTTATTTTGTTGTATTCAACTATACATACACATAAACTCTTTCACCTTTTTCTGTTCTGTCAAAATGACATCCTTCACCTCGATATTGATATCTAGATTTTCCAGAAGCAGTTTGCGCGCTTTAGCAGAGTGTAGGAAACAGTCTGGGCACTGGCAATTGTCTCGTAGCCACACTGAAGGGTAAAGGCTCTCACTGCCATCTTCCCAATGAACACAGATAAACTGTTTTTTCTCTAGGGTTTCCACTTTCTGGATAATTGTGTCAATATTAAAGGTCTGAACTGCCTGCACTATCCTTGCTGAATATAGCCAAGGTTTACTGATCAATGAAAAATACTTTTGACAACTCGGCCTGCCCTTTGGTATTCGCAGCAAAATTCGAGAGCAGTCTTCATAAAGCTTTGTCCTTAACAAGTTTTTAGCAAGTAACATCCACATTTTATTTTCACTTGCTTGGTCTTCCTTTCATCAATGCCTTCTCCTATGAAAGTTGTCTTCCATCAGTTCTGTAAAAAAAAATGTTTGAATGGTTAGAAAGAAAAAAAAAGACTATATTTGAAGGAATGTTTCTCTCTTTTTTCAGTAATTTCCTACCCCCTACTACCCACCTTATCTAATAAAGTCTCACTGACTGTATTTTTGAAAGTTAATTGCATCTTATTCAAATAAGAAATTATTTTTGAATACTGAGTACAAAAGTATTTTCCCCTAAATAATAATGTTCGGTATTTTCATTAATTTTATGAAAGAGAAGAATTGAATGCCATATGGATAAAACAATGGAATATAAATTCAAATGATAAAAATGCTGGAAACTAGGCATCAAGCATCTGTATCAAAATTAAATACCTGTGGTAAAGCTGTATATCGATTCTTTTCCTTGTCACTTCCCTATATATGTTAACTGCTTTGCTTGGTAAACTGAATCTTCTCTCTTCCCCATCCATAATCTCCTGTTTTCCTGTAGCTGTGAATGCTGCACTGCCATCTCAGAAAACAAAGCCTTTCTGAGAATGTGAAATTAATGACACCAGAAACTACTGAAAAGCTTCCTTGATCTGGTTTCTTCCAAATGTGATGGATTTCCATAATTACTACCTTTTGCTTGGGATTACTCCCCAACAAAACCACAACTGAAAGTCTCTGAACTTCTACTCAGTGAGTTCTATTTTGAAGAAAAACCAATACTAGCTTATGAAAAATTATCCATGTGCTTGTGGGGTAGGAAACTCAACAAATTATTGGGGCAGACCATGACAATATGTGTAAAGACTCGTAACAATACATATTTTAATAATAATATACACAACAGAAATGAGATCAAACATCTGGAAATTATTTAATCAATGTTGATTTTTCTGTATGTGCATACAAGAAGACAATTTTATATCTTTCTACGTTTATAGATGCACCCTTTCTTACCACACACATGCAAGTAAAAACATGAATACAATTGGACTTACATCTCTACAAATGCTTGACAGTCAAACATGCTGAAGGAAATGCCATTGTATAATTAAATGAAACAGCCAGATAATCTACTACATATGTTCTTTTTTTATTGTTCACATTAAATATCTTCATTATCACTGTTAGGGTCTGCTGAGTGTCAGAGAACATGGGGGGAGAACATGCTATTTGTAACAGGGAGAGACTCAACTGAAACCAGAACACAGCACATGGAAAAGTGATTATAAAGGATAATTGTAGCTAAGTACTCTGTTATCCACTTATAGGAATTCCTCAAGAAATGTAATGCATTATAAGAGCCTGGTGGGACAGTGGTTAGAATGCAGTATTGCAAGCTAATTCTGCCAACTGCCAGTAGTTTGATTCTCACTGGCTCAAGGTTGACTTCCATCCAGCCTGAGATCGGTAAAATGAGGACCCAGATTGTTAGGGGCAATATGCTAATTCTGTAAACCACTTAGAAAGGGCTGGACAGCATTGTGAAGTGGTATATAAATCTAAGTGCCATTGCTATTATTATTTGGTATGTGCATGTATGGGCATATATAAATGTAGCATTAAAAATGAGTCAGGGAAAAGCTCTTTCACATCTTTTACCCATCAGCTTTTGTGATAATTGAGTGGCAACAGTGCAAACTTCAAAATTGGTTAGGCCATGAAGTGACCTGCAAATCTATCCTGTTGTGACCTATTCAATTATTAGCAGAAAGGGAACACAGATTTACAATACTAGTCTATTTTCTTTCGAAAAAAATTCACAGAAAATCTACTTAGTTATCTGGATCATGCAGTAGCTTTTTTTAAGGTAGTAAAAATTATGAGATACACAAGCACTATAAAGCAGTATATAAGTCTAAATGCTGTTGCTATTGTTTTATTGACTTCATAATTACATAACTTATGAAAGCTGTTGATTTCATGTAACTAGTATTTAAAGTCTGTTATATCTCTGGAATAAGGTAAAGGTAAAATATACTTAGAATCAAGTTCAGTTCCTGATGCTTTTGAAAAGTTTTGTGACCTTAAAGAAATGGATAAAATATTTTAAATAACAGATCTGGTGGGTGCATAGTGGGGTAGGGGAAGAGTAGGGGAAGAATATAGAGCTTTGAAAAAACTTTCTTGCAAAACTGAAAACTGCAAAAATGAAATTGATCTTTGTATATAAAGCAGAAGATGTATATAACATAGATCAGGATCACTGTCTAAATCATGAACAACTTTCTAACAACTTTCTACAACTTATGGTTTTATACATGTTTATGGCTTTGTAGTTCTCTCTCTCCATCAACCTCCACTTTAATATTATTGATCCTGCTCAATTTAAACACTTTGCATTCTCTCTTCAAGACTTTGGTTACGCATCATGTTAGTTTCAAACTAATCAAAATACTGTTTTCATTCCCCCTAAATCATACTGCTTTTATACCAATCCCTCACTCCGCTGAACAGAATTACTTATGATGCTTTATTTCTTTTCAGTGAAGTAGCCTGTTGCTACTATCTCCTAGGCTTCTCTATTTATTTCAGCTTAAGGGGATCATGGATCCCTTTAAATGTTTCCCTAATCTGAATAACAGAAACTAATATAAAAGTTATGCTTAATTGTGTTGATAACATGCTATAGAAACATGTACTTGAAGAATGGAAATCAAATCACCATGTACACAAGCATACATCCTGTAGTGTCACATACAGTATTGCAGAAGAGAGAGATAAAGCAACAGAAACTTAAAAGTTAATAAGCAATTTCTCTTTTGTAGCAGAAAGTTGGTGTGTGGATAGCTTTGTTATATGTAGCCAGGTAAGTGAGGAAATATTCCATGTTTTTTCCCTGAGCTGCCTCCTTCATTCATACATACCTGGTTCCTCTGTCCCTGTCCACCAAGTATTTTAGAGTTGTAAGTGTCAAAATTCAGAGATATGATTTTGAAGTTTGGTAATCAAGCTGCTTAAAAAAGCAGGATACAAAATTGGATGACTGGAATGGTGGATGACAATTTCCTTGGCTCCAGCTTTCATTAATATTGTGCTCTCTGTCACTCAAGCACCAATGTATACCAGTTGTAACTGCTGAGGACTCGGGATGTCAGCTTGAAATATGGATTCTTTCTCTCAAAGCAAGTTCATATCTTAAACATATAATTCAATACTCAAAAATCTGCTGGTTAAACTAAGCTAAATTTAAAGTTTCTTTTTCTATAGGAAAATTTGGTTTGGACAACTTCTTAAAGTTTGCTAAAGCAATCTCAGCAAGATTTCTTTATTTATAAGGAAACCTTTTTACACTACCAGTCTAATACATTATGATTTTTCTGAATAAAACTAAATATTAATTGGGTTTCTTCTGAAATAAAGATTAATGAATAAGAATAGTCTTATTCAAAAGGAATACACAGTGTTTAGGGCCATCAATTGAACAGAAAGCATGTATATACTAAAATCAATAAAAAATAAAATAGATGAATTATTCAGTCATTTGGATTGCCATATTTTACTTGTCTCTGGGTAGTGATCTTTACTCCAGACTAGCAAAACTATTTGTACATTGACTTAATCCACAGTTTTATATTTCATAGCCTGTAACTTATTCAGATTCCTGACCTGAGGGATGATTCATATCTGGTTTTCAGGGTTGCTGAGAACTTACCTCCTCTCAAATAAGCATTGACTACAGCCTGCATCCAGCTTCCAGTCCTCTCCCTAGCAGCTTTCATAAGCCAAGTGAAGCACGCCGCCGTCCAATCCACAGATGCAGAGCTGAAATCACAGAGAAGCTATCCACTTTCTTGAGATTCAGACTCAAAACACCAGACTGGTCTTGTGATTAAGACAGGCTAGAAATTAGAAGACTAGCCCCGCCTTTGGGTCAGTCATGCTCTCAGCCCAACTCATCTCATAGGGTTGTTATTTTGGGGAGAATAAGAGGAGGAAGGAGTATTAGTTAGATTAGATGCTTTGAGTTATTTAGAATAGTATGGGCAGGAGAAAAAATAAATAAATAGCACCTCTCCAAAGGTGACAAAATGTAACCTATCCATCCATCAATCTGTATTATCAATTTCCAAGTATTTATGGTCTATAATTTCTTTTAAAGATTCAGAGTATTCAGTGGTCCATCATCACATTAATTTCTTACAGTGTTAAATGAAATTTATGGTTTAATCATCTGCAACAAGCCAAGGGAATTGATTAGAAATCACAAAGTGTGAGAAAATTTATGATCTCTTTGTATTAAAATATTACATATCATATTACTCTGAGATACATCCATTTACAAAAATAGAAATAACTCTATGGTGATATACATCTTTTAGGTTGTGTCATAGAAAACCTGTTTCAAATTTGCCTGATTATACAAAGTTCCATTTCATGTACAATACCAAGTCAATATATCTATTACTATTATTTTTAAGTGGTGACTTTTTTTGGCACAGAATTCAACTTTCAGGCATGAGCTTTTCCCCACATTAGTCTACTGTGAAGGCCAACAGGAGCAAAAATTAATCAACTGCCACCAGTCCTCATAAAGTTCATAAGCTTATGTAGTCCTCAGAACTTCATAATCCTGAATTTAACTGCAAAATTTGAAAGGGCATTTCAATGTTCCAATTTAATTTATTTTTTGATCTTGTGATGGGTCTCCAAATACAGTAGGCATTTCCTGCATTCATTGCATGGCTGCATATTTACGTGGGGTATCGCTTCATTTTTCCGTGTGGATGTTTACTGATTGAAATAAAATCAATTGCACTCACACAATTGTTGTATACATTTCTGTTTTACATAAACTTTTGCTTTGGATGCAGAAATAGTTAGCCTATTATGTCTCACGTGTGACATATTTAAGACTAAGCTCATAAACGAAACAGGTTCTTATGAAATCCTACCTGCTTTACACCCATTATTTCCAGTCTCATACAGTGGGCAATACTTCTCCTGGCCAGGCCGAAAAAGGTGGTCCCGATTGCCCGGCGGACAAACCGCAGCTAAACTGGGGAGACCGCCAACGTTTCTACACGTTGTAAGAACTGCGCGGTGCAGCTTCTTAACTTTCGAGGCGTTAGAAACGGGACAATCGGCAAAGGGCCGTGGCCAGTTCTTGTTTTGACAGGGCAGAGAGAAAGCGGTGACAGCAGACGCAGGATTGCAAGGACGCAAGGATTGGAAAGTAGGGCTAAGGTCGGCTCTCGGGCTCGGCCGCCCACAAAAATGATAAGTAGCAACTGTGAAGGTCACGAAAGGAAGAGAGAATTGCACGCACGCTCAACCGAGCCTTTGGGGGATTAGCGTAAACCTACGCACGCATTGCACCCTGGGACTTTGAGTAGGTTTGTTGGCCTTTGGCCACCGGTTATTGGTAATAATATATGCGGAGCGGAGGCAGAAAGATGTCCCATCAGTGTCAATGGAGCGAATGTTCCCTGCTCACAACACCCGGTGGCAAACGAGGCACAAGGCTGCGGCCTCGCGTCTCGCGTGTTCAATCCATTACTTAAGGAGATTCCCTTAAAGGGAGGTTCCGACCCACAGGAGCGTGTTCGACCTGCTCCTGTTCCTGTCAGCAATAAGCCTTCTAATAGGAGTACTGCAACATCATCTCTTCCGCCTTGGAGGGCAGGTGGCATGAGGGCAAGAGGGTGGCTGCAGCTTGCTTGGGAAAACTGGGGAAGGAATGAAGGGAACGGGGGAGTTTTCTAAAAGCTATTCGTGAAGGCTGGCTTTGCTGCACAGGATCTCAAGGCAGCATTTGAAACCGGTTCTGCTTGAAAGTATTGGGGTGGTGGTGGGGTGGTGAGGTGGGGGGTAGGTAGAGCAAGAGAGGAGATGAAAGAACAGCAGCTGTTCTCTCTGGCCTGCCTCTTTGCTTTTTAAGAAGTAGCCAGAAATGACAGCCTGCAGCAAAAAAGTATGTGAGGGAGGACTTTCCCTGAGTCCAAGGAAAGATAAGAAGCAGCTCTTTTTCAGCCAAAGCCCCGTCCTTTCCAATGGGCTGCATTTTATTTAAAAATAAACATAGTTGAAACCTTCTACCACACATTTAATATATCATCTGGGAAGTTCTGAATCAGTCTTCCCCAGATTAGTGTCTTGAAAAATGGATTCAATTTTAATTATCTTAATTTTCATCATCCTCAGCTACTTCTGGAAGCAGTGTGAGGATTATGAGTGGTCCAACTCATTCGGAAAGCACCAAGTTGAGCAAAAATATCAAATCTTTCCAAGTACTGAAAATGATTGATTATGTGACATCAAGTTCTTGTCAGTTCTTAGTCACTGTGAATATACATTCTGAAATCTGAACTATAATTATCACTTGTGGGTTTCTGATCAGTCCATAGCTTATGTTTTCAACAATCTATTCTTGGTGAACTATATTAGCTTCCTTGAGTGCTATGAGAATTAATTCAAATGTCCAGATTGTTCATTTTGAAAGATTTCTTAACCCTATATTAAACTGTGCTTTAATTTGATACCAGTAAAGCAGGCAATGATCCCTCTAGGTAGAATCTTGGAACTGGATTCAGAAAGCTTATATCATGACTCCATTTCATTTCTAAGTATAAGCTGTGTTTGTAATATTAGTGCTGAACAGAAACAGTAAAAAGGCAATATCAGCAGATTTCTTTCTTTAGCCTTTGGAACCAATTACTTCGCAATTCAGAAAATGTGATTTGTGTTATCTGTTATCTAGTTTATTGTGTATTGTCGTGCAAATGAAAATAGGAATCCTTAAATTACTATTAATTGCATATTTGTTCCAAAGAATAGCAAAAATGGAACAGGCAGAGATTATTTTTGACCAGAATTGTATAATCTGAGGGATTGTGATAGGGGAAGAAGAATTCTGTTAAGCGGCATGAAAGAGAGAATGGAGAGGATGAGGTGAATAAAGAAAAAGTGATTGGGCCTTTTAGAAGCCCAAGAATGAATTAAAAGGGTGACTGGTGAATACAGTATCTGATTAGAAAAAGATATGTTTGTTTCAAATATATGTCTTAAGCATGTTTATTGTTGTATTTGTTGTATTTGTTGCATTCAAAATGAATACAACAAGTTCCCGAGTTTCCCGCCCTAGTTTAAGGACAATCCATGGTTAAGAATAGAGGCTACTGTAGCAAAATTCAAGTTAAATACACAAGTTCATTGCTCAAGTTCATCACACAATGCTACTTATTCAGTATTATACAATAATATTGTTCTGGCTTATAATATAGGATTTTGAGAATGGAACTTGTTCTTAAACTCTGGACTACCTGAACAATTCTAAAAGTGTGATTGTGTTGATAGTTTATGGTAAAAAATTGAGAGAATTAGTGCAGGATATTAATGCAATAAAAGGTTATGAAAGCATTATTTTATAATAGCAAAAATGGATTCCGGGAGGACTGGCCATAGAAGAAGTTAAAATTATAGAACTACTCCAAGAAAGAGGTTGTACAATTATTGATCCATATTAGAGTACCGATTCTGATCTTGAATCTTTAGAAGAGTATAGTATGACAGCAGGTATAAGTGATATAAATAAAAGTTAAAATATGGATGTGTTTTGTTCTGCAGGATCTGTGTGTGAGGACTACTGTATCTATCCCTCATGATAGGAAAATGTTATTGTTAGTGTAATTTGTGAAGTATTCAGTAGAATACTGATTGAAAGATGATAATAAGAATTGGGAAGTATGGGTTCATTTTATGTCTGGCAGGATGTGTGCAGACTGAATTCTGCTGTTCATCAGGTCACTGAGAAATAAATGAATGTGAGAAAGGAAGTTTATTGCATGTCTGTTGAGTTAGAGAAAGTGTAGGATAAAATGGATTTAATCATGTTTTAATTATTGAATATTTTGTGCAAATATGGAATTGAATGCAATAAGAGTATCTGAACTGCTGAATGTAATAAGAGTAATATATGATGGAAGTATACATGAGAATAAATAAAATGCTTAAAAATAGTTAAATATTGAGCAAGGATTAAGATGGAAGATATTCTCTTGATAATTTAATGCACTTATGGATACATTTTTATTTGTACAATGACATTAGAAGTGTATTGGCTGGGAATGTGGATCTGTAAGTACTTTTGTGAGTAGAGGATTCTGTGTTGTTGGCTAGACTCTGAAGGATTTGCAGTGATAGTTTGGTGATTTTATGATATAATAAGCAATATAGATGAGAAATTTATGTCAAAAAATAAA
This sequence comes from Laticauda colubrina, assembly GCA_015471245.1. Taxonomy (NCBI): domain Eukaryota; kingdom Metazoa; phylum Chordata; class Lepidosauria; order Squamata; family Elapidae; genus Laticauda; species Laticauda colubrina. The sequence goes on along the minus strand of BLBF01000017.1, from coordinate 7,796,373 downwards.
TCACAAAACAAATATCTAGAAATGTGTATGGTTCTAAAAGAGGAGAAGACCAAGAAAATTTAGTTGGATGAGGTTGATGAACTCCAGAAACAGACAGGAGCAATAAATGTAAAGAACAAAAGCAATGTATGAGGCATTGTTTGAATTTAGTGGAGTCAAGAGTGGTTTGTAAAAATAGAAACTGATGGACAGATGTATCAAATAATGTTGGTTTTAGGCATATTTCCCTTTTCTTATTGCATACTTATGTTTTCTTTCTCTTTTTCTGCTATTCTGTATAATTTTACAAAATGCAATAAAATGAAAGTTGGTGTGACCATATTATCCTGAGAGTTAAAAAAAAATTCTGCAGCTTTTTTGCACACAAGCTGTTCAAGTAATATCGTCTGAAATGTTTGCTTGACACCGGATGAAAAGTATAGAGTATTTGAGATCCAAATGGAAAAGAATGTTATCCAACTGAAATTGTCTGCTCTCTTTTAGATTACATAATTGTTCACCAGAAGTATGACTCACTATGATTGTCCTTCTATTTTCAAAACGAGTATTTTAACTAAAAATATCTCAATTTGTAATACAAATTTGTATTTGTAATACAAATCTGGAATTCATTTCCTTTATAATAATACACATTTTTATTGCTGATACAATATCATTTTACTGAAATATTTAATATTAAGTTAATTTACTGATTCCATCAAGCCCCCAGGTTGGTCATATTTAACAACTAATTAAACTGAAGTACATCAAGTTATTATTTTATCCTGCATTTTATCTTGGGCAGTAATCTAAGACATCTTCAGCTATGTGTGTGTTTCTGAAGTAATTTATTATGCTGTGGAAAACAGAGCTTTAACTAAAGCTTGCAAAGCTGCAAGGAACCGGTCTACTAATATCTACACAGATTCCAAATAAGCTTTTGGAGTCTGCCATTCAACAGGAGCCGTGGAGAGAGCAAACAAAGAGATAAAGACCCTACTGGGCAAACTCTGTCAGGAGACACACCTCTCCTGGCCACAAGGGCTCCCAATTGCTCTCTTTTAAATCAGAACTAGACCAAGACAGGACATAGGTATTTCCCCCTTTAAGATCCCTTTTGGTCGACCCTCCCCCCCCATACCCTACAAGGCCTCAATCCTCATTCCCTCCACCTAGATAGGGGGGATAAGGTTCTCTCTACTTATCTTACAGCCCTGCAAAAGAGACTACAGACCCTCTGGACCCAGAGTGCACTGACACAGACCTTACCCTTGGAAGAAGCCCTGCATCCAAATGAGCCAGGAGATTGGGTGTGGATCAAGTTCTTCATCAGAACCTCACCTTGACAACCCAGGTGGAAAGGACTCTACCAAGTCTTACTCACGACATACACCACCATAAAGGTTGCAGAATGAGACCCTTGGATACATTGGAAACATGCAAAGCCAATAGTCATAGACCATAGCCAAACTCCACCACAATCAATCCCAGCCATCAAACTCAAGAAAGATCTGGACACAGATCAATGGACGCTTGCACCATTCTTCAACACCATTGAACCACACAACTGTGAGGAACCAAGTGCAAACGTTGAATTACACAAAACTGGACTCCCAGGTGCTGAGTTATAAAACTCCATTTATATATATATATATTTATATATATATGTTTTTTTAGGTTTTCGCGGGTATTTACATGAATGCAGTTCAGCTTCCTTCGGGTATTATCCCACATCATTGTAGTGCTTTTAAAGTTGTAGCGACGTTTCAGCAGAATCTCATCTGCCATCATCAGGCTTGGGTATTGAGTTCGTATGTGAGTCAGGCTATCACAGCTGTTGGTTTTAAATTTGAGGCTAGCCTATTGCTGTGCCAGGATGTTCTTTTCTACATCCTGATTGGTTGGGAGTCTTGGTCTGTGTTTATTGTTCTTGGAGTTTGTTTGATTGGTATTTCTGGTTTCTTCTGTCTGTTTTGTGGCTTTGATTGGCTGGCAACACTCTGTTCTTGTGTTGGGGGCTTTCAGTGCAGCTTGCCTTTGAATAAAAGGACGGCTATCATCTATTAGGAAGCTAAGTTTCATCTGGGTGCCTGGTTGGGGTGTGTTTGAGCTGGAGGTATCAGAGGGAGTCTGTTTGTGCCCAGGTGTTTGCCTGGCTTGTGGTGTGGAGATCTTTCTATTTGAGAGTGCAGGCTTCCAAATGATTGACAGTCTGGTGGAATCATCTCTTCTATTCATGCTTTCAGGTCTTTTTTCAATCTCTATGGCTTCTCTGATGATTCTGTGGCTGGGATTTTCTATAGTGGCTAGGATTTTGGTGCCATTGAAGTTGATGTTATGACCTGTGGCTTTCATGTGTTGGACTAGTGAAGAGGTGTGTTCCAGCTTTTTTACTGCATTTTTGTGTTCATCCAGGCAGGTACTTATTCTTCTATTGATCTGCCCAATGTATGTGGCCGGGCATGATGCACAGGAAACTTCGTATATGCCTTGGTTTTCCAGGTCAATTTTATCTTTGGGGTTTCTAAGGATGGGTGCTATTTTTTTGTCTGTTTTGAAGGCAGTCTTGATGTGATGCCTGTGTAGTATCTTACTGATTTTGTCTGTAGTATCTCTTATGTAGAGCAGGACAGCTGTTCCATAGGTCTGTTGATCTTCTAGGTCTCTATTGTGTCTTAGTGTGTTTTTGTGGATCAAGCTGGTGATTTTGTTTTTGTGGAAGCCATTGGCTGTCAGTACTTTAGTCAGGGTGCATAGTTCAGTCTTTATATGTGTCTTGTCTGCCAGGCGTTTGTTTCTGGTGATTAGTGTTTTGACCATGGAATTTATTTGTGCTGGGTGGTGGTGGGATTGGGCTTTGAGGTAGCGGTTGGTGTGTGTTTTCTTCTGGTATACGGTGTGCCATCTGTTCTTTTGTAGATTAGTACATCTAGGAATGGTAGTTGTTTGTTTATTTCCGTTTCCATGGTGAACATGATTTTGGGGTGTGTGCTGTTTAGGTGTGTTAGGAAATTGATTAAGTTTTCTTTTCCATGGGGCCAAATCACAAATGTGTCATCAATGTATCTTAGCTATAGTTTGGGCTTGTGGGTGGCATTAGCCAGGGCTCTGGATTCGAATTCTTCCATGAACAGATTTGCAGTGATGGGTGACAGTGGTGATCCCACAGGGGCTCCTTCAATTTGCTTGTATTTTTGTCCTTTGTATATGAAATATGTGATGGTTAAGCAGTGTTCTGTTAGTTCCATGAGGTGTTTAGCTGGTTGGTATTTATTTTTGATGATTTCAAGAGTTTCTTTTATCGGGACTTGAGTGAATAGTGAAACCACGTCGAAACTTACAAGCAGATCTTCTTGTTTCACGTGTAGATCTTTGATCATTTCTAAGAAGTGTTATGAGTTTTGTACATATGAAGCTGCGGTTTCAGCATGGGGCTGTAGTTGTTTTGCTAAGTGTTTAGCTAGGTTTGTAATGGTGCTCCTTTGGAGCTGACTATGGGTCTGAGAGGTATGCCTTCTTTGTGTATTTTTGGGAGGCCGTATAGTTTGGGGCATTTGGAAGATTTTTCTTTTAGGATGATCATCTATTGGATTTCTTTGCTTATGTGGCTGGTTATAATTTTCTTCTTGGTTAATTTTTCCAGATATGTGGTTGGGTCTGTGTTTATAGGTTTGTATGTGGAGTCTTGGAGTAGGTCTGTCAATTTTGTTTCGTAATCTTTTCTATCCATTACTACTGTGGCATTCCCTTTATCTGCTGGGAGTATGATTCTGCTGTTATCATTTTTCAGGGTTTGTCGCACTTTGAATTCATCTTTGTGGAAGTTGCTTTTGGGTGGTTTGCTTGTGCACAGGATGTTGGTTACCTGGTGTCTTATTCTGTCAGCTTCATCTGTATTTAATTTGGTTAGGCTGGATTCTACTGCACATATGATGGATTCTGAGGGTATTTTGGGGGGTGCTATAGCATAATTGTGTTGTAACTATGTATCATTTATGTGCTTTCAATTGTATATCAATGC
>BLBF01000017.1:7776239-7792363 GCA_015471245.1 Laticauda colubrina | reverse complement strand
TGAGCATAATAAAAGAGCTTGTACCCAGCCATTCTGGGCGCACTCATCGCGAGGAACTTCGTCTCCTGTCGTTTCTCTCTCCTTCGCTCCCTATCATGAGACGCCCATCTGATGCGGGATAGCAGATACCGCATAATTGAATCCTTTGGTTAGGACATCTGTTTCTGTTTTGGTGAGTTCTCTGTTTGAAACGTTATATACTAATTGTTTCAGGTGTTGTTGTGAGTTGTTGGCGGCTTTCTTGTCATGTTCTAATTTCTTTAGTTTCTTTAAGAGTTTTTCATTTTTGTAAGTGGTTTCAGTTTCAGCTCTCCAAGTTGTAAGTTGTTTTATCTTATCCCAAAGTAGAGGGTGGATTTTGCTGCTCAATTCCAGGTGTAGTGCTAGCAAATCTTTGTTTAACTGATCCAATTGGAATCTCTTACTGTGGAGCTCATTCCTGAGTAGAGCCATTTCAGTTCTTTTCAGGATACGTTTAGTAGCTGCTGTGCTGTGATGAAATGTTAATTTGAAGCAGGTTGGTGTTGCATAGTTGTCTCTGCAGCTGCATAGGAATTTCAGGTCACATAATATTCCTGCTCTTTTAACTTACAGCTTCTTATAGGTTTTGGTCTGGCTATTCATTTCCTCCCCGTAGAGGTCTGATATTTCTTTTTTTAAGTTTTCGCGGGTACTTACATGAATGCAATTCAGCTTCCTTCGGGTATTATTCCACGTCATTGTAGTGCTTTTAAAGTTTTAGCAGCGTTTAAGCAGCATCTCATCTGCCATCATCAGGCTTCTGTATTAAGTTCGTATGTGGGTCAGGCTTTTAAACGAAGCCAAGCTGCACTGAAAGCCTCCACACAGGAATACAGTGTTGCCAGCCACTGTATGAGATTCTGCTGAAACGTTGCGACTACTTTAAAAGCACAACTACAATGACGTGGGATAATACTCGAAGGAAGCTGAACAGCACACATGTAAGTACCCGCGAAAACTTAAAAAAACATATATATATATATATATATATATATGTGTGTGTGTGTGTGTGTGTGTGTATGTGTGTGTGTGTTTGTGTGTGCTGTTCAGCTTCCTTCGGGTATTATCCCACATCATTGTAGTTTTGCTTTTAAAGTTGTAGCAACGTTTCAGCAGAATCTCATCTGCCATCATCAGGCTTCTGTATTGAGAGTGCAGGCTTCCAAATGATTGACAGTCTGGTGGAATCATCTCTTCTATTCATGCTTTCAGGTCTTTTTTCCATCTTTATGGCTTCTCATATGATTCTGTGGCTGGGGTTTTCTATAGTGGCTAGGGTTTTGGTGCCATTGAAGTTGATGTTGTGACCTGTGGTTTTCATGTGTTGGACTAGTGAGGAGGTGTGTTCCAGCTTTTTTACTGCATTTTGTGTTCATCCAGGCGGGTACTTATTCTTCTAATCCTGGGACAGCAATAGGCTAGCCTCAAATTTAAAACCAACGGCTGTGAGACTCTGACCCACATACAAACTCTATACAGAAGCCTGATGATGGCAGATGAGATTCTGCTGAAACGTTGCTACAACTTTAAAAGCACTACAATGACGTGGGATAATACCCGAAGGAAGCTGAACAGCACACACACACACACATATATATATATATGTTCTCTCTCACCTTCTCCATTTTTTTCCTTTTCCCTTTTTTCTTTGTATTTTTTTTTAACAAAGAAGAGACTTTAGTCATACCTTTTAATAATTTTTGATACTTGACCTATACCTTCTTTATATATTTTTACATTGTATTAAAAAAAGGGGGGGGGGCAGGGAAGAAAAGGAATCTGGCAATGGGAAACATGAAATGCAATATATACTATGTATTATTATTATCTGTAACAATTGTAACACTTGTAACACAAGCAACTGTGTTCCTGGAACCAAAGCTTATCCCAGAGAAAGGAAACGTATGGGAATATTTAGCAAGAGAAATACTCAACACCACTAACTTTTGCTTAGCAGGAGGGAAATCAGTTAAGGACATCTTAACCACATGCCTAATGGGAGTAGCAACTAGGCCACATAACATCATTAACTACACCACATTTAGAAACCTTCCTGACTCCTAGGAAAGCATTTTTAGCTGAGGCCACTCTACAAAAACCAAGGAACACACCATGTACACCCTACACATTGCTACAGTAATCACCTCTGAGAGATGCTTTAATGTCACTGGGTGCAGCACACCGAGGGTCACAGAATGCACCAGTGTTAGCAACACAGAACTAAAATGCAACTACACAGAGACCATACCATTTTCATATAGTTAACTGAAGCTCCCACCAGGGTGGTTTTTCCTTTGTGGCTTAAAAGCCTACTCATACCTTCCTGCAAATGCCACTAATGGCCCCTGCATCTCGGGAAGGTTTACCATGCTTATGCCATCCTTACAGAGATGACACAGGAGAGCCTTCCAAACCCTAGACTCAGACTGCAACTCCAAAGTCTCCCTTCCCACCAAAACAGAACATCTTTCATTGGCAATATCCCTGGTAGGGGTACCTGGATTGGCAGTGCGAAATTCTAAAAATTTGAATAGACTAGCATGTACCCTGGCAAAAAAAGCTTCAATTTGACCTCCCATGCCCTGGATGCCCTTAACAGAGAACTGAGGGAGGTCAGAGAAGCCACTCTGGAGAATAGAGCAGCAATAGACTTCCTTCTTTTGAAGCATAACTATGGCTGCAAAACATTCAAAGGGATGTGTTGCTTCAATCTGGATGAAATCTCAGAACTCGTAGGCAGGGACATCCACCACCTGAAAGAGCTAGCTCAAAATATTGGCCAGGAGCAATCATTCCTGGACTTTTCATGGCTTTTCTCATGGATGCCGGATTTCCATTGGCTCAAAATCCTTATGACAACTACAGTCACCATTTGTGTCTTTGGAGCCCTCATGTGTTGTCTCTGTCGGTGCATACCAACCTGCCTTAGCTTCCTAAAGGCCTGTATTCCCTCTCAGAGGAGAAAATTAAAAGGGAGACAGGCAGCCATGATGATGATCCAGATTGATCATGAATACCAAGTATACCCAGACATTCAATCAGAATCTAGAAAAAAAAAATGAAGGATTGTGAAAAGGGAACTTCATGAGGACAGTAGTGTCACCCAAACAGGAAAAGCCCAAAGGGAACATCAGGCCAGCCATAAAACAAACTTGCATAGGAAAAGGAATCAAATAAAAGGTATTCAAGAAGCCCCTTAGACAAAAGCCCAAATAATTAAGAAAACTAGGGAAACAAGAAAACCCTTACAAACACAAGACATGCCAAATCAGCAAAAACAAACAGACAAAAGACAAAATATATTACAAAGGAGACAAACAGGAGATTGCTACAAAACAAATATAAGAAACCATTAAGCTAAAAGACATTAAGACAAAACCGATAATACAATTAAACCACCCCACAGAGTTTGCCATCCGCATCCCGTGGAGTTTACCCTCCGGTGGAAATAAAGACAACCCTTGACAGAATTTAAAACATTAAGAAATACAAACACAAGCACTCACACACAAAGGGAGAAAAGGGTATAAAAATCAGGGACTTACCATACGAAAGGGGCTAGCCCAGGAATGCAGACTTCTTGCTATCTCATGCCTTCCTGAAAAATAAAAAGATCCAGCTTTCAAGCAGTTGTCCGTATCCTTGCGTCGGAGCTCTTCCAGCGGGAAAATCGAATCCTTGAAGGAAAGGCATTTTGACAGCCTTTCAACAGTGCTTTCTCTGCTGCCTTTCCCAAAGGTTAAGATGACATAGTTTATCCTTGCATTTCCTTTATATGTTCATACTATAGAAGATAGTTAGGCTGAACAGGTTTTTGAAACCTGATTATCTACTAGAATATCTCCTCATATTCTAATATCACTGACTCTTAAAAGGTATCCACAGATATAACTACTTCTCAGCATCTGGTTTTCATTCAGTGAAATATTTTTACACTATTTTTTTGAAGTGCTACTGTATCTAGAAATCCCAGCTGTATCAGTCACAATTAATTACTATATTAGATAGTTCTTGCCTTATGACCACAATCAAGACCAAAATTTCTGATACTAAATGATGCCATTAAGTCATGACCTATTTTATGACTACTTTTGCCAGTCATTAACTGAACCAGGCCATTATCAAGCAAATCCAATTTTCCTATTTGCTTATTAGAAGCTAATTGGGAAGTTTGCAAAAGGTAATCATGAAATATTTCCTCAATATGCTGCAATTGTGGTAAATACATGCTGGTTGCCAAACGCCTGAATTGCAATTACGATTGCAGGGGCACTACAACTATTGTGTGAGAACCATTCATCACTTTTCAACACTATTATAAGTTTGAACAGTACTAATCAAATGGTTATAAATTGTGCACTAACTATAGTCCCATGATTAGGGAATTGTCTTCTGCATGATTATTTGTCTGGTATTAATCCCTGCTTATTTGGGTGTTGGCTTCTGCAGAGAATGTTTTTTTTTTTTCATTTCCTTCTTAGCTTTTTATTGTCTCCTGAATGGTATGTAAATGTGGTTTATCCATGTGTTTATTCATGACTGATTTGTCTGAATGCCAAATTTCTGAAGTTTCCTAGCATGTTTTGGATTTAGCTTGGTCTAGGATACCTACAGTTTCCCCTGAAACTGATTGAGTCTGTTTATGTGTTGTAAGATTAAGGAGTTTTCATCATTCTGTTTCTCTTTTTATGTGTGTAATATACACACAATTATATATACACTTAGGCATCCTTAAAAAGGCTAATTTTTTTTTAAAAAATATGGTAGTGGAGTGTTTATAACAAACATTTCAAAGCATAAAAATACTTTATTAATTTAATAACAAGAAGATGTAGAACAATAATATGTAAAGAATATGTACTTATGGCATCCTGTGTAGAAAGTTACAGAAATAATGATAACCAGGATAATTAATGGAAACAAATTAGAAGAGATTTTTGTTCTTTTACATTTTAACAGTTTCTCAAGGGTGTAACTGGTAAAATTGGATGCTTTTCTATCCTCATAGCTCAGTATTAGTTGTTTAATCATGTCTATTTACATGCTAAATAAGCAGAGAAACAATAAAAACTTGTTAAAAATTTAAAACTTGTAAGGAAACATTCTTTAACATAACATTTAATATCCAAATAAGCTAGCAAGATTGTATTAATGTTTTGCTTCCACAATCAATTTCATCGATACTAATTGGGTTAACCTTCGGGGCAGGGCTCAGTATTCAATCTCTTTTTTCATTAAGTTCTGATTGGAGCTCCACTCCTTTGGAAAACATTTAGATTTTTCCCCCCCGAACCTCTCCATGTACATACTTAAGAACAAATTTAGTCAAGTTATTCAAGTTAGTCAAGTTATTCAAGCGTAACAATATGATTCCACAGAAAGCACCAATATTGCTCCAATCAGTCCATGTCTGGTATCATTGAAAATTTAAAAAGGTATCATTTATATAATCCCTGGAAGAGCAATATAATTGTGACTGAATTCCATCTATAAAGTGGCTACACAAAAATTTTCTGTCATTGCTGTTCCAAGCCAAGAGGAATTGCCAAACCAGACTGAATAACATCTATGAAATGCGGAAAGATGGTTGTTGATTCTGAGCTACTTCCAACTATTTATAGCCTAACGGATTTCATTTTCTCCTTTGAGCTCTTGTAGGGCTGGGTTTGAGTTAGTGACAATATCTGCCTACCTGATCTATTGATTGTTTTTCAATTGCCTTTGATTTTTCTAAGCAGATAGAACTGTAGGTCATTAAAATTATACACACTATATTTAGATTACAAACAACTTAGATTACAAACATCTGGATAACTAGATGGAAGCAGAAAATTTCAGCTTTTATTGCTAAAGCCCATGTCCCACTGCACCAACGGATGCAAAAAGGATGTAAAATGTTAAAAAACATTGGAAAACGCTATGCATACACTGTGTACTCATTGCATACGTGTTTCATACGCGCTATCCCACGAGCATCCGTCCACTGAGATTTCATCCGTGCAAGAAGTTTTGAGCTGCACAAAACTTTGTGAACGGATGAACTTTCCGCCGTGTACGATGTAAATCCGTGACATACAAGCAACAAACATTCTATGTCCGTTTATCATCCGTTAAACGTCCGCTGTATTCTCTCTGCATCCTCTGGGCATCCCCTCAACTCACATCCGCTGCAGCTGAAAATGGAAAGAGGGAGGAAACAAAAGGTACACGGAACGTCTACAGCGTTAGTAGCTCGGAAATAGAAAGGATGCACAGTGAACGGTTTGCATCCTATATACATCCTCTAGGCTTCCTATGAACATCCGTTTAACATCCCCGCTACATACTATCCACGTCCATTCTTTTCCTTTCTTTTCTGTTCTGTTTAGGCAAATTTTCACCACTTTTTGGAGCGGATGACAACAGATGGAGCACCCCTGAAATTTTGCTCATCCGCTGTGTCCTTTTTGCATACGTTTTGCATCCGTCGGCCAGTGGGACCTAGCCTTAACTAATTGTCCTCTGAATTTCTGCAGCCCAGACATAGTATGCTTACTTTTCGACCAGTAATATTCCAAGGATTTATAGTTAATATAAGAGGATCTTCTTCATATAGTCCAAGGCTTAGGCACAGCATTCACTGGGAGAACAAACTTACAAAGAGAATAAAAATTTAGGAAAGATTTGAGTCATTGTAGTAGATTTAGAGACACATTTAGTTTAAGAATCTTCCTGCAAAGTCACCTACCACACTACAGTACTCCTTTAGTAAGCTGAAAAGAGAATTGAACAGAAAGTTCTCTTTTACACAGCAGTGAAATCTGTAGCTACCTTAATGTTTTGTATCACTTATCTTTGTTTAATGTAAATTGGATTTAATAAACCAAGCTTTTACAAATTGCACAAAATCTACAAAAAATCCTTGGTATTCTGAAAGACAAATCTATTCAAAGCCTATGATAAATATTAACATCTCTCTGAATTGCAGGACTTAAACATGCTTTAACTATTTCTTAAATATGTAATAAAACTAAATAAATGCAAAATTGCTTTTTTGCCACATAGAAAGTTAACATTAGTTGTTGAATTTTATTAATATTCAATTTAGAGCAATAGTTTTTAAAAAATCCTTCATGCAGTTTTGCTGTTGTCCAAGAAGATAAATGATTTCAAGAAACAAAAGCTAGCAAAAAAGCATGGAAAGAACAAAATTATTGATGATGTGTTAAAAGAACTACAATTAGCTTTAGGATCGAAACACATTTACATAGTAGCTTTTCTATGTTTTTCAAGGAAATGTTTCTTGAAAATGAAAGTTTTTCAAGGAAATGTTTAGAAATTAGTATGTTTAGAATCTTGAGGGGAAAAAGCAGCTGCTTCTTATAAATATGGATTCATTCTGTGAACAGTAAAAAAAAAGATAATGCAAAGGAAGGGAGACAAAAGGGGACAAGAATCATTTCAGTTAATATAGAATGGAAATAGGCAAGCAAACTAACATGTAAACTATCATTAAACTATAGGAGTCTGGCTCTATCAAGACCTCTAAAATGAAGATTTATAATGAAATAAAAGTATTATTTACAATTTTTATTTTTAAAAATGAAACATGGCTTTAAATATTTGACAGAGCATCCCAGAGTACTTACAAACCATAAATTTCTTATTCTAAGATAATCTCAAGGAAAATTTATTCTGTTTAGGTATCCTCCCAAATTAAATTAGACTTACGAGAGTATCATTTGTGTGTGTGTGTGTGTATGTATGTATATTCAAAAAAATCTAAGGGTATATAGACTACAACTCATGCCCATTTCAGCATGTTGGTTGAAGTAAGTGGAACTCCTATTCTGCTTGAAGATTGTAACTGGGAGATTGATATAGTCAAATGAAAGAAAATAAAAATGAAAACAGTTTGGTTAAGAGAGGGAAAGAGTCACAGACCCCAAGATATGAATCCAATTTTTTTGGCTCATTCTTAATATTTAAGCATTTGTTTTAGAGAAAGTTAAAAAAGTACACTCCAATCTGCCATTGGAGATAAACAGTGCCATTGGAGATAAACAGTGAAATATAAAAAGGATATTAAAATTTAGATTGCTTAATTTAGTTTTTAGCTTCATATATATTTCTTGTATTACAGTTACAATATAAACTTAAAAATTATGTCCGTGGAAATTTTCAGTCATTCAGGTCATGGATGTCCCAAAGGTGCTTTTTCAAAAGGTAGTTTCAAGGAGAAAAAGTCTATTTGCCTTTTGAAAAAGCATTTTTGGGTTAAAAACTGTAACACACTTAATAAATCACATTTTGAGAAACTGATTCTATCAGTGGATTCTTCCAAAGTAAGCATATCAGACTTTTTAAAGCACTAGATGGCAATCTTTCACTTTAGTAAGTTATCTCAATAATAAAATATTCTGTCTTGCTGTGATAGTTTAAAAAAAAATTAGGTGAAGTAAATCTAAACTTAATTCTATTAAAATTAAAGCCTCGCTAATACCAAACAAAAGTTCAAGTGGTGATTAATTTTAAGGTCAACAGGGCTTCATGAAGCTGATTTTTGTTGAATTGTACTATCTTAAAAAATGTCCCGTTGTATTATTTAATGGGAATGAAGCTGATACTGCCATATTTTTTATTATGGATTATGCTTTCTTGCAAAAATGATGTATTTTAAGGAAAAGTGAAGACATGGTCTCAGAAATGACAGCCTTTTCACATACAGCAATATAGATGGGATATGCAACAATAATGTGTCCAATTTTATGGATTTGCTGATTAGGTTTCATTGATGGAATGACATTATTAAATATGTTTAAAGAAAACATTAGGTAGAAGCCATTGGAATGTGTTATTGTTTGCTTTTGGAAATATTGCAGTTGTAGACACTGCATATCTATAGTCCTCAAAAGGGGAAAATCAAACCCTTTGTGGCCTTATGCTACATATCACAGTATGATTTGTTTTTTTAAATGAAAAAATTAAAAACTATAGAATTCAGCACCATGAAAATCTATTCTTGTTACTTTGAGGATCATGGCAGGAAGATTAGTTTCTTTTAATTTTGCTGAGTTTCTTTTGGTCACAACCTTATCCTGAGGTTCTAGTCCCCATTTCCAAATACCCTATCTAAGAAATGTGTCACATATCTTACAATTGCAGAGTATCATTTATGTAGCAACACCCTGCCACAATCAGTGGGGTTAGTGCTTGGTTGAAGCAGTATCAATGATATATATGGACCAAAAGAGGAAAAGGTATTTTATAGTAATAAAAACTGGCTACTATCATTTGGTCTTAAGTTATAGTACAAAGTTACTGTTCAGTTTCTCTGGAGCTTTTCTGGCTATCCCTCTATTCCCACTTCTTAATGATTTAGAAGCCTCAAGCATCCCAACCATTTTCTTCTGAAAAGTGGGGCAAATTTAAATAAATCTCACTTTGACTTAAATATGAGTTTTCTATGCAAAAAAGGACAACAAGCAAAAACCTCAAACCTATTTTCATCACTTTGGTTTGGATTGCTACAATTTCATTCCTTTGGAAAGTGTTACTTGGTCTGTTGCAACCTTCCAGAAGCACAAAACCATATAACTTTACAGTGGAGTACCAATGGCAAAAATCTATTAAATCTTTTTGTTGTTGTTTCTAAAGGCTTTGCCTACATTATCAACACAACATAAATTTTTTAATAGAACTCTGTGGGCATCAGTTATGGAACATTACAATGTAGATTAGGCATTCTTGGATTGGTAAATTGTTCCAATATTTGCCTAATTGTTGGCAATCCAAAAGAATTCTTTGGAAAGGAAATTGTTATCTTAGAAAGAGCCAAGCAACATTCAACAGTAGCTTTAGCTCTGCAAAATCTCTTTAAGGAATTTAAAGCCATTTGTGCAGAACAGGGAATGGCACAAAGAGTTATTGCTTCCAATTTGGCCGAGTTTTTCTGGGAAACCATAGGGGATGGTTTGCCCTTTAAAAAATTTGCTTATTTTAGAATACCCATTACATTAATCTATAACTGAAGCAACTGGTCGTCTGATATCAGAATATTATCTTCTGATGCCTATTCTTTGTAAAGTTCAGACCACAGCCAGTTATGTACTCTGCACAGAACATGTTTTTTTAAAAAAAAATAATGATAAAGGTATTTATTTGGGTGATCATGATTCAGGGCAAATAAAAATAAAATTGGAAGAGAAAATAACTGTTATCTGGTGTTCAGTGCATGTTAATAGCTATCATATTCTTGTTTGAATGACCATTTCAATTTCCATAAAACACTCAGATGGGGAAAATTACTTTCACATTCAACATAAAGCATTATCTTTTTTTCTTTTCCTGATGAATTAAAATGAAATAACTATCATTCCATCATTTTCCACAAACCATTGATAACATCACAAATTTCCAGGGTATTTATAACCAATCAGTTAAAGGATTAATGCATTAACTGAGTTCCTCAATTGTCAGTGTGGAATGAGGCAAGCAGTGGCAACCTTATAGATTTATTTTAAAAAGCAAACAAAATAAAATCTATGGAAACCTTGGCACCAGAAATTCTATCAATTATTGATTTTTAGTAATACCAGATCACTATAGTTCAAAATATTTCATCTAAAAGAACTATAGGACAAGTTTTAAAGCTTGTAAGTTAGCATCTCCTGTTTATAACATTTCCCCCCAGGGTTATACAACACATTCCATAAAACAATAAATCAGTAGACTTAAGTGTATATAACATTGCTCAGTTGTGACCAAGAGATTATAAAACTCTTGCAATATAGCATATACTCCCAAATCCTCCAGAACTGAGATGTTTGACTATACCATTGTATATACTTCTTTGAACTCACTAAAAAGGAATTATCTTCAAAGCTTTTAATCACAGAAACTCTTATAGACTCCAAATCCAGACCTTTTTTTTTACTCAATAGAACTGACTTCCAAGTAATTGAGTAAAAACCTAACCATAGGTGAAGAAGCCAGCCCAATGAGTTACTAAGGTAAGTACATAGATTGTGCCAATGGTCATTTTATTTGTCCCTTCTATTTCAGATACATTATGTTAAAGAATGCGGAAGAATGCAATAAAGCAAGCTTTCAACGTTTTGCCAGTTGGCAAAATCTCACAAACCCTCTTTTTACTGACATGGACCCCCCTTTCCCCAATAACTCGAATTTCCATCTGTCAGAAAGCTAAGAAACGAACTTAAAAATATGTCACTTTTTGGATTTTTTGGGTACCTAGCAAATATAGCGCCCCCATCAGTTTTTTTTTTCCAGCAATGGGAAACAACCGTCGATTTGTCGTCTGAACTGTCTTGCGAAACCTAAAGGTCGTCCCTTTATTTTGTTCTTTCAAGGTGCTCGGCTGAAAATCGCCAACAATCTGCACTGAGGTACAGTCGGAAGGGCCGGTCGGGATGTGATGGCGGAAAGTCCGTCCGTGAGGAAGCGTGGCCGGCAAAAGTCCCGCCGGCGTGGCCGTCCAGAGAGGAAAGGGGGGGGGGGGAGGGGAAAAAAGAGGGACGCTTGAAGCCCAGCGAGACGTCCGCTCCCGTTCAGCCCTTGAGATACTCTGTCTTGAGGCGGCTGAGGCGGGCGCCGTGGCTCCGGACGGTGAGCGCAAGTAGTTCGTACTTGTCCCGCAGGCCGGCCGAGACGGTCAGCGTCTCCTTGAGCAGGGCCCGCGCATGCACCAGCATTCCCAGGAAGTCGTCGTTGAGGCGGCTCTCCTCGTGGCTCTCGTGCTCCTGGCCCTGCCGGAACTTGTTTTCCAACTCGCCCAGCGACTTCTCCGAGTTGGCGTAGGCGTCCCCGATCTGCGCGGATTCCCTGCGCAGGTAGTTGCCGTAATTCTCCTCGCCGTCCAGGTCGTAGGCGATGCTCTTCTGGATGCCTTCCAGGACGCGCGCCGCGTCCTCCACCTGCCGGCCCAGGAGGGTGAATTCCTCGCGCAGCGTCAGAGCGGGCGCCGGCGCCGCGGGATGCGAGCGTTCACCCTCCCCGTCCGCTGTGCAGCGGCGCAGGCGGTCGCTCACCCTGAAAAGCAACTGACACTTCTCCGGGTCGTCGTTCTCCTCGTAGTCGCCGTCGGGCACGAAATAGTGATGCAACGTCCCGTTGGACATCTCCGGATAAAGCGGGCCGTCGAAATAGCCGTGGCACAAGCTGATGGAAGAGCTCAGCAGCCACACCGACAGGACTCCTAGCAGCATCCCGGGGAGTGGGAGGGTAGAAAACTGCCCCGACACCCTAAGCGTCCCGAAGTGGAAGAGGGCAAAGGCAACTCCGGTCGCGCTTTGTTTCAAGTCCTCCGGTTGCGGCCGTCCTTATTGCAGGGCTTCATTGGGACCCGCTTGGCCCTTCTCCCTCCCGGCCGAGAGTTCTCCGTTGCATCCGATTTGCCCGCGAGAACTTTGGTTTTTGGTTTTCCCTGGGAAGGGGGTGGTTGGGAGTGGGGGGGGTGGGTGGGTGGGAAGAGATTAACAAACCTTAAGAGGAGGAGCCTCTGGCTTCTTTCCCACCAACTTTTCCTTAACCACGTTTTCCTTTCTCCTGCCTCCACGCGCGTTAGGAAACTCCCACGTTAAAAACGGGGAGGGAGAGAGTGCGTGCTGGCGTCCAGATTTGACTGAGACTTGCCCGAAGCTGCTGCAAGCGCTTTGGGCTACTTTCCCCCTCCCCCCTCTTCTTTCTACATCTGGATTCGTGCTGCTAACGCGGGACTTCAGCTTTTGGTCATAGGATCTCTCTTCGCCTCTCAAATTACAGCAGTGGGCCCCCGTTGCTTACGGAGAAGCCCAGACACCAAGTTTGGAATGAATCCTTACCTCGATGTCATTATTAAAGCAACAGTATCATCTCTGCTTGGAGAGCCCACGATTCTACAGGAGAGGACTTTCCTATTGAGGGGAAAAACAAAAAAATCCTGTGCGAGGGGGATCTTGTAAAGATTCTTCATCAAATCAATTTTTTTTTGGTCACAAATTGATTCTCAGCAACCTGTTTCCAGCAGAAACTCCAGATAAGGCTGCTCAGCCTATTTTTGAAGATCATAGCAGGAGACTGGTTTTTGAAAATGGTTGATATGCTTGAAATGTAATAAAGGCATTGTTCACTAAGCAGAGTAAACATAAGGAACTTCTTTTCCTGGGCTTGTGAAAGCGGTGCTGAAAAAACAACTAGAAAGTAACCTTTGTGGAATATTCAGTGAAATCATGAAATGGTTACCGGAAACCAGAGTTGTATGTTGTTGTTTACAAAGTATAGCTTTTTTATTTTAAAAATAGAAATAATAGGAATCCAAATGACACAATGGAATCGTGCAAAATAGAATAGAGTTGAATCATCTCTACTATATTTAATGAATGTCCTCTGCCTCTTGTTCTGGATAGGATGGCCTGTGTTCCCACTGGCAGCTGTACTGTAATCCAGGGCTCACTAATCCCTGGGCCATGAACCAGTACTGTTCTGTGGCCTGTTAGAAACTGGGCCACCATAGCTGGAAGTGAGTAGCAGACAAGTAAGCAAAGCTATATCTATATTTGCAGTCACTGCTCAGCAACTAGTATCGCCGAGCCAGTGCTTGCTCAGAGCATCAGGCATTAGATTCTCATAGCAGTGTGAACTGCATATGTTAGGGATCTAACATGCATGCTCCTCCTTCCCTCCCAGTTTGTGGAAAAAATGTTTTCCATGAAACTGGTCTCTGCTGCCAAAAAGGTTGGGGACTGTGACTACAAGTTGATTACAACAGTGATTTTCAACTGTTTGAATTCAGTTATCATTTCCTTCTCAGTCCTCTCAAATCAAAAGACTTCTGTTCTTCCGCTATATCCCAGCAACTTTGGACAAATAGTTGTATGTTACATTTATATCTCGCATTTAATTCAAGAGTGCAAGTTGGCATACAGAGATTACTCTGTTCACATTTTTCTCCACTGCAGCGGCCCTGTGTGGTAGGCTGGGCCAAGAGATTGCCTCCAAGAGACCCACTAATTTCTGTGAATCAGGATGCACTTGATCTGGATTTCCCAAGGGACTATTCATCACTTAACCCACCACACTGGTTTGTCTAGCAAAGCTCTGGATTGCTCATACTGACCATTCTGCATCATTAAAATTCCTGGTGGGTTGACATATCATTTTATATTGTGAAAAGAAGACGTGGGACTGAAACAATATAGTTCATATTTCTGTCACTGCCTTGATTGAGTAGCATTACTGCTAAATCATTTGATAAACTCTCCAAAGGAGCCACAGAAACAGAGGCTATGAAACTTGACCAACAAAATCATGCCTGCCCGCCCACCCACCCTCCCTTCCTTCCTCACCAATGTCTAGGCACACCTTAGCTAAATAGCAAATGGAGTAAGATCTCATGCTTAGCACTATCAAGACATTTCTATATATTTATTTAGAATATTTATACGGCCACTCACTTTTAGTGACTGAGTGACTTACGAACATTGTAATCATCCTATATTTTCCCCTATATGCATCTTTAGTACTTGACCCAAAAATGTTAAAGTTGGTAACAATAAGTGTTTCAAAATAAGTCCGGGGTAGGAAGATCCAGGAAATGGCAGGCATTATACATTTAATTTAATGCATGTTCCAGGCAAATTTTAAGAAGGAAGAACAAGCATACAGAACACATAAACTTTGCAGAAGAAGAAATTAAATATGTCTTGCAAATAGTCCTGTTTTACAAGTTCCTTAAGAATACCAATAAATATATCAATGAAGGAATCTAGTACATAAAATTCCTTGAAACAAAAATTACAGTTCTCTACTAGCATCCTGTTACGTATTACAGAGTTGTAAAAGAATTTCCTTAAAGTGGATGAACTGCTTTAAACTGTCTAGCTTATGTTCTTATATTTATAGAAGAACATATCAAAAGTACTATCTAGGGTTTTTGGCCTATTCAGCCAAACTCATTGTTAATTCTCCCAGTGATGGACAGATTCTTAAAGCTGTCGCAAAATCCACTGCTTCATCAATTAATTGGGGAGGGAGGGAAAAAAGTCCATTTTCTTCTGCATCCAAGAAACATCTTGTTGCCACTGTGAGAACCAAAATGTTGGACCAAGATGATTTGATAACATGACCCCAGGATGTTGCAACCATTTAAAATACATTATGGTTGTCAAGCACCCAAATTTTGATTACAAGAGTGAGGATACGACAGCAGTTGTAACCTCAAAGACAGGTTGTAAATAACTTCTCAGTGCTGTTGTAACTTTGAAGGTCAAACAAATGGTTGTAAGACAAGGGATACACATCTGGATGTATCTGGAAGTTAGATACAATAAGATATTGTTACTGGAAGCAATAAGATATTGGTACTTCAAATACAAGAGGTGAAGATACTTAGGAAGATTAGTTAGGAATTGGCTGCTATGGAAAGATGATAGAACAAGGGCTCAGGTGTTTATTTATGCTCTTCACCCATCAGATAGTCAACTTTTTTCCTTTGAATCTCATTTATGATCCTTTTCAAAGCTCAGCATGCCAGGCATTTTTCTGCCAAGACAGCAAGGCTTTTGTTAAACTTTCTAATCTTTACAATTATAAAAAGAGTAACTATTGCTGTTTCAAAGGCCTACGAAATAATCCAAATAATCCAAACAGACAGTTCCTCATTCTAGATTCATACAAAGATTCATAGAGCTTTCCAGCAGAACTTAATAAGCAATGGGTGGTTAAAAGCAGTTATGCTGACTTAATTGGTCCCACTCCACACTTGCTTTTTTCTTTCTAGGATTCTTAATTTTCTTGATGGAGTTTCTGGAAGGCAAAAAGCATACCCCGCTCCTTTAGTCATAAAATTAATGGATTTTCATACAAATATGCCTTTGCGGGTTGCTTTGTGGCTGAAGTATACATCACATTTCAATAGGATTAAATTAAAAGAAGATGGTTTAAATAGTTCATGGGATGCTAGCTAGTATGGCAAAGAACAAAGAAAATCTCTCTGATGCTTTTTCAAGGAAGATCAAACTAGGCTGCATTAAAGACGTCAGAGGAGAAGGAAAAAGCCAGGATTAAACCATTTTGTCTATCTATCTATCTATCTATCTATCTATCTATCTATCTATCTATCTATC
>BLBF01000017.1:7740305-7776229 GCA_015471245.1 Laticauda colubrina | reverse complement strand
ATCTATCTATCTATCTATCTATCTATCTATCTATCTATCTATCTATCATAATCTATCATCTATTATTGTCTATATATTCTTGACTAATTTGATTAATTCAAGGCTAAGAGAGCCCAATCACAAAACAACATACAAAGGGGGCTAAAATAATAACTAGAATAAAATAAATAAATAAAGCAATGGAAATATTGTCTACTGTTGGAGCTTTTTTAAAAAAAATATGGCACACAAATATACACACGCACACCTACACATCCTACACACATATACAAAAACCTACATACAAAGAATATTTTATGAAACTGATCTATAGCAGCTAACCACTGTACAGCTGTTTAAATATGCAATGTTACATTATGAAATTTATTTATTTTTTGGCTTAAATTCCATAGGACAGCAAGAAGTTTGCTCTTGGGGCTGTTTTGTCCTCCAAGTGACACCACAGAAGTTAGTGCCCAGTTTTTTCATAGAAGAGAGTAATGTTGCTACTGTTGAGTACTGAGTAATGTTGGCAAGGTTTTTCGCCAAGAAAAGTGACCTCATGCTTTTTTTTTTTTTCCTACTTAAAACAGTTCATCTTCAGGACTTGGCCAGAAAGATAAAAAAAAAAAAAGCTGTGTTGTTTTTCTACCGTGCTTCATTTTGTTAGGATTGTCATGGGCAGATAAAGACTTGTTTCAGAACAAGGAGTTCTATTCTAGTGATTGAATTTTACACTTTGTTTTCTTTCCACCTGAATGCCCTCTGAATATGGTAGAGTGCCACTCCCATAATCCATCAAATAGCACAATTTGCCACCAGTGTTAAATGGAGTATTGCAGAGTTATATTTGGAAGGACATTTATCATTGTTGCCTGATAGATTCCTAAAGGAATTTAAAACAACTCACTAAATATTTTCTCATACGCTTGGAACTATATAGTTATATATAAAATGTTGTGCTAGCCCTCAGACATCTGGAAGGACAGGTTGTGTAAACTCATAATGATAGACATTTTGTTTACTTACCTAAATTATGTAGCCATTTTTCATGGTTTGAACCACATTATATAAAGCATACCGGTACTTTCCCAATAGACTTTGAAAACAGAGTTTCATAAATATAAATATAAATTCTATTGGAGGTTTCCTATAGCCTATAATTTTGTTAATTTTTTTGTACTTGTATCTGAAATCCAAATAAAGCTTTATTAAATGACTCTGATGAAGTCATAAACTGCTTTCAGCATGGTCTCAGCCATTTTGGGTTGGTTTCCTATGACTTTTGTGTTTGCGTTTTCATATTTAAAATACAACATTATTGTCTATCTTTTGGGGGGATTTTATGGTTTTGGCATTGCAAAATAGAATTCTTAACACAAAACTCAATCCATAGTTTTATACCAAAAATCTCAGCACAACAATAAACTTGTACTTTGAACTGCACATTCTCATTATAACTTTATATACTGGAATCCATACACTATACCTGGAAGCTTAGAATTCAAAAAGCTTAAAAAGAAACAGGACTATAATGCCCCAGAGCTATATGAAGCAAAAAAACTCAACTGCTTCTTTGTAGAGTAAAATATTTGCTGTAGACTATAGGCTTTAATTTGAAAGTCTGTCATACAACAAGTCCTCTGTTTGAAGAGTTGCTCAGTCAACATCTGGTTTAAAGGACCATAATAACAGAGAGAATGACATTACAATAGCTAACTGGGAATGCATGCAGAGTATGTGGCCAAGAGCTGTCCCATTTTAGTAGGATATGTAATAATTCTTTTAAAATTACAGTACTTCTATGCATGTATCTACAGTATATAATTTGAAAATCTTCAAATCTAGAATAAACACAGCTAATTTCTGTGAAGAGTCCATTTATTTTGGCTTCCATCTGATTTTTCTTTTTAAATGTAGCTGTTTTCAGAATGGCATTTGAAAGCAATGTGTTACTTTTTTTATACTTACGCTTGTTTTTTATAATTGCATAAAAGCCATAGAGAATTAGCCATATTAATGAATAACAGTGTGGTACTGTACTTGCACAAGATCCAGAGCCATTTTTCTAAAATAAATTTGAAGTATGCAAATTACAATAAACAAATTTATGCAAATCTGTATCTGATTTTTGAGGTGCTTGATGACCTTCCCTTTCTTCTTAATTGAACCTACAGGTGGATATCTCTTCCAGAAAATATATAATGAATGCCAGAAACTTTGTAACATTGTATTCTTTGTACTTCTATGATTTTATTAAACCCAGCAAAAACAAAAAGAAGACAGTAAAGAAGTCATTGCAAGAAATATAAAAATAATTAAAGATAGGGCAAGTGGAGATCGACTTGTTGGCAAATTCAGTCTGAAAAGAGTATATGTGATTTAATTAACTGTCCTCAATTATTTCCCGATAACTTCTGAGTGCCCACAGATAAATATTACTTTGATTCCAGATAGGTTTGTGAGATGTAAAATTATTTTAACTACTTTCCACCAAGAACGTTTAATCCAGACTAGTTGTAGAATACTCTGTTAGATTTCTTTGGAATCTCAGTGGGAGTTTAATACCCTGAAGTTAAGTATTTTGTTTATGAATCATTTCATTTGAGACTGACTCAGCCATATTTCAAGGATGTACAGGCTTAGGAGTGTTTGATTTGTTCCATATGCTTATCGACTTTGGAGAAAGGCATATTTCATGACTCAGTAACATATAATGTCAAGGAACAATTGTGTATATCACAGGAATTGAAGTTCCTTCACTTTAAATATACAACAAAGCACTTAACTTAATCAGAAATGTGTTGAACAAGTGCATTTTGCCTCTAGTAAGAAAATTTCAAAACCTAGACAGTCTCGACATCCCACTGATGCTTCATTAGCTCTGTATTTATCCAAGTATACCTATTCTGTCATTTCATTTTTGCTTTTTTGTTTCCAAGACAACTTGTTTTAAAACATCACTTACACTTTTCTTTTGCAGTCATACAGTGTAATATGCCACCAACAGAGGATAATCTTTGTAGCTCAGTTAAAATAAGGGATCCTTGGTGGTCTCTGAGTTTGCTTGTTTTCTTGAAGACATTTTATTACCCGAACACCACTAGCACTGATGGTGTTACCTAGTTAGGAAAATGAAACGTCTGCAAGAAACAAGCAAGCTCAGAGAGCACCAAGGATGCCTTAGTGTAATATGCTGTTTGAAAAAGAGAGGGCGAGAGAGGGAAAGAAAGTGAAGGAAGAGGAAAGAAAAAAAAATGGATGCTCTTAATTCTGCAGTAAAACCTCCTTCCCTTAATAAATGTGTCATTATGCTACATGCAAAAAACAGATTTGTGAAGAATTGTTTGTTTATCAAATTTCTACACCATCCATCTCACTTCTGCAACTCAGCAGGTTCCAAATAAAACAACACAATCACATAAAACAACCTTTTTTGTATCAGTAGCAATATTTCTTTTAACACTATTGGCCATTTCATAGTTTTTCATGACCAAAACCCAACGTGCTTTCATCCAGCAATCATCAGCATGGCATTGTTCGCTTCTACCAGAGACTTTAAGCCCATGTCCCACTGCACCAATGGATGCAAAGAGGATGTAAAATGGACAAAAAAGCTTGCCATCCATTGGAAAACGCGACGCATCCATTGTGTACTCACTGCATACGTGTTTCATACGCTCTATCCGTCGAGCATCCATCCACTGAGATTTCATCCGCGCAAGAAGTTTTGAGCTGCACAAAACTTTTTGAGCGGATGAACTTTCTGCCATGTATGATGTACATCCGCGACGCATACAGGCAACAAATGTTCAATGTCCGTTATCATCCGTTAAACGTCCGCTGTATCCTCTCGGTATCCTCTGGAAATCCTCGCAACTCACATCCGCTGCAGCTGAAAATGGAAAGAGGGAGGAAGCGAAAGGTACACGGAACGTCCACACAGCGTTAGTAGCATGGAAATAGAAAGGATGTAAGCGGATGCATCTCATATATAAAGCATTAAAACAGACAAAACGTTTGTATATGGGATGTATCTCGGATATTTAGGATGTCTGCAGTATGCCTAGAGTATGTGGAAGGACACCTAGTGGACAACCGATATTTCCTATAAAAAGGGGGAGGAAATCACCTGGATCTCACTATCAGTCCAGCAGCCATGGTGTACAGACCTCTTCAGCCTTGCTCTAACTCTTCCACATCATCCAGTGATCTCCACCATGGATCATAACACAGTCCTTATGGCAGCTGCGATCATTCAACACCAGAACCAAGCCCTGTTCAGATTGTTTCACCTTTTCTACGCAAGCAGAAGAAGGAGACATTCAAGAGCTGTGTGGGTCCGATGATGGATCGGGAGAAGAGTGGAGTTTGGACTGTATGACAAGCTGATGGTGGAGCTGAGGAATGAAGATCCTTGTGCATTCCAGCACTTCATGAGGATGCCACCAGCCATGTTTGATGAAATTGTAGAGCGTCTGAGACCCAGGTTGACCAAGCCAAGCACCAACTTCCATCCCAACCTGGACCCTGGACTGAAGGTGGCACTGACTCTGCGGCACCTGGCCTCTGGAACCACATACAGAAACATGCAGTATGCCTGGAGGGTGCCACACAACACCATCAGCACAGTGGTCAGAGAAGTTTTGCAGGCCATCATCAAAGAATACATGGAGGAGCTTCTCCAGTGTCCCACCACTGAAGAAGGCTGGAGGAAAGTTGCATAACAGTGGTATCAGAGGTGGAACTTTCCCCACACCGTTGGAGCCATAGATGGGAAGCACGTAGCCTGCAAAGCTCTAGCCAACTCAGGGTCCACTTTTGACAACTACAAGGGCTTCTTCAGTATCATCCTCTTTGCCATGGTTGATGCTGACTACAAGTTCATGTACATCGATGCTTCAGGCAATGGGTCAGCTTCAGATAGCCATGTATACAATGCCAGTGACCCCAAGGACCCCCTACCCAATGACACACAAGATGTGTCCTACTTCATCGTGGGTGATGACGTCTTCTCCCTCAGAACCTACCTCATGAAGCCCTACAGTTCCAGATACCTCACCCGTGAAGAGAGGATCTTCAACTACAGGCTGTCCAGGGCAAGACGGGTGGTGGAGAACGCCTTTGGCATCTTGGCCAACAGGTTCCAGGTACTTCTCACCACCATGCAGCATCACCCACAGACTGTGAGGAGCATCATGGAAGCTTGCTGCATCCCGCACAATCTCATGCGCACCTGCTACCCAGTGTTGCAGAACAGGCTTGTGGACCGTCAACAAGGGAATGCGGACATGGAGCCTGGTGAATGGAGGCAAGGACGAAACCTGATAGACACTGTGGATGTACAAGGCCCCAACAGAGCTTCACGTGAAGGGAAGAAACAGCGCAACCTCCTGAAACACTGGTGCAACTCCCCAGCTGGAGCAGTGAAGTGGCAAGACAGGATGATAGATGGTTAATGGATGCTTCTTTGAGCCTGTCTCATAACACTGATGAGATTGTGCCATGTATGTTGAGTGGTCCTACAATGAATAGGGCATTAATAAAGAGTTGTGTTTATTTTGAAATGTGTTGATCAATGAATAAATTGTTATTGATAAAAAAGGTCCATATGTGTGGCAGCTGGGATGATGGACCATACAGTCCCACTCTGCTTACACTGGAAGTTTATCCATCCCACAGCCATCCTTACCTATCCCACAACTATCCGTACCCATCCCACAACTATCCTTACCTATGCCACAACTATCCTTACCTATCCCACAAGCATTCAAAGGATTAACCATTTTTTCAAAGTTTTCACCAACACTTTATTAAGTCAATAAAATGAACCAAGTTTGTGAAGCAAAGATAACCTTTATTAATAACTGTCTTTAGTAAACTGTATGACTTTATTAAAAAAGCAAAATGAACCAAGTAAAGTGTCTTAAGCAAAGATAAAGTGAACAGGTGACAACTCAGTCTCTGGCACTATTCTCAGTCACTCTGAGGCATGTCCATGGTCTCAGCTGTCAAGTGGCCAGGGACTGTGGAGGTTGCTGTGGCTGGAGTGCTGGTCTGAGGCGCCATTGGGGTGCTTGGCCCTGAGAGTACAACAGGGGATGGTGTGTTCAGGAAGCTCTCAGAGAGCTGACTCAGTCCCGTGAGGTTGAGAGGCCCTTCATCAAGGACCTGGGATGTCAGGCACAAGACTGATGACAGATTGTCCATTGAGGGGCTTGGCTGTGGGGTGGAGGAAGGAGGAGTGTAGTGGGGCTGTCTGGTCTGCAACTGGGCAAGGTGAGGTGTCTGTGGTGTGCGATGTTCCTGGGCCTGGACTGGGAAGGGCTGCCTCTGCTGTGGGAAGTCCTGGTAGGTGAGGGGCTGTTGAAAGCTGTGGAAGGGCTGTGACATCGCCTGGGGTGGAGAGCAGACCTGGACTGGGTCGGAACAGGTTCAGCTGGGCCTGGAGGGTTGTGCAGAAGTGCTGTTATCTTCTGCTTCATCACCTGGTACTGGGCCTCAGGCAGGTCCATGAGGGTCTGGTTCATGTAGGTTATGAAGGGCTTCCGGTTCGAGGATGGTATGTTGCTGTGGACCAGCTGAGAGAGAAGATCTGTGCTGGTTTTGATTGTGTCCCTGATCTCCAACAGGACACTGTGGTGCTGGCCCTCCAGTCTGTCTCTCTGCCTACTTTCTGTGGAGGTGGAGCTGGGGGTGGGTGTGGGTTGGTCTCTGGTGGCTGCCACTTCTTCCTCCATTTGTGACAGGGGATCCTCCACGTCCTCTGGCATGGGGAGTGTAGCTGTTGGGGGAGTCTCTGCTGTAGGTCCTCTGAAGACACCTGCCTGGACACGGTAGCTGTCTCCTGGCTGGAAGAGGACTGGCTGTCTGTGGGCTGTCTGAGGGAGAGAGTTATCAGAGGGGCTGCTCCTCGGTGGCAGACTTCACCCTCCAGGAAGTTGCACTTGGCCATGACATACATATCCTGGTCAGTGAGCTTGACAGCAGCCTGGCCAGATTTCTTGAGGTGTAGCTTGCCATACCAGGTGTGCATGTGCTTCCACCATCCCAGGAGTAGGTCTGAAATGTATCCCAGGCTCTCTGTCTTGTCTCTCTAAGCTGCCTGTTTCCTTTTGGTGTCGCGATAGAGTCTGTGGCCCTTTCTCCACAGGTATTCATTCTCCCTCAGCCATTCCAGCACCTCCTCCTCATGCTCCTCGGAAAGGGTGTACTGTTTCCTCTCTCCCTTCTCCTTCCCTTGCCTCTTCCTCCCTCTGGCAGGAGCTTGAGCAGCAGGGCCTTCAGGGGCTTGAGCAGCAGGGCTTTGAGGGCCTTGGGGCTGGTCCACCACAGCAGTAGCAGCAGTAGCAGCAGCAGGAGAAGCACCAGCAGCACCAGCAGTAGGAGAAGCACCAGCAGCTTCAGAGTCAGTGCCAGGGGGTGGGATGGTGGTTCTGTCCTTCTTGCCAGGGCTGGCAGGAGTAGGCACAGGCTTTCTCTTCTTCCCTGACTGATGAACCATGGTGTTATTCTAAGATGTCTGTGGCAGCACATCTTTCCTCTGAATGCTGACTGCTTGCGAGCTGCATCCTTTTATATCTGCAGAGCTGATGCAATTCATACTCCCCGCATGCGCAGTGAATGCTATGCATCCGCTATGCGTCCGCTATGCATCCTATAGGCTTCTGTGACACATTCGTGTCATCCGCTACGCATCCGCTCCTTCCGCTCTGCGTCCCCTTCGCAATTCTTCCCCGGAACTCCTGCGGATGTGTCATCCGCTTCCATCCGCTTCCATCTGCTAGGCTTCCTATGAACATCCGCTTAACATCCTCGCTACGTACTACCCCCTGTCCGTTCCTTTCCATTCTTTTCTGTTCTGTTTATGCAAATTTGGGGCACTTTTTAGAGCGGATAACAACGGATGGAGCCACCCCCGAAATTTTGCTTGTCCGCCGTGTCCTTTTTGCATACGTTTTGCATCCGTCAGCCAGTGGGACCTAGCCTTTAGCAGCAATTATTGTATTTTCTATTAGATGTACTAGCAATATTTGCAAAGTCAATTAATTAATTAATTATATGTGAATTGCTTCAACATTAGTTTTTATGTCATTGTGCAAAGTTGTTGGAACTGAAGAACTGAATTCAAACAGTTTCAAAATGCCAATGAATGTTTTACAAGTTTATGCAACTTTTTCCCCAATTGTAGACTTAATTGGGCTGATTTTCTGAAATATCAGAGTCGTCTATCTATTGTGGAAAATTATAATGGGCCTATTCAGTTCGGACCAGGCAAAATGTAAATAATTCATCAGAATGCTCCAGAAAGCAATATTTATCCTGTTCAATGTTGAGTCATATATGAATTAAAGCAGGGTAAATTAAGGGTAAAAAGCTATATGCTTCTGAGTAAAATAATAAAGAAAAAAATCATTTCAATTCCTTCAAACTGTTTGTTAATATTCAAATTGCTCTGAAGAAATGTTTGTAATTGCCTGGAGAGTTTTAATCTTCTTTTATCAGAGTACAGTTAATATAAAAAACTCATCCAGCAATTGAGCCTTAAGAGTTTTAACATTACCTCATTGGCATCCTTATCTATCAGTCGTATTCTTCTGATCCAATTTATGATTAACATTCTTTCTGAATAGTTCTCCTACGGGTTTAACTGATTATTTTATTTTTTAATGCTACATTACTCATTTATTGTCAATATAGATCTTAGGAAATTTCCAAACTTTGAAAAGAGGCTTCAATAACATTTCAACTAAAATCAGCAATCAAAACAGATTCATCAAATAATTAATCAACTGCATTTACTTTCATTCATAAAATTCAATAAAAGTTATGAACCCTGTATACTTAATAAATTAATTTCAATCTTCTGGCATATTAGAAATTTGTTTGATGCCATGTTGCCATCACCCAAACCTTCTCACAATATTGAATACTAGGACCAATTGTGCAGTAGCCATTTTTCATGGGGAAAATTGAGGCATTCAGTTTTTCTGGTGTGTGAAGTTTAACAATAGACACCTCATGTGGTTAGGCCTTTCCAAACCAAGGTATAATTGTTAAAAGAAAGAAAGGATAAAGAAGAGAAATTACTTGGATAACTAGAACAAGTGTATCTGCTACATGATACTGAGCATGGAGTGTTTCAGTTAAATTATCAAAGATTCCTTCCACACCTGCTTTCTTAGAAATATTGCAAACAAGCTCATTTCTCCCTATTTTACATTAGTGGTGCCAATTGACCTATCAGTTGTTTCATCTGTATTTCATACATCTTCACTGTGGGATTTCATCACACTTATAGGCAGTTGGTCTAGTGGTTAATGCAACAGATTAGAAAGCAAGAGGCTGTGAGTTCAAGGTCCTCCTTGTCCATTAAACCCAGCTAGATAACCTTAAACCTGTCATTGTCTCTCAGGCCAACTCACCTCACAGATTGTTGTGGGGAAAATAGGCATAAAGTGTGTTAGATAATAATATTTGTATGGACATTTATGAATGAATATGTGAAATCCTTGGCACTTTCTAAGGTTTTCTTGCAGACATTTGATTACCAAACTAGGTACCGGTCACATTATTAATTCTAGAAGGGAATGTGATTTGCTCTTATTTTTATATATTGTGACTGATAGCAACTTGCCCTATCAGTATTGATGAATAGTCTTGATTGTTCCTTGATTAGGCTTTTATTTACTGTTATTAGTGTGTTTGTTTGGATACATAATTCCTTCATTGGGTAATTGTTTGCTTGATTGTTGACCTAGTGTTAATCTTGGTGTTAATCTCTGCTCATATGGGTGGTGTTACTGTGGCTGAAGAGATGCATCCTTGTCTTCCCTCACAGCACATTTGGAAAATGTTAGTAAAGCCCCTGTCACACTGCACCAACGGATGCAAAGAGGATGTAAAATGGACAAAAAAGCTTGTCATCCGTTCGAAAACGCGATGTACTCACTGCCTCCGTTTGGCTTCCTCTGTATCCGTCCAGCATCCGTTTATTGACGTTTCATCCGCTCAAAAAGTTTTAGGCTGCTTAAAATTTTTGCGCGGAAAGTGTATCGAGTTCGTCCGTTCTGCATCCGCTATGCATCTGCTAGGCATCCGTTATGCATCCGCTATATCCGCTAGGCATCCGCTGTGCATCCGCGCAACTCGCATCGGCCCAGATGCAGGGAGGAAGCGGAACGGATGCGGAACGGATGCAGAACGGATGCAGAACGGATGCAGAATGGAAACAAAGCGTTTAAAACAGAAAAAAACATCCGCAGAGGGGACCTATCTCGGATATTAAGGATGTCTAGAGGATGCCTAGAGGATGCCTAGAGGATGCCTAGAGGATGCCTAGCAGAAAACCTATACTGCCTACAAAAAGGGGGAGCAACTCGTCTGCATCGCACTTTCAGACCAGCAGGCCAGCGGTGAAGACCTCTGCAGCCTTCATCTGACTCTGGCTCTTCCACAGCATCCAGTCATGTCCACTGTGGATTGCGACAAAATCCTTTCGGCAGCCAACATCCTTCTGCAACACTGCGAAACCATCTACAGTCTCTGTGAACAGTACTACAGGAAGAAAAGGAGGCACCCAAAAAAAGTCTGGCTCCGAAGATGGTTCACCAGAAGAGCACAGTACGTACTTTACGACAAGCTGATGGTGGAGCTCAGGAGCGAAGACCCTCGGGCGTTCCAGAACTTCATGAGGATGCCTCCAGCCATGTTTGACGAAGTTGTGCAGCGCCTGACACCCAGGTTGACCAAGACAAACACCAACTTCCCGCCCAGCCTGGAACCTGGGCTCAAGGTGACACTCACTCTGTGCCACCTGGCCTCAGGGACCACCTACAGGAGCATGCAGTACGGCTGGAGGGTGCCACCCAGCACCATCAGCTTTGTGGTCAAAGAAGTGGTGCAGGCCATCATCGAAGAATACAAGGAGGAGCTCCTCCAGTGCCCCTCCACTGAAGAAGGATGGAAGAAAGTTGCAGAGCAGTGGTATCAGAAGTGGAACTAACCACACACTGTTGGAGCCATCGATGGCAAGCATGCGGCCTGCAAAGCTCCAGCCAAGTCGGGGTCCACTTATCAGAACTACAAGGGTTTCTTCAGCATCATCCTCTTCGCCATGGTCGATGCTGACTACAGGTTCATGTACATCGATATTTCAGGCAACGGCTCATCTTCAGATGCCCAGGTATACAACGACAGTCACCTCAAGGAGGGGCTGGAAAGCAACCTCATGGTGGGCTTCCCAGATCCAGACCCACTGCCCAACGACATGCAAGATGTGCCCTACTTCATCCGTGGGGGATGACGCCTTCTCCCTCACAACCTACCTCATGAAGCCCTACACCTCCAGATGCCTCACCCATGAAGAGAGGATCTTCAACTACAGGCTGTCCAGGGCAAGGCGGGTGGTGGAGAACACCTTTGGCATCCTGGCCAACAGGTTCCAGGTACTTCTCACCAACATGCAGCATCACCCAGAGACCATGAGGAGGATTGTGGAAGCTTGCTGCATCCTGCACAATCTCATGCACACCCGCTACCCAGTGTTGCAGAACAGGCTCATGGACCTCCAGCAAGGCAATGGGGACATGCAGCCTGGGGAATGGAGGCAAGGGCGAAACCTGATCGACACTGAGGATGTGCAAGGGCCCAACAGAGCCTCATGTGAGGTGAAGAAGCAGCGCAACCTCCTGAAACACTGGTGCAACTCCCCAGCTGGAGCGGTGGAGTGGCAAGACAGGATGGTAGATGCTTAATGGATGCTTCATTCAGCCTGTCTCATCACACAGATGAGATTGGACCATGTATGTGTGGTTGGCCTACAATGAACAGGGCGTTTAATAAAGAGTTGTGTTTATGTTGACATGTGTGGATCAATGCTTACATTGTAATTGATAATGAAGGGCCATAGGTGTGGCACCTGGGAGGGTGGACCATACAGTCCCACTATGCTTGCACTGGAGGTTTATCTATCCCACAACTATTACCCATCCCATAGGTATCCCTGCCCATCCCACAGGTATTCCTTCCCATCCCATAGGTATCCCTTCCCATCCCACAGCTATCTTAACCCATCCCAAAGGTATCCCTGCCCATCCCACCGCTATCTTGAAAAGGCTAAACCATTTCTAAAAGTTTCCACCCAGACTTTATAGAAAAAAATTAATGAAGCAAGTGTGTGAAACAAAGATAAACTTTATTAATAACAAGCTGTAAAATAAACATGACCCAAGTCAAGTGTCCAAATAAAGTCCACAAATATCCAGGCAGCCAGTCTCTTGCACTCCTCTTGGTCACTCGGAGGTGTGTGCCCAGTCAAAGATGTTAGGGAGCAGGTGCTGTGGAGGTGGGTGCTGCTGCAGTGCTGGTCTGAGGTGTTATTGGAGTGCCTAGCCCGGAGAGGACAACAGGGGACGGTGTGTTGAGGAAGGTGTCGGACAGCTGGCTCAGCCCCGTGATGCTGAGAGGTCCTTCCTCCATGCCATGGGGTGTCAGCCCCAGTACTGAGGACAGATGTACTGAGGCCGGGCTTGGCTGTGGGATGGAGGAAGGAGCAGTGTAGTGGGGCTGCCTGCTCTGCAGCGGGGTGAGGACTGTCGTGGTTGGCATCGGTGGCATCATTGGAACCGGTGGCAACGGTGTCGCCTGATGACTCTGTGCCTGCATTTGTAATGGCTGCTGTCTGTTTTGCTGGACCTCCGGGTAGCTGTAGCCCTGGTAGATGAGGGGCTGTGGGAAGCCTTGGTATGGGACGGACATCACCTGGGGTGGAGGAGCAGACCTGGACTGGGTGGGAGCAGGTGCCTCTGGGTCTGGAGGGTTGTTAAGCAGCGTGGTAATCCTCTCCTTCACCACCTGGTACTGGGAGTGGTGATCCTCTCCTTCACCACCTGGTACTGGGAGTGGTGATCCTCTCCTTCACCACCTGGTACTGGGGATCCGCCATCTCCTTGAGGGTCTGGTTGACATAGGTGAGGAAGGGCTTGTGGTTGGAGGAGGAGGATTCGATGGGGACTAGCTGAGAGAGGAGACCTATGCTGGTGCGGATGGTGTCCCTGATCTCCACCAGGACCTTGTGGCTCTGCCCCTCCTGCGGTCCGGCTCTCTGCCTTACTGTGGTGGCGGAGGTGTGGGTGGATGTGGCTTCAGCAGCAGTGGACTCAATGTCTCCTTTCTCCCACCGCACCAGGGAGTCCTCATCACTCTCCACCACGCTTTCAACACTTGCCCGGGGGTTCTCCGCTGTGGCACGCTCCACAGATACCTGCATGGAGACAGGGACTGACTCTCGGCTGCCAGAGGATTGGGTTGCAGCAGGCTGCTGGAGAGAGAGGGTAGAGATTTGGGCTCCTGGTGCTCCTCGGTGGCGGACCTCACCCTCCAGGAAGCTGCACTTGGCCATGACATAGTTCTGTCTGTCCGTCAGCTTAACCCTGGCCTGGCCAGATTTTTTTCAGTGCAGCTTCCTGTACCAGGTGTGCATGTGCTTCTACCAGCCGAGGAGCACCTCCGAAGTGTAGCCCTTACTCTCCGCCCTCTCTCTCCAAGCAGCCTGCTTCCGCTTGGTGTCCCTGTACAGCCGGTGTCCCTTCCGCCACAGATAGTCGTTCTCTCTCAGCCACTCCAGCACCTCATCCTCGTGCGCTTCCTCAATGTAGTACTGCCTCCTCTCCCGTTGTTGCATTCGCCTCTTCCTCCCTTTGGCAGTTCCATATGGGCCCTCATCAGAGGGGCTTCCAGGTTGTAGGGGCTGCTCCTCCACACCAACATCATCATCATCATCATCATCATCATCATCATCATCATCATCATCACCAGCAGGATCATAATCAACATCATCATCAGCAGCAGCAGCATAATCACCAGCAGGATCATAAGCAGCAGCAGCAGCAGCAGCAGCAGCAGCAGAAGCAAGATCAGCAGCAGCAGCAGCAGCAGCAGCAGCAGCAGCAAGACCAGGATGAGCAGCAGCAGAGTAAGCACCAGCAGCAGGGTCAGCAAGACCAGGAGCACGAGCAGAACGAGCAGGACCAGCAGGAGCAGGAGCAGCTTCAGCAGAGTACGCAGCAGAAGCACCACTGCCAGGAGCAGCTACAGTAGAAGCTCCAGCAACAGAAGAGCGAGCCCAAGCAGCAGAAGCCCCAGCAGAAGATGAGTCAGGGACATGGGGCGGGAGGGTGGCCCTGTCCCTCTTGGCAGGGATGGCGGCAGGTTACTGAGCCTTTCACTTCTTCCCCATGGTTGTGGGGTTGCTGGCTGGCAGGGAGGCTGGAAGGAGGGCTGGCAGGCACCAAGACTAGCAGGAAGGCTGGCACCAAGGCTGGCAGGAAGCCTGTTAGGAAGCCTGGCAGGAAGGCTGGCAGGAAGGCAGGCACCAAGGCTGGCAGACAAACTGGCTGGCAGGGAGGCTGGAAAGCAGGCTGGCAGCAAGGCTGGCAGGGAGGCTGCCCAGGAGGCTGGGAGGCAGGCTTGGAGGCAGGCTGGCAGCAAGGCTTGCAGACAAGAACTCGAGGTATCCAGCAGCAGGTCTTTCCTCGGAATGCTGGCCACGTGCGAGCTGCTTCCTTTTATATCCGGGGAGCTTGCACAATGCATCCCCCCCTTATGCGCAATTAATGCTAGGCATCCGTTAGGCTTCCGCTGTGCATCCGCTAGGCTTCCGCTGTGCATCCGCTTCATCCGCTGTGCATCCGTTCTGCATCCGTTGTTTCCATTCCGCGTCCGCTTTGCTGAGCCCCCCCGGAAGCTTTGCGGATGTACCATCCGCTTCCATCCGCTGTGCTTCTGTTCCGCATCTGCTTTGCATTCGCCCTGCGTCCTCCCCGCATCCATGTTATCCGCTCCAATTATGCAAATTTTCACCCCTTTTGAGCGTGGATACAACGGATGTAACATTTTTCTCTTCCGTTGTGTCCTTTTTGCATCCGTTGGGCAGTGTGACACGGCCTTAAAAAAGACAATCCTTTTTTTTATACCTTCATTTTGATAATACGTGCTTTGTTCCTGATTTTATGATAGAAATTATTCTGTTTGGCTACTAAAGGGCACTGATGGTGGAATATGGCATATATCGGTACCTTTAGAGAGGCTATATCTGGGTGATAGAATCCAATGCAATGATCAAATCTGCCAGAAAAAAAAAGAAAGAAAGTGACTGGCACCAACGTTTCCTCTAAGACTTGATTCCTTTATTCTTTTCCCTCATGGATAGACAATCACTCCAGTGGACAACTTTCCAGAATTCAGTATACTCATTTTTTAATGACAAACTAGAGTATGGGTGAAGTTTTTGAAAAGTTATTATCATATATAATCTACATGAATCAATGGTACACAGCAGAAATTAATTTAAAAAGTGGTTTTGGTAAAGGAAGGTTTCCATCTGGTTATTCCAAAGTTTTTAGAATTCAGAAATAGCCTGTCACATTATAACAATAAATAATTAAGCAATAATGCTTTTGCAGTAGGGTATTATTATGCTGTGGTTGATTTACCAGCTGTTTTACTTTCTCTCATGCTTCATTCATGTGCTATTTCAGTATACCTTATTGTAAGAGAAAGGAGTATCTTATATTTTATGCTTGTGTTCAGTAAAAAAGAGTGCATATCTTTCTATCTAGCAAGAATAACTGTATGAATCTATCAAGGGATTTTGCAATTTGAATAGCATCGAATTGGATTACTCCTTATATTTGTAAGACTGAATTACTGAACCAGATCAGATCAGATTAAAAGTTTGATTTTTGGTCTCTTGGATGATTTCTAGCTTTGCAAAGTCTGATTGTTACCGCTTTCCTTTCTTCCATGGAATAAAGTAATGTAAAGCTAAAGGTTGTGTAATGTAATGAACTCCATTTCACGACACGAGATTCTGGTCAACGAGCCAGGAAAACTACGTTGCAAGACCACAAATAGTCAGAGGAATGGGCTTTTCTATTTTTAGCAAAATTATTTTTGAAAAAAGAACTTGAAATTTTTAAGAGGAAATAAAACATGATAACGTAAAAAGGTGATGCATATAACATAATGGTATAATTATGCAAATACCATAACTTTATGTTATGTTTTGAAATGATGATGCACTTGTTGTCATTCCCTTCACTTTTGAAGCTCGCACGGACCTCCAGAGCAGGTCACTTTCTGTATTTGTTCAGAAAAAAAATACAAATAACAAAGAAGAAATTCATAAATTCCTGAAGACAAATAT
The DNA here is from genome assembly GCA_015471245.1 of Laticauda colubrina. Taxonomy (NCBI): domain Eukaryota; kingdom Metazoa; phylum Chordata; class Lepidosauria; order Squamata; family Elapidae; genus Laticauda; species Laticauda colubrina. The sequence continues at coordinate 7,760,043 of BLBF01000017.1, read as the reverse complement.
GTACCTCACCCCAACCTTCCTTCCAGCAGGGGTTCACCTATCCCCCTGCCCCAAAGCTTGGGAGAATAGAGAATAGACAAGTCTTTAATAGCTTTAATAGCTTCCTGAACATCATCAAAAGGGCTATGGTAGCATAGTGGTGAGAATGCAGTACTGCAGGCTAACTCATTGTTCACCTGAGGAGTTCGATTCTCACTGGTTCAAGGTTGACTCAGCCTTCCACCCTTCCAAGGTCGGTAAAACGAGGACCCAGATTGTGCAATATGCTGACATTATAAACCACTTAGAGAGGTCTATAAAGCACTGTAAAATTGAATATAAGTGCTATTGGTATAATAGTATTTTAATTTGTTTCATTGCTTAATCATCTGGCAATTATCTTTTCTTACTCCTATCTTGGACAATGGGTTATAGCAGGAAATAGATGTGGAATATTGATTATATTATGACCAAAGTATTGTTCTTGGTTTTTAAAAACCTACTTTAACATGCATTTTAAGATTTAGAACTTTTTCAATAATTGATATATGATATTATAATCACCATCATCACAGTATTATTACTCCACTGATCTTAAGCAAATTTTCTGCTGTTTGATATAATGTACCACAATAATATGCTTATTTTCCAAACTGTCCTACACCACTGCCCAGTTGTATGTCCCACCTTTTACTCAAGAACTTAAGTATGTAGTATTCATTTTTCCTATTGTTCTTCAGAACAATAATCCTGAGGGTTGAAAGAGTATGACTGACCCAAAGCAATCCCATGAGTTTCTATGCCTGAGGATGGATTAGAACTTGGGGTTTCCCATGACTGCAATCATTGCAGCCATTTTACAATAGAAATGAACTAATAGAATAACAGAATTACAGAGTTGGAAGGGACCTTGGAGGCCTTCTCATCTAACCACCTGCTCAAGCAGGAAACCCTATACCATTTCTGACAACAAATGTTTGTCTAATCTCTTCTTAAAAACTTCCAGTGTTGGAGCATTCACAACTTCTGGAGGCAAGTTGTTCCACTGATTAATTCTAACTGTCTAACAGTTCTAACTGTCAGGAAATTTCTCCTTAGTTCTGGGTTGCTTCTTTCCTTGATTAGTTTCCATCCATTGCTTCTTGTCCTGCCTTCAGATGCTTTGGAAAATAGCTTGACTTCCTCTTCTTTGAAGCAACCTCTGAGCTATTCAAACACTGCTACCATGTCACCCCTAGTCCTTCTTTTCATTAAACTACACGTAACAGGCCTTGTTTTGTGGGAGTCAATTAGGCAAAGAAATTTTGGCAGACTGTGTTGTCCCAAAGGTGCTTTTTTCAAAAAGGCAACTGGGCTTTCTTGTTTTCTTTTCCACTTTGAAAATGTTTTGCTTCTCATTCAAGAACCCTTTTCAGTTCCAACTGATTGATTGGGCCCTATGATTTTAATTTTAATACCCTATGGTTTTAAATCTTTTAATGAGGACCATCTAATTTGGTTTTTCCATGCTGTGAATCTCTGACATTTTCATGGAAGCTCTATTGGATCCCAAGGCGCATCTGGATGCTTTATTACTGGAACTGTAGCTATTCAGATGTTTACCTAACCAACCCATTAATTTTTTTGGTTCATTATTTGGGCTAGTAAACAGTTTGCTTGGACACATTGTCAGAAGCCATGGAATGCATACTGTCTTTAAAGATAGATGCTCATTTGAGACTGTTACTGTCTTTGGATGGCTGATATACTTATTTTTTGTAATACTGTAGTGTAATCAGACTCTATTCAGCACTAATTATTATGGAAAAAACTAATGAGGAGAAAATTGAACAAAATGTTTGGAAAGGTTTCAAAGCTAAGTATATATAATGCTTTGTGGATTGATTTATTTTGTGCTAATCTGGGACAAGTTGAGCTGTATATGGTTGAGAGCCTGAAAAAGCAGGGAGAGGAAAGTATCAAGACATCTGGGGTCAAGATTCAGAGTAGTAAAGAAGACAATTAATTCATGTAGTGATTGGATAAACAGGACAGACATGTATGAAAGCTGGAAATGTGAATCATCTATAGCTCTTGTACTGAGTGAAATTAAACAATTACATTTTCACACTAAATCCTTTTTGATAAATAAAACATTATTAAATCAAATTTCCTTCAGATTGAAATCAGTATTGTTATTAATGAGGTAGTAATCAATGCATTTTTATTCTAAGAAAATTGTCTTGAGGGATTGTGGCAGGCACAGTACTTTCTATATTTCAAATTCAACCACATGCAGTAGATTAATCTTACTTCCAGATTGGGTTTTTTTCTTTTCTATTTGTCACATAATCTCTCTAACCCTTCCTTTCTATTATTGCTATCATCATCATCATCATCATCATCATTCAAGAATGTGGGATATACAGGTAAAACTCAAAAAATTAGAATATCGTGCAAAAGTTCATTTATTTCAGTAATGTAACTTAAAAGGTGAAACTAATGTATGAGGTAGACTCATTACATGCAAAGTAAGATAATTTGTCATAATTGAGATGATTATGGCTTACAGCTCATGAAAACCTCAAATCCACAATCCCAGAAAATCAGAATATTGTGAAAAGTTTCAATATTCTAGGCTCAGAGTGTCCCACTCTAACCAGCTAATTAAGCCATAATACCTGCAAAGGGTTTCTGAGCCTTTAAATGGTTTCTCAGTCTGGTTCAGTAGGAAGCATAATCATGGGAAAGACTGCTGACCTGACAGTTATGCAGAAAACCATCATGGATACCCTCCATAAGGAGGGAAAACCTCAAAAGGTAATTTCAAAAGAAGTTGGATGTTCCCAAAGTGCCGAATCAAAGCACATTAATAGAAAGTTATGTGGAAGGGAAAAGTGTGGAAGAAAAAGGTGCACAAGAGCAGGGATGACCATAGCATGGAGAGAATTGTCAAGAAAAGGCCATTCAAAAGTGTTGGGGACTTTCACAAGGAGTGGACTGAGGCTGGAGTCAGTGCATCAAGAGCCACCACACACAGACAGATCCTGGACATCGGCTTCAAATGTCATATTCCTCTTGTCAAGCCGCTCCTGAACAACAAACAGCATCAGAAGTGTCTTACTTGGGCTAAGGAAAAACAGAAGTGGTCTGTTGCTCAGTGGTCCAAAGTCCTCTTTTCTGATGAGAGAAACTTTTGCATCTCATTTGGAAACCAAGGACCCAGAGCCAGGAGAAAGAATGGAGAGGCACACACTGCAAGATACTTGAAGTTCAGTGTGAAGCTTCCACAGTCTGTGTTGATTTGGGGAGCCCTGTCATCTGCCGGTGTTTGTCCACTGTGCTACATTAAGTCCAGGGTCAATGCAGCCATCTATCAGGAGATTTTGGAACACTTCATGCTTCCTTCCACAGACGAGCTTTATGGAGATGCTGACATCATTTTCCAGCAGGACTTGGTAACTGCCCACCCTGCCAAAAGCACCAAACTCTGGTGACCTTGGGATTGAATGACTTCAGTGACCATGAGATTACCGTGCTTGATTGGCCAGCAAACTCACCTGACCTGAACCCCGTAAAGAATTTATGGGGCATTGCCAAGAGAAAGATGAGAGATATGAGATTGAACAATGCAGAAAAGCTGAAGGCTGCTATTGAAGCATCCTGGTCTTCCATAACACCTCAGCAGTGCCACAGGCTGATAGCTTTCATGCCACATTGCATTGAGGCAGTAATTGCTGCAAAAGGGGCCCAACCCAAATACTGAGTACATATGCATGCTTATACTTTTCAGAGGTCTGATCTTGTTCTATGTACAATCCTTATTTTATTGGTTGCATATAATATTCTAATTTTCTGAGATTGTGGATTTGGGGTTTTCATGAGCTGTAATCCATAATCATCTCAATTATGACAAATCACAGATTGAACTATCTTGCTTTGTATGTAATGAGTCTATCTCATATTAGTTTCACTTTTTAAGTTGCATTACTGAAATAAATGAACTTTCGCACAATATTCTAATTTTTTGAGTTTCACCTATAGCTATTCTTTTTTTTCTATTTGATTTAACACTGTAAAATAATTTGAGAAAATGGAGTGCAACAATGAAGACAACTGTTATTCAATGTAGAGTATGTCAGGAAAAATAAATAAATACATGTGTTCATCAACAGAAGCAGCTCAAGCAGCTGAGCAGAATTATATTGGAAAATTTTATCTGCTGGAATTGGTTGACAAGCTCAGATTCAACACAGTTGCCATGTGTGTCTTGGAATATATAAATGTTGTTTAAATGCTATGAGTTATGATGGCTTGTTCAAAGAAATAAACAGCATCTTTGACATAACAAGTCTTTGAAAATATTTTCTGGATCTTTTTAAACTAGAATGAAATTTACAGAAGATACAGCTTTTCAATAATGGCATCATCATTAAATACACAACAAAGGCATATTCTGTTGGCTTTATGCCATGCTACTTCCTGATGCTCTAATAATGCAATACTTTCTTTTCTAAAACATCTGTGGTTAAGAAAATGGTCAGGCTGCCTTTGATACTAAGTTCTTAATAACTTCGAAGCAAATGGGAAATCTTAAGCATTGGGTAAAGAAATCTAAGCTTCTGTGGCATTAGTTTGAACACTGAACATTGAGATGCTATTAAAAGCATCTTATGAAATTATGATGATGTACAAAATATTATTTCCAATTTGTAACAGAAGTGGTTCATCAAAACATTATTGGACTCACTGGAGTTCAGCCTCAGTTTTATCCCAGCTTTTATTGTTCTAACATTGTCTCCTTCCTTTTTGCTATAAACAGTTGTGGTATTCCAATATAAAAGTGTAGCTGTTTAATTACCAATACACTTAATGATTATTTTGAATAGAAATGACTGGAAGAAAAATCCCTGGCTTGTTCAAAATCCAGCGCAATAAAATTGGACATCCAAGGGAATTTATTATTTTTCAATTTTAAAAAACCTACTTGATTTTTTTGGTCTTCATACCTACAAAGTTTAGAATACTGCAGACAATTATCCTTCTTACACTTTATAGAAGCAGAAGTTAGACTTTGGTTAAGACAGATAGAAAGTGTATTGATGTTTTTGAACACATGTATTATATTAAAGAATATTCCTGAGAATACCATGATAGCAAAGAAAACAAACAAATAGTTCAACAAACAAATAATTCCCCATAGTTGAGGCATAAATGAACAGATTAAAACAATCCTGTTTCAGATATTAAGTGAAGGGAATAGAAGGAAATAGAAGAGAAGGACCAAGTAGCAAGGTGACCAGTTACAGTGGTGATAAATTCATTGTTGGAAGACCTGCAATACCAGGTTGGGAACAAATTGACATGGAGAAAATCTAATTGGCTACTAAGAATTGACCCTGACTTGATTGCACATCAACCAACTAATCAACCAACCAACCAACCAATTAATTTTCCTCTGTAAGACCTTGCTTCTTTACAAACTTGACAATGGGGTAATTTATTTAATGTTATTTGAAAAAAAAATGCAGTGTCATTGATAATACTTATATCAAAGTATGCATGCATATTTTGCTAGAATATGATTTTTGATGTATTGAGCACAATTGCTCTGACTTTACTGATCTCAGAAGATTTATTTTCCTGGCTAGTAACGATGGAAGAGGATAACTGTAACTGCTTATATGTTCTCTATATTCAGCAAAAGCTCATGAATTAATAAAGCAACAAGGAGTTGTTTCAGCTTAACAGATATGCACACATCAGCAGAAATGTTGAAAGTTTTGGATTCTAAACCTATACTAAGAGATTTTAAAATGCAGGTTTCTTTTTACATGGAATATTCACTAATATAATCAACCATGGGAAAATTTCCTGTAGCAGTGCTGTCTCATCTTAATGGCATGTGTTCTTATGAAAACTTTCCACAGAAATGTCTTTAAAGAAAAGTATATAATGAAATTGCTAACAGCATTATCCAGGCTCGGTATAAATGGCTTTGGTGACCTTTTAATATAGAAAATGTATTTGTGTCTCAACTAGGGCAGTAATATTTCAAATGGCCCATCTATTAGTTTGGAATTATATGATATCAGATGCTTTTGAGACGTGAATTTTGTTACTGTTTTTTTTAACAGTTCTGCTGAGAACTTTAAAACAAAACAGATCAAAGCTGGTATTTTCTCTGCAATATTTCAGCCTTGCAGAACTTGTGAGCAGTCTGTTTTTTCCTTTGGTAGGAATTATGGAATCCAGCTCTCAGCTCGTCACTCATCTAGGATAGTATATTCCAATCTGCATTGTTGACTTTTCCTATGGTAGCTGTGGTAACACCAGGTCACAAAACTGTTGATAACTCAACTCATGTGAGACATTTATTCAATATGGAATAATGGTAAGGGGATTTAATAGAATATTTTATGTATTTCTTTACTGATCAGCTGGAGGAAGCATTAATTAATTGTTGGTGATCACTACATGAAGATAAATGAGTCCTGATGGCTCAGTGGTTGGAATGCAGTATTGCCAACTGGCCACAGACTGCAGTTCAATCAAGGTTGACTCAGCCTTCTATTCTTCCGAGGTTGGTAAAATGAGGACCCCGATTGTTGGGGACAATATGTTGATACTGTTATGTTGTAAACTGTCCGGAGAGAGATGTAAAGCAGGATAGGATAGTACATAAGTCTAAGAGCTATTGCTATTGCTATAAATGAGGGATGACTACAATGGCTTTAGATGGCTTATGTTTTCCTTTTAAATACCATGTCACCATAGTTACCAGTTAGGGTGAGGTTTTAAGTTCCCTAACTTTTCAGGTTGGTTTAGACAGATCTATCACACTACCAAGTCATGCTTTCATGTTTACAAATCCCGTAAAGTAAAAATAGATGGGGAAAAACAGCAGTTTCCCTCCCTGTTAAAGGACAGAACACAAGATTGTGGGATCCCACTAAGGCAAAGCTGAGTCACCAAGCTTCTTAATTCTTTTCTAAACTGCATAGTTCTATCAGCCTCACTTCCTCCTGTGAACCCACCATCTACAGTTTTTGTCTGTCCATATCCTAATTTAGCCGCATCTGTATTTTAATTATGTATGCAATGCGCTAATTGAATTGAAATGTTGTGCACTAAATGAGTTTCCACTGGTGCCATATGGTTCAAAGGATGAGCAAATGTTCCAGTGATTCTTAATTAAGCCTGTCTCTGCTGAAGCACAATAACAATCGCCACAATAACCAAGGCTAATTTATGTTCCAGCTAAAAATGCATGTTGACATCTTGTCATGGAAAAAGTAAAAATGTTTTAAGAAAAAGGAAGTGGAGGGTTGAATTTGGGCATACAGCTTGGCAATTTGGAAACCAAATCTTACTAATTCTACAATATGATCAGAAGGTGTTGCTTCTCAAAAGTGCTTTTTCAAGAGGCAACTGGACGATCTGGTTTTTTCTTTAAAAACATTTCACTTCTCACCGTAGAAGCTTCTTCAGGTTCTTGGATGAGAAGTGAAACACCTTCAAAGAAAAATCAGAATGTCCAATTGCCTTTTGAAAAAGCACTTTTGGGACAATCATGACCTGGATGACTGAGAATCTTCTTGGACATATTGCCTTTCTCAGGAACATCATTCTTCCTAGAACTAAAGTAGAAAGATTCTACCTCCATAAATATTTATTTATTTATAAAATTCATTGGCTTCCATTTTACCACAAGGCCTAGCTCTGTTCCTAGAGGAACAGAGTCCATTGTATTTTTTATAGAGTTACGATAGCTTTGATTCCATGGTGGTTCTAGAATCCATTGAGTCTGGGAAAAAGTAAAAGTAGAATCCAAATGGGAGAAGCTCTGATAGTCAAAATGGAAATAGTTATTCTGTTTATTCTACTTGCCAAAATTATGGTTTTTGGTGAGGTGCAGTGTGGTTGACAAAAGGAAGAATAATTGCAAAGATTACTAGGCCTTTCTGTAGAGGAAAGGACACTAGGAGAATTTTACCAATATTTGCTAAATTAAAAAAAAATCCCGAGAACCAATAATTTTAATAGTCTTTTTATTCCTATTTCTTTGTAAAGTGGTATCAATTTGCAGTTTACTAAATTGTTTATTTAATTGAAAAAAAACACCCTATACTTGGGTCACATTTGTTTCCCTGTCCCCACCCAATAATGAAAAATCTGATACAGCTGTAGAACTTCTGAGGAATTATTTCAATTGGCCAATCTTTTTCTTTTGCATTTTCCTTTGGAAGAACTGGCCTACAAAATAGCTATACTTAGCTTCAAATAAACACGTTGCCAAATGCTTATTGTGAAAGAACTTTTCGTGTCTGCATTGCATCAAGCATTGCTGGGAAACTTTTTCAAAGCTTAAACTATCTGTGGGAATGAGTGTACAACAAACAAAAAAGCCTTGGTGTGAAATCTATATTCCACATGGTTGATAGAGACTATAAATTATGAAATGCTTCAGTAGGAAACTAAGACTACAAACTTTCAGAATTCTGCTTCATTCACTTAGAATTTCCTCCCCTTCTCCTGCATTTTGGGAACATCAGAGATGACCAATTTTATCAGGAATGGCCCATATTTTTACTGGACTCTTATGCTATTCTTTGACCATAATAATTGATTGATTGAGTACTGGACCTTGAGTGTGTGTACTATATGCTTCTAGGGGTAATTGTTGTATAGTGCACTGCATTATCTCTCTTGCCAATTCAGCCATTGCACATGTCCATACAAGCCTGACACTGGCTTTTTCTAAACAAAAAGATCCTTATGATATCCTACATGGAATGTGTTTGTGGCTTCCTTGGGGTGCTTCTGAATCCTTTGGTACTGTATCTAGATTCCTAGCTTATTCTTCATTACCTGTCCTGACTTGCTTTTTTGTTCTAATTCTTGATTTCAACCCACAGCTCCTGGTTCCTTGCTTATTGTAGACTATTGCCAATGATACAGTCCAACATCATGCTTTGAAAAAGTTCAACTTTTGCATGTAAGATGTCTGAACTTTGAATCATTAATATTCTTATAAAAGCCATTCATATGGGCAGATTTCCAAATTGCATTCCTAAACATACTTACAAGGTCAATATATTCCATGGAGATTTGATAATACTCTTGCAATAAAACATTTAATACCATATTCATACCGTAGGACTACTATTGCCAATTATTATGTTTATTTATTCACATATACATTGCTGATCATTATACCAAACTACATTTTAGTTTCTGCTCAAAGCAGGCTCGTCCCAAAGGATTACCAGAATATAAGATACTATGAAAATTAGAAAAAGTTAGTGATAAGTGATGGATTCAAATACTTGGCCTCCTTGAATCTTGGTCAAAACTAAAATTAAAAAAAAACTAGTAATGTTCTTGTGCCCAGTTTCAGGGGAAAAAATGTAATTGTCCTTAGCTTTGTTTCCTTGCATTCTGATGAAGTTCATATTTATGATGTCATTTTCTTCTGAATAAGAATTCATTTTTAACAGCCTAGTATTTCACAACAATAAATTAGAGACTGTGAGGAGGGAATAAGTGATTCCTGGTCTTAGACAGCAATAGCAATAGGACTTAGACTTATATACTGCATCACGGTGCTATTATAGCACTCTCTAAGTGGTTTACAGAGTCAGCATATTGCCCCCAACAGCTTGGTTCCTCATTTTACTGACCTCGGAAGAATAGAAGGTTGAGTCAACCCCAACAACTTGGTTCCTCATTTTACTGACCTCAGAAGAATAGAAGGCTGAGTCAACCTTGAGCCTGGTGAGATTCGAACTGCAAAACTGCAGTCAGCTGGCAGTCAGCAGTAGTCTGCAGTACTGCATTCTAAGCATTGTACCACTTCGTTTCTTAGATTACTATTATGTAAACATAATACTCACCTCACAGAGCTGTTGTGGGGGGAATAGTAGGAGGAAGATATGTTGGATCTGTTCACCACCTGGAGTTTATTTGTAAAAATAATAAAGTGAGACATGAATAAATAAATAGTTTATGCTTACACAAAAGCCACTCTTGCCAGGGTACCACCATTTCCATCCTCAACTCTCACACTGAGGGAGAAATGTGTGGCTGAGTTCACATGTTGGACTAAGCTGTGGTTTATTTAATAATGGCTTTCAATAAGCATAGTGTTGATTTGCAAAACATGCTAGTGCAGACCAAGCAAATATTACACTATATCACTTTATGTGAATCTAATTCTAGTCTTAACCAGAGATAATCATATTTCTCAAGGGAGCATTGTCCAGTTTGACAATCAAAAGAACAGGCCAAAGTTAGTGGAAAGTCATAGATACTATCAGATATGTACATTTGATTGCGTACATATTCACGAACACCAAGTAAAAAAAAAACCCATTTGCCGGTAATATTTTGTTGGTTTCAATTTGTTTGAATGTGGATCTGGCTTCCATCACTGTAGGACTAGACAGTTGAATTCAAAAACTCTGCGAATTATGGCACCAAGGGGACATTACAGATTGATGAAAAACATGTTTTTTTTATTTATTCATTGGCAACAATAGGAAGTATGACTCTTTTATAAGCTTTACAACTTGTAATCTACAGGGTATGTTTGCATCAGTAAGAACACAGAGTTATCCCAATGATTTTTATTCACATCACAGATAAATGCAACTGATGGAATATATACTGTATGTATAACTGAAATATGCTACATTTATAATTTAATATAGAACAGAGTTGGGTAACATGATGGCCAATGGCCACATGTGACCTCCATGTCCCCTTTTAGTAGTTCCTGGAGGCTTTTCTGTCCACTCTTATTGAAACATGGCTCATTGGTGCACATGTAATTTGAGACAGGAAATGTGTAAACTATCGAAAAATAGCTACCCATAATTTAGAAAATAATTGTGAAACAAATTTGATGAGCGGATGAGGCTACTATGTGTTCCTGAGTTCACTCCTGGCTTCTACACTCATCATTGTACAATTCACATCTTTCACACTTTCCTTTATATTAACTGTTATCATTTATCATTTTGCCTCCTTTCAACTCCTAACAACCACTAATATTTTTGGTTTTTTAAAAATGTCATAGTAACATACACAAAAAAATACTTAAGATCAATTTTGTAATGATCGAGGAAAGATGAATTTGTCTTTTGATAATTTTTCATACTATTATAGTAATGAAGGGAGATTCTGCTTATGACTATTGGAGAAACCACGGTCCTCATTAGAGATGACTACAAACAAAAGGGGTTGCAGCCACGAATTGAAAGTACTGATTGTGCATTAAATTTCAGAAACAATCAAGGATTACTATTTTTTTCACCAGAGATAGAATCCTAATATGTTCTGATAAACAGAGAAGGAACCCAGAAGAAAATGGAAAGGAAAACAATATGCCCAGTGAATGGTTTGTTTGGTTTTTATTGCTCTTGGACAGATATTACAAATATTATAGATGACTGCAAATATTATGGAGGAAATAGTTATTGCTTAGAGACAGCTAAACTCTGAGAATACAAAAAAAGCACCAAGAAATATTTGTGGTCCAACCATATAAAATAAGAACTCAATCAGTAAAAAACAAAGCCTCATATCAAGGCAACTTCAACTTGTTTTAGCCATGTCACTTTGGATTCCTTTTTGGCAAACAAGGCAAATTCAAAGGGTTCATAGGAGTCCTGATTGGAGATTGGCTCCTCTGTGGTAGTCATTTTGTTAATGAATTCCCTATCAATAAAGTCTTCTATTTGCTACATTGTCTTTTACCATAGTTTTATGGTTGTATGGTGTGTATGAGATGTGGCATTTTTCATTGTATTCTTCATTACAAAGAAGGGAGGGAGGGAGGAAAAGAAAGGAAAGGAAATGTTTGCATGTTTATAAATAAAACTTGAACACACAAAATCAGGTATACATTTCATTAAAAATTCTAATATTAGTGTGTTATTTATTCATGCCCCTTATTCATGTATAGATCTAAATTGATAATCAGGGATGTCAAACTCAAGGCCCGGGGCTGGATCCAGCCCTTGTGGTACTTCCATCTGGTCCACAGGGCCACCCTGGAAACAGCAAAGGGCTGTTGGTGCCTCTGACATGGAAAAGGGAGCTTGGGACATGGCCCTCCCAAGCTCTGATTTTGCAGAAGCTTGCAGGAGGCTGTCGCTGCTGAAAATGGAGCTTGGTGCCTGCTTTTGCTGGCAGAGCACTCGAGCCACCACAGGTGCCCCCGACATGAGTGATGTCAAGCTGGCCACACCTACCCTGGCCACACCCACCCTGCCCCTCAAGGTCAAACACAACCCTGATGTGGCCCTCAATGAAATCAAGTTTGACACCCTTCTGCTAGTTCTTGTTTCTGATGTCATATATTTTGTTGCTCCAATCACTAATATCTGTAGGGGTAGACATCTGAAAAGTGACACTTATATGAGGAGGGCCTGTATATGAGCAAATAAATTCAGATATTTTGTATTCAGCAATGTAAGGGACAAGTTGGCATGATACACAATGCAAGTGTGTGATTAAAAAAAGCAGATTTCCTGATCAATCCCATATACAGAAGAAATCTATGAGATTCAATTCAGTTTCTGTTGTGATCCTTTCATATATATCCCTAGGTATTTATATTCTAGTAAACATAGTACACAAGCAACCTCAGAGGAATAATACAAATATAAAAGTTTTCATTAAATCAGTATACTCAGTATAATATTATCAAATCTATTTGTACTGTGTTTTAAGAAGGGAATCAGTACCGTTACTGCTTTTCAACTAAAAAAACTTTATACACACAAGGCCCTAACAAAATGAATGAATGAAAAAGTAAGGCTTTTGGTTTAGAAATGTACCTTTGGCTGCCAACTAATCTACAATTTGGAATGAATTATAGTTATAGTTTCCAAATTCCATCAAAACAGCAGTATATATTCTGTCTATACTAATATTTTGGGAGTGAGACATCTATGAATTAAAGATTTGAGTATTATTTGTCATCTAGTTTTACGTGGAAAGTTAAGCAAATGTAATGGAATATTAAATACAGGATTTAGCACCAAGGATCATTTCAAGCACATTCCCACTAGTTTAGCCTCCATATATTATTCATTATTATTTGTATTTACTTACAGATTTACAAACACTATTATTTGTATTTCTGGAATCTCAATTAAAAGATATCAGATGGTTAATAGTTGAACTCAAAACCAAAACTTACTATAATACGTTGGGTGGACCAAAGATGTTCAGAACATCTCCAGCAACTGTTCTTCTCAAGGGTAGACATGTTTCTTTCATTATGATTTCAGAGGTCAAGAGAGAAAGGCACCTCCACCCCCATGCCTCAAACAGGCTGTATCATTAATCTTAAGTCTAGTCATTAAAGAGTCCACACCTTTGCAGTGTGCTGCCAACAGATGCTTCTTATATTTTATGGTGTACACGACCTTAAGAGAAACATGTTGGTTTATAAGATTCCTGTATCATGACATAGTTTAACTCTCACAAAGCCTTATGGAGCAAACTGTAACACCAATATACATTCAGTTATTCTGACAATTTTTACATTCAAACAATCCACTGTGTTCTATCTAACGTTTCAGCATTCCCTTTGCTGATAGATTTCCTTTCAAAGAATGCTTAATGTTCAAGTTTATCTGAAATAAGTTCCATTGTGATAGGTGGTTAGGTAAATATGCTAACTAATCAAATTTATTGTAATATAATATCCAATCATTATACCTCCTGCATTTAGCCCAGAGACATCACCCTGCCAACAAAAGTGCATACAGTTAAGGCAATGGTTTTCCCAGTTGCAATGTATGGCTGGAAAAGTTGGATCATAAGAAAGGTTGAGCACCAAAATTAAGGCCTTTGAACTATGATGCTGGAAAAGACTTTTACAAGTCCCTTGCACTGTAAGGCGATCAGACCGGTCAGTCCGAGCTAGAGGAGATCAACCTCAACTGCTCTTTAGAAGGCAAGAACCTGAAGATGAAACTCAAATACTTTGGCCACCTAATGAGAAGGAAGGACTCACTGGAGAAGAGCCCAACACTGGGAAAGATTGAGAATAATAGAAGAAGGAGAAGACAGCGGTGGTGGGCTTCAAATTTTATGACCGGTTCTGTGGACATGGTTTGGTGGGTGTGGCAGGGGAAGGATACTGTAAAATCTCCAGTCTGAGGTGGTATGTGCTGGTTCTCTGAACTACTCAAATTTCCACTACTGGTTCTCCAGAACTGGCCAGAACCTGCTGAATACCACCTCTGGACGACAGAGAATGAGGGGGCTGGATGGAGTCACTGAAGTAGTAGATGTGAGTTTAAATGGACTCCAGAAGATGGTAGAGGACAGGAAGGCCTGGAGGAACATTGTCCATGGGGTTGCGATGGGTTGGACAACATTTTGCAACTCATAATGACATTTAGTCCTAACAATGAATAAGAATCCCTTTAGGTATATAACAACAACAACAACAACAACAACAACAACAAAAATAATAAACTTGATTGAGCTTCCGGTTGCAGCGCTGCGGCGAGGTGGGGAGAGAAGAGCAAGCTCTGCTCTCTCATCCCCAATCTGTGCGTTTGGAGGTCCCAGTGAAGGGCACGTAGACCCTTGAGGGGAAGATGAAGGTGTGAGGAAGCCCGAGGAGAAGTTTGAAAGCAGCAGCTGTTGACAGCTTCGAGGGAGACCTCATTTGCTCCAACGTGTGAATGATCAGCCATCTCGATGGCAGACCGAAGTCGCAGCGCTTTAGCCCAATGAGGAAGATACCAGGGCATGAACAGCATTTTTGGCATCAATTGATGGATTGAACTTGGAGTGAAGGAGGCAGAAAGTGAAAGTCGAGGAGAGAAATGGCAGAGAGAGACACAACAGAACTGTGAGTCTTTTATAAAAAAAATTTTATTGGTTTTTAAAACAAACATAGATAAACAAAATATAAAAACATCAAGCCATCTTCCATATATATACATACAGTGTGCCGGTTGGTTTACAAATTGTTTTGTGCTTCCATTTCGGAGTCTTCAATTACAATTACATTGTATATATTCTCATATTATCAATCAAGTATTAAATACATCAATATCATTGTTAATCAATCATTTACTATATTTTTATTCATTCATGTTTTACAAAATAATCCATATTTTACTAAATTTGTTTTATGACAGTTCATATTATCATCTCAAATCTATCCTACAATAATTTTGTAGGGATAATAAGAAAAGAATACATCTTTATATATTATTTTCTAAGAATCTACATATGTCATTACCATGTTTTATTGTCTAACCATTGATAGAATAGACTCCAAATTTTATAAAATTGTTTATCATCTTGTTCTCTGATTTCAAATGTCAATCTACTGATTTTAGCACATTCCAATATTTTCTTCATGACTTCCTCCTGTAATGGTACTTTCTCATTTTTCCAGTTTTTAGCAAAAACAATCCAAGCCACTGTTAATACATTTACAATCAGGTATTTCAACTCTTTACTATATATTTCAGGTAAAATTCCCAATAAAAATATCTCTGGATTCAAATCTATATGCTTTTTTGTCATTTTTGCAACCACATGTGGATTTTAGTCCAATATTTTTTATCATCCGCACAAGTCCACCACATATGGTAATATGAGCCAGGTGTCTGATGACATTTCCAACATTTTTCAGATTTGTTCTTGAACATTCTTGCTATTCTTGTCGGGGGAAAATGCCACCTGTAAAACATCTTATACAAATTTTCTTTATATGCTGTTGACATTGTCATTTTATAATTTTGAGACCACAATTTTTGCCATTTCTCTAAATCAATTCCATATCCAAAATTCTTCCCCAAAGCAATCATAGTTTCTTTAACTTGTTCTTCTTCTAGTTTAATTTCTAATAAGTATCCATAAAATTTTTTAATCACCTTTTCATCAGTACCTGTCAAAATCTTATCTAAATCAGTTTATCATAGAAACCTTCTGTTTTAGAGTCTTTACATTCATACCTTGAATGTATTTGCACATATGAAAACCATTTCATCTTTATTCCTTGTTCCTCTAATTTTTGTATAGATTTAAGTTCACCCTTTTCATTCAATATTTCACCATATCTAACTGTTTGTTCCTTTTTATATATTATAAGATAAGAAAATGCTTCAATAGTCGATAGCCAGACTGGTATTTTCAAATAACATTGTCTTTTAATCTTCTCCCAGTTTAACCACAGAGACTCCCGCATATAATGTCTTCTAAAATACCCCTATATTTTAGTTCCTTTATACCATAAAAAAGCATGCCACCCCAACAACAGATCACGTCCTTCTAATGTTCAACAATCTAGTATTTCTTAATGTTATCCATTCCTTAACCCACATCAAATTTGTCGCTTGGTAATACAACTCCCAATTAGGCAAACCAAGTCCTCATTTTATTCTGGCATCTTGCAAAAGTTTGAACTTTATTTTCACTTTCTTCCCTTGCCATATATATTTCAACACAATTTTATTTAAATCTTCAAAGTAATCTTTTCCAAGCCAAATTGGAATTGTTTGGAACAAGTATAAAATTCTGGGTAATATATTCATCTTGATTGTTGATATTCTCCCTTTTAATGACAGTTGTAAATTCTCCCATTTCACCAAATCCAGCACTATCTGCTGTTTAAGTTTGATATAATTATTCTCTTTTAGTGTACTTCATCTTGCTGTCAAATGTATCCCCAAGTACTTGATCTTATTCGTGACCTGAATTTTCAATAGATCTTCCAGTTCTTCCTTTTGTCTTGATAGCATATTCTTTGTCAAGATCTTTGTCTTATCTTTATTTATTTTCAAACCAGCCACCTTTCCATATGCATCTATCTTTTCTATCAATTTTAATGCTGTTTCTAGTGGGTCTTCTAAAATGAAAACCAGATCATCTGAGAATGCTTGCAACTTAAATTCTTCCTTTTCATCCCTTTTATATCCTTTTCTTCCATAATATTTCTGTTTAGCACTTCCAAGGTTAACACAAACAACAGAGGTGACAGTGGGCACCCTTGTCTTGTTCCTTTTCTTATTTCAAAAGAGTCTGTCAGTTCTCCCTCTATCATTACCTTTACCGTTTGCTTATGATATATAGCTTCTATTGCTTGAATAAATTTTTTAGGAAAGCCCATCTGTTCCAGCTGTAATAACATGAATCGCCAATTCACATTATCAAATGCCTTCTGTGCATCTAGAAATATCAAAGCCATTTGTTTTTCAGGGTGTGCCTCATAATATTCCAAAGTGTCCAAGGTTACTCTCATATTTTCTTTAATTTGTCTCTTTGGCAGAAATCCATTTTGATCAGGATGGATAAAATTGTTTAAGTATTTTTAAAGTTTTTCTGCCAATATTGAAGCAAAAATTTTATAATCTGTATTTTATAAGGAAATCGGTCCATAGTTCTTGATTTGTAACAGATGGACCTCCTCTTTTGGGACAAGTGTAATATAAGCTTCTGACCATGATTTGGGTATCTTCTTCTTTAACATAACTTGGAAGATTCAACGATTCTTGTAGTGTTTTATAAAATTCTGCCAGAAGTCCATCTGGGCCTGATGCTTTTCCATTATTTTGCTTCTTGACTGCTTCAGTTAACTCCATCATCGTTATATTGCTTTCTAACATTGTTTCAATCTCTTTAGGTATCTGGGGTAGATTAGCATTCTGTAAATACTGTTTAACTCTTTCCTCATCAATATTCTCTTGTGTATATAATTTCCCATAATAGTCTCATATGATTTCCTTCTTCTCTTTAGTACCACAGCAAACTTGCCCTTGGTCATCTATTAATTGCAATATTTTCCTTGATTCTTTCTCCTTTCTCAGTTTATATGCTAACCATCTACCTGGCTGATTTGCATCTTCAAAATAGTTCTGTTTCACACCTCTGATTTCTGTGCTAATTCTTCTTTTTCTATTAGATCCATTTTATGTTTAATTATACCCATTTTTAACTTAATGTCCTTTTTCTGTGGCATTTTCTGTTGCTCTTTTTCAAGTCCTTTATACTCATCCTCTAATGCCTTAGAGGCTAGTCTTTTCATGGTATTTCTTTTCCTTGTATAGTCTATTATCAAGCCTCTGGCGTATGCCTTCATTGTATCCCATACGTTCTGCATTGATGTGTCTTCTTTTTTATTTTCTCTAAAGAATAAAGCCAGTTCTTTCTCGATCCACCGTGTGAAGTCTTTTTCCTTTAAATAGTGTCATTTAATGTCCATCTAGATCTTCTTCTTTGTCCTTTCCATTTAATTGTCATTGGATTGTGATCTGCCCAAGTACTTGTTTCAATGTTTATTTCTTGAGTATTAGCTAACAATTCTGTTGACATCCATATCATATCTATTCTGGACCATGATAAATGTCTATTTGAGTAGAAGGTGTATTGTTTATTTTTAGCATTTCTTTCTCTCCATGTATCTTTTAAGTTTATTTCATCTACCATTAAAAAAAAAAAGATTTAGGGAGAGTCTTTCTGTTTTGCTTTGTTGTTTTCTGTGTTGTATGGTCCTGTTTATTATCTACAATTCCATTAAAATCTCCCATCATAACTATATTAGCATAGTCCAGTTCAATTATTTTCATATGTAATTTTTTATAAAATTCTTCTTGATTGTCATTCGGGACATAGATTGCAATCAGGAGTGTTTTCATATTATTGTCCATTATTTCCACTATTAGTATTCTTCCATCGTCATCAGGATAGATCAATTTCACTGGGATAATATCTTTAATGTATAAAACCACTCCTCTTTTCTTGCATTCTGTCAAAGAAGTAAATATTTTCCCTAATTTTGGCTGTATCAACAATTGTTCATGTTGCTTTTTGATATGTACTTCTTCCAGGCAGATTATATCACATTTTAATTTCTCTAATTTACGGAAAGTTTTCCCTCTTTTAACAGCTGAATTAAGTACATTTATATTAATTGTAATCAGTTTTGACTCTTCCATGGTTATATTTTGTAGTTAGGTTTAGCAGCTCTCGTAGATCTTGGTTCACATTGTTCTTTGGCTCCCACCTTTCCATCTACTGCACCTTCTTCTTTTTCAGTTGTCATTTGGCAGTCCTCTTGGAATTCAATTAGTGAGATTTCTTTTTCTGCGTCTTCCTCTTTCCCTCCAAAAAATTCTGTATAAAATGATTCAGCTTTCTCAATTGAGTCAATTCTATGTCTCTGTTCTTGCCATGTGAACATTAAGCTTCCTGGAATGAGCCATCTGTAATTCATCTCTTTTTTAAGTTGCATTTTTGTCAGAAATCAGTATTCTCTTCTCATCTCTTTCACTCTTCTGGTTACTTGTTTCAGGACCACAATCTCCTTATCTTTATATTTCAATGTTTTCTTTCTTGCCACCTGCAATATTTGCATTTTAATAGCTTTCTTTGTAAATCTGATGTGAACTTCTCTTGGTGGGCTATTTCTCATTGCATATCTTGTGAAGACTTTAAAGACCTTCTCTGTTCTATACATCATCTTCTCTTTAGTAATTTCCAAATCTTCAGCCAAAATTTCTATCATTATCTCAGCTAGGTTTTGTCGCTTTTCCTCCTCTGTTTTGCAATCTAAGAAAAAATTCTGATCTGTCCATCTCCCATTTCAGCATCCCACTTTTATCTTGTTCAACCACAGTTAATCTGCTGTCAATATCTCCAATCTTCTTATCTCTTTTTCTTCTTCTTTTTCTTCTTCTTCTTCTTCTTCTTCTTCTTCTTCTTCTTCTTCTTCTTCTTCTTCTTCTTCTTCTTCTTCTTC
>BLBF01000017.1:7699342-7732329 GCA_015471245.1 Laticauda colubrina | reverse complement strand
TAATAATAATAATAATAATAATAATAATAATAATAATAATAATAATATAATGAACATTGTACATTTTAACAAAATACTTGGTTGATACCTAGGATGCTGGCAGCAACCCGTATCAACCATCACAGCCAGTCAGTGGTATCTGTAATACATTTTTAAATGTTCAGGTGACTGAGTTTCATGTTTAATGAATAAAAGTATAACAATAATAAAATTAGAGATTTAGAATCTAATTTTATAGCCCCTAGATTATTGTAATATTACAGAAAACTCAGAGTGGTCAGATTTTCACTTTCTAAATTGGGGAGACTGCTATAACTCCAGAAGAAGAATGTTTAGGGTCTCATTCATCCAGGTCATGGTTGTCCCAAAGGTTTATGACCTTAGGAAATACATGTTCGTTTATAAGATTCCTGTATCATGACATAGTTTAATTCCTGCAAAACTTTATGGAGCAGACCGTAATGCCAATATACATGACATAGTTTACTTTCCAAATTGGAAAGACAGCTATAACCCCAGAAGAAGAATGTCTATGGAGATTCTCAATCAATCAGGTTGTGGTTGTCCCATGGATGTCTTCTTCTTCCTCCTCTTCCTCTTCTTCCTCCTCCTCCTCCTGAACTGAAGAAACTTCCTGGATGAAAAGCAAAACCAAGTTCACTTGTCTTTGGAAAAAGCACCTTTGGGGATGTCCAGAAGAAGAAATACAACAAAGATTTCATTTGTCTACCATATGCTTGATAGTAGGTATGGCAAGAACTGTATAATAGAGGAATTGAAGTTTTCAAACACATTGAATTTTCAGGTTGCTTTCAGAGCTTCACGCATGGCAGGAAAAAAGGTCTGACTTTCATGTTACTCTAGATATACTCCTTCCTCTGTGGCAGAAAGAGATGAAGAGAAACATAACTACTCTCACATTGGTTCTGATGCTCTGCATCTGGCAGAAAATAGGAAATCTCAGAACATTTTCTCCTAAAGAGAATGTGTTAGGGATAACATTGTTTACCCTAACTGGTTTAGGTGAAATAATAACTATGATTCATAGTTGTGTATGTTAAAGTGTCTGCAGCTTTAACTGTGGGATAGTAATTAAGGGAGTGGTTATGAAAACACTTTAAAAGTAGCAAGACTACAGCTTGCTCACTCTGGCTTTGATGATCCCTGATTACTGCTTGGAATCAAGACTGCATTGCTCGAACGGGAGAGACAACAAAGGACTGATTTGTAAGTGAACTGACATAGGATATTCTACATGGACTTTGCTAACTGAATATCCCTGAATGGACTGACTACTTGATACATGACTATTGGACTGTTATTTGACTATGCCATAAACTTATAATGGAATAAACTATATTCTTGATAGCACAAGCGTATCTGTTATTTTTACTGTATGTTAATAAGCACACAAGCTTAGCTCACTCATTTATCTGTGTGCCTATCTGACTAACGCTGCACATTCTGTTTAGCTTGTCTACCTAACCCTGGTTGGGGAACCCAGGCTTAACAGAATGAGATGATAAATTACTTTTCAAACCATTTTTTAAGAAAAAAAACTTATAATGGAACAATCCTACTAATAAAGGCAAGCAAATAAGTGATATGGAACAATGCAAGCAAAAGGAATGAAGATTCTGGATTAAATATTGAGTGTAATATTTTAATTGGAATAAAAAACTTATTTTCTTTCTCTTTCTGGAATGAGTAAAAGTATGGAAGGTGATATAAAAAAGAGGAATGAGAAAGACACATTTGTATGGGCTGGCAAAAAATCTAGACAGGTGAGGTGATAACAAAGATACAGACTGTTTTAGCTTATTACTGTCATCTAGTACTCATCTGGATTTCTGCCCTCTTATCAGGGTTGAGAGAAAGGAGGAGTGTAGTGGCCTCAATCCTAGGTACAGGTAGGTGTTTCTTTTTCTGGGCACACTGAGAATATATCTGCTGAACAAAACTCTGCATTGGTGACAGGAAGGGCATCTGCAATACTCTGCAAGCTCCATTCCTCAAGGGATTATGGGGTCCTTAAAAGAAGATGATGTAGAGAATTGAAAGAACCCTCTTTCTGAATAAAAGAACATACATAATCTGTTTTAAGATTATGTATGTTCTTTTATTCAGAAAGAGGGTTCTTTGAATTTAATTTAATCTGTTCACAGCTACATAATCTGTTTTACGATTATGTAGCTTTGAACAGATTAAATTATTCTAGCCCATCTTGGAGGACAAGAAATCCCTATGAATGGAAAAACTAGACTCCTGGAGAGGAGAAGTATATAATGTCAAATATGATAGAAACATAATAATTTTCAGTGTCAGGGAGATACAGTAGCATTTGTTAAAACTACTGACAATATTGAAGTTATTTTCATTTTGGAAAAATGGCAATATGAAGAATCAATTATAGTTTCTAATGCAACCTTGTGCCCACCTACAATAATAGATTATTAACATGCTTTCATCTCATCACCTGATGATATAAATTGTCCTCACTATCATGTAGATTGATGATCTACTTTTAATTTCTTCTGTCTGTCCAAATAGTAGCACAAAATTAATAAATATAGCTCTTGGGTTCATATTTTTACTTGCATTTCTTCAGAACTTTACATGATCATAATCCTAAAAATAAAATAAAATAAGTTAACTTGAAATGCCAGCTCTTCCTCTTGATTCTTTTACATGCCCCCCCTGCCCCAAATTTCAAATGATGAAAGTCAAGCTGACTCTCAAGAATGTTGTTTGATTCATATAATCTTTTTGGTATTGTTTGATTTCAAGACTTTTCTCGGGATGTGGTAATGAAAATCCATTCCAAAAATATCAGGTGCTAAAACAAAGTCAGGAAATCACATTGTTCTGCAAATAGGCCATACTGTTTAAAGTATTTCTTTGGATTAAGGTTAAAGATATTTTATAAATGATCTTACAAGACTTTTCTCATACCTACAGAGTTTCTGGATCTCACCTCTGCTGAGACTGTTTTTCAACTTTTTGCCAGATCAAATCGTACCTAGGAGCCAAAAGAGTCTGGGTTTTTTGATAGACACGTGTAAAATAAAATTTATTACTATCCAACAATGAAATAATATTGAATGAGTGAATGAATAAATGATAAATAAATAAGATGAGTAAATTAATACAGCTTTGCTTCATTAAAACCTTTCTACTCTCCAGCAAGCTGCATTGGTCTGTAATGAGTTCTCAAAATGTGCACTGTCCCTTCTGATAGTGTTCTGGGATATATTCCATGTATAGTGAAAGTATTTGGGGAACATTGACTATAGATTCTCATGTGGGCCATTCACCATTGTAGCTTTGTAATATGCAGTATGAGGCAATTTAAAAGCTCAGTAATTCCAATAACTCAGTGATTACAGGAAATATATACTAGTTTTCCTAGCCTGATCACTTCCAGATGTATTTGAGTACAACTGCTGCCACCCAGACAGTGAAGTCATGAATATTCTTCTTTCAAGATACTAGGAAATGGAAATCTCCTACAGGTTTTGTATGGTTCATTTTTACCCAGAAGCATACTTTAACATACATCATAGTCTAAGTAGAAAAAGATTATACTTCTATCTAGCCCCCTATTTAGGGAACCAAGCTCCTTTGTGTTTTACACAGGGTTCTACCTCTTTTACATAAGGAATTGAAAGAGAAAAAACTGCTTTTGAATTACACATCTTTCTAGTTTCTTTCACAATTTCCCTTTCTGGATTTTTTTCATTAGGCTCAACAGGCAGATATTTTTTTTCAGAATATCTCTTTCCTGGAGGAATATACCATGGCTCACCATGAACTTGCAGTTTTGAAGCCTTCTTCTTTGATATTTCCATTTTCACTAGACTTTGCTCAATAAAACTCAGTCCAAGTGATGCCTTTTTATTGATCCCTTTAAAATCTTACTCTGATTTGAAGAACACCTTACGGTCTCTTCCTGCAACCAGAATATATAGAAAGAAAGCCATAACTTTGTCTCAGCTTGACATGTTTTAGATTTCTCTTACAATTGTTTCTGCAACCAAAGCAACCCACCAACTAGTCTCCTTTGTCTCACTTTGGTTTCTGAGATAGCTTATGTATTCTCGAGAAATCTCCATCTCAGGAAAGGCTGTGACCTTATTTCAGTAACTCCTCTAAATATACTTTTTGCTGTTCAGACTTAGAGTAATCAAATGACTGTAAAACAGTTCAAAACTATCTCCTGGTCTATATTAGTTCAGAATCCTTCATGATCTGAAGAGGTGTACTTCTGAAATAGCAGTGACTCTGCAGCCATCGGTGGAGGTGTGTACCCGAGCATGTATAGTTATGGGATATTTTGCAAATAGTCCTATTCTATTTTATTATTTAAAAATGAATTTTGAGGGGCAAAATGTAAAAGCGTTATGCTGTTTTTATGTAGAAGAGTTATGAAACTTCAGTATCCTCTTTTCACTTGCTCAATCCCTAGTCCAAAGGTTAGACTTGGAACTCATACTATTTATGTGATTTCAAATGTAAGAAGAACATTGTTGTGTCTGGGGATTGTGATGAAAAAGGATCTCCACTTGGATGAAAAGTTTACCTGTATTCAAGCTTATCCTAAGCCTGCTTTATATCTTAGAAACATTACATTGGAGAACTATGGATTTCCCTTTCTAAACAAAGGTGCTTTTAATGATGTTTTGATTTTCTTCAGTAAAATACTCACAACAGCATAATAGAAGAAACATTCATATTAAGGAATTAAGACATTTAAACTGAACAATGGCCAGTATGGTATAGGGGTTAATGTATTGGATTTTAATCGCTGAAACCAGGTTCAGTCCACCCTTAGCCAAAGAAACTCATTTTGAGACAAATCACATGTTCCCAATCCAACCAACCTCACTGTGTTTATTTATTCATCAAATTTAGAGACCATCCATCCAGAGGTGGGCTGCACATAGCGCAACAACTGGTTTGTCTAGTGCAAAACAGAAAATGTGAGCGCCCACAGACTTGCCTGCTTTCTGCGGCTGCAAAAACATGAGGATTTCCTGAGTGTGGCAGTTATGGTGAGTAGAGCGGGTGAGGCCTGACAGTCAGCTGGGCTGCCTGGGTGGGCAAGCAAGCCAGATAAACAGGATGGAATAGCACTGGGGTGGTTGGGTGAGCCCAGCCGGTGGTCAGAATTACCAGTATGGATGAGCTAGTCCAAACCAGCAGTAGTCCACCACTGATCCATCTCACTTTTAGAATGACTTTGGTCAGTATATAATTATAATAGTTTTATATAGTTTTTATGTTTCTATCTCAGTAAAATGAGCCTGGCAAAGCAAGGATGAAATAAATTAAAAGTTAGAAGGACAGAGGTGCTTCAAGGTGCCAACCACAAAGTTGTGTGCTCCTATGTGTGTCCCATGTGAGCTGGCAAACCCAAATCTTCAAACTCTTTTAAAAGGCAAGGAAAGCACTGTCACTACTTAAACTATAACATAAAACATAACATTGAACATAAAATTATGGAAATTCTAATCTGAGTTCTTGGAGGAAAGGTAGGATATAACTCTGATGAATAATAAGGGAAATCATAATGAAATAGCTGGTGCCACCATTTCCTACCATGACATATATAACTTAAAACAACATCAACAAGAAAAGAAGTGTTTGACTAAAACTTCACTTTGAAACTTACAGAGGGACAATAGATGATAGTCCAATCTTGTTAAATGTTATTTTGCTAAAGCAACATCTAAGATTGTACAAATGTAAATAATTATACATATGCAAAAGAAATAAATGAAATGATGATGTCTAGACTCTTTTCCCCACATGACTCCAGCACAGAAACTTCTGACCAGCCCTGTCCGAGCCTGCATAATTTATACATCTGCAGTGTATTTTCTCTGTACACAAGCCAAGTTCCTCTAGTTGTCTTGCCAAGGAACTTTCCCACTCATTTTTCACTGGATCAGGGTATGTTTGTAAGCTGACTTCCTTTTTGACCAAAACCCAGGAAATAAGAGCTGATTTGTTCGACACTGTATTTTCCATTAAGAAACCAACATAAAAAATATTTTAACATACACATTATTAGTTGTACCCTCTTATTATGGGAATTATTCATTTTAATTAACTATCGGTATTTGTTTTCTTTCCAATTATTTGCCTTCAGTATGGGATGCTTAGAAGGTTACAAACCACTCTAGAAATTGATGCATCACAAAAGAAAAAAGCAGTCTTGCTCACTAAAGAGCAAGAATCTGACAATCCATCCAGAACTGCACAATAATTTTTTTTTGTATTTTTTACTGGTAAAAAATATTTTCTGCTAAATGCAATAAGAATAATTGTTCAACTAACTGGTCATTCTAATATGATACCAGTTATGTAGCATTTGATTAACTCCTTCACTACACTAACACATTTTTTAGGGTTGTGTTAAAGTCTTTTAAGGCTTTGTTTTTAGAAGTGAAACTCCTGGATCTGCAATGCTTTCCCATTTCAGGAATATTTCATTATTGATGTAGCAATTGCACTTTTACAGTGGTTTACAGAGTCAGCATATTGCCCCCAACTATTTGGGTCCTAATTTTACTCACCTCGGAAGGATGGAAGGCTGAGTCAACCTTGAGCCTGGTGGGATTTGATCTGCCAAATTGCAGTAGGACTAGCTTGCAGTACTGCATTCAAACTATTGCACCACCGAGGCTCTTGTATGTCCTCCTTTCTCAGCTTTTTCACCTAGCTTTCACCTTGGTGTATGGTGTATGGAATAGCAAACATAATGTTAGTAACAACAGCAAAATATAACAATGTACTTGAGTTAATGTTTATAATTTATGTATGTATTTATATGTATGCACTATATTCCTCTCTTTGTCTTTTGTATGCTTTATCTATTTCTGTTGTTTTTATAACTGAAAGCAGCAAAATAATCAGACAGGCTCCCCAAAGTTCATTAAGCAATCTGAAATTCTTATGCCCTAGCTAAAAAGAAAAACCAAGTATTTATACAGATTTATTAATAATGGATAAAAACAAGGAGGAATAAATAAATGGGCTTGTTTGAAATGTGTATTCCTGCATTGAAAGGTAGTCTTGGGATTTGTTGATGCTCTATCACCCAGGTACTATAATACAAATGTGCAAATACAAATAAATTTTCAATATTGAAATATTTTGCCTTAGACTGTCTAAACAATTTTGTTTCTATGTGGTGAGATTGTGTAAACAGACGATAAATAGGTAAGTAGATAGATGATAGATAGATGATAAATAGATAGACACAGAGAGACAGACAACAGACAAGATTATTCAGCCACTTTTTAATACAGGATAATGTTACCAAATGAATGTAAATATTCACAGAAATGAAGGGTAACTATTTGAGATGAAAGAGGGCAGGCAAAAAGGATTATCATAAACCAGTCCCCATTCTACTATTCACAGAGCAGATGTCTTTGCCAAAGGGTTGTAGTCATGGTTTTTATTTATAGATCAATAAAGTAATGCTGCCAAGGAGCTGATAAACTTCTATTAAGCTATTTTGCAGGGCAAAACAAAGTTTCAACAACTGGGGGAAATAATTTACCATCATAAATCATGTTACAAAACCAAGGCTGGAGGTTGGAGAAAAGAGGAAAATGAACCAAAATGTGCAAATTTACTTCTAGTTCCAGTTTTCCAGGAGTTGTAGCACCTGATGACTCTTTTACTTTGAGCCAGCCTTGGGCAGAATGACAACCAAATAACGTATCCCCACCCGATCAAACCATCTGTGAACAATTGCATGAAAATTGGATTGGCCAGTGTTATATCAAGCAGATGTAAATTCCATGGATGCTTGCCAAACCTCTGCTATAATTTAGAGCTCCTGGTTTAAATTCTTCTGAACACCAGGATTGTTCTTGAAACCCAAGGGATTGCAGTACATTAAGAAAAAACAAACAAACCATAAAGTAGGTAGTATTCTCATTACGTAACCATTCCAATGAGCTCTTCACAAGATTTGGCAAACACAGAACAACACATTTGCAAGTATAATGGATTAGCAAAGGTGCCAATCAATGTATAGATGACAGATGGAACCATCAAATTACAAGAACAACTGCCTTGCCATATATTGGCACATGCCCTATGCACAATAGTTTCCTATTGGAGACATGACTTGGCAATCATGGTTGGATGAAGAGTTGTATTCAGACTTTTAGAAGGTACATAAGAGTGTTTGCAAAACTGGATGGGTTTGATAGGGAATTGTAAGGGTAAAAACCTGAAAGTTTGTCTAAAGCAAACAGATGGATATTATATTGTAGATTGTATCATCTCTTTGAACTCATGAACTTTTTTTGACAATGATGATGAGATAATGATGAGACAATGATGGCCAAATGATGAGAGATAGATAAGGAGAAGGTTCTTTCCAAGCTGACCCTGTGTCTAACCTCTCAACTTCCCTGTGGTTAGTAAATTGAGTCTTTCTGTTTAAAATGGTAATTCTTTCCCTCTCTCGCTTTCAAATATAATGTTGTTAGAAGTAAGGCTTTCTTACAAATCTCATTTTTACTTCAAAGGCAGTAAGTATCTATTAGCACTCATTGATAGTTGGGATAAGCCTATATTCAGCACCCCAAATAACTATATTATGAACAGAGTTTCAGCGACACAATTACACAATTCTAATGTGAAATTCTATACATTAGAAACTAATTAAACTAATTCTACACTGGGATCTGAAACTGCATTCCAATAACATCAGAGAACACAGCTGGACAGAGCTAGATATACTGGATTTAATAGTTCTTTGATTCGATTCATTAAAATACCTTCGGTGAATTTGCCATAGTCGTGAATATCTATAGCTTGGGAATAGGAATTTAGGTGAATTCAAGTGGCTGGAAATCATATTTAGTTTTTGGAGACAAAGTCACAGTAGGTAGGAGCAATAATGCAGATTGGATGGGATGAAAATGCACTGTGCACACAAACCAATTGTTTAAAAATTTGGAGAATTGTTTTATCTCACCTTCCCACCTTTAAAACATGTTAAGTATAACAGCTGATATTACAGCTTCTTTCACATAATGGAGTGAGATGCTATCAATTTTGGGGAAGAATATTTGGCAGAGCAGTTGAGGTGCTGGGGCCACCAAAAGGAGATCTGGAGGTTACTGGGGGCTTCACAACTACTTGTTGCCATTCCTGAAGGATCTTTTTTTTGTTGTTTTTTTGGTAAAGCCCGTCACACTGCACCAACGGATGCAAAGAGGATGTAAAACGGACAAAAAAGCTTGCAATCCGTTGGTTAATGCGATATATCCGTTCTGTACTCACTGCCTCCGTTTTGCTTCCTCTCTATCCATCCAGCATCCGTTTATGGACGTTTCATCCGCTCAGAAAGTTTTGAGCTGCTCAAAACTTTTGTGCGGAAAATGTATCCAATTCGTCCGTTCTGCTTCCACTAAGCATCCGCTAGGCATCCATTCTGCATCCATTACGCATCCGCTATATCCGCTAGGCATCCGTTCCGCATCCGCGCAACTCGCATCCACTCGGATGCAGGGAGGAAGCGGAACGGATGCAGAACGGATGCAGAACGGATGCCTAGTGGATGCAGCATGGAAACAAAGCATTTAAAATGGAAAAAACGTTTGCAGAGGGGACCTATCTCGGATATTAAGGATGTCTAGAGGATGCCTAGAGGATGCCTAGAAGATGCAAAGGGACACCTATACTGCCTATAAAAAGGGGGAGCAACTCACCTGCATCTCACTTTCAGACCAGCAGCCCAGCAGTTCAGACCTCTGCAGCCTTCATCTGCCTCTTCCTCATCCACAGCATCCAGTCATGTCCACTGTGGATTGCGACAAAATCCTTTCGGCAGCCAACATCCTTCTGCAACAGTGCGAAACCATCTACAGTCTCTGTGAACAGTACTACGGGAAGAAAAGGAGGCATCCAAAAAAAGTCTGGATCCGAAGATGGTTCGCCAGAAGAGCACAGTACGTACTTTACGACAAGCTGATGCTGGAGCTCAGGAGCGAAGACCATCGGGCATTCCAGAACTTCATGAGGATGCCTCCAGCCATGTTTGATGAAGTTGTGCAGCACCTGACACCCAGGTTGACCAAGGCAAACACCAACTTCTGGCCCAGCCTGAAACCTGGGCTCAAGGTGGCACTGACTCTGCGCCACCTGGCCTCAGGGACCACCTACAGGAGCATGCAGTACGGCTGGAGGGTGCCACCCAACACCATCAGCATTGTGGTCAGAGAAGTGGTGCAGGCCATCATCGAAGAATACCTGGAGGAGCTCCTCCAGTGCCCCTCCACTGAAGAAGGTATCAGTGGTATCAGAAGTGGAACTTCCCCCACACCGTTGGAGCCATAGATGGCAAGCACGTGGCCTTCAAAGTGCCAGCCAAGTCGGGGTCCACTTATTTCAACTACAAGGGCTTCTTCGGCATCGTCCTCTTCGCCATGGTCGATGCTGACTACAAGTTCATGTATATCGATGCTTCAGGCAACGGCTCATGTTCAGATGCCCAGGTATACAATGCCAGTGACCTCAAGGAGGGGCTGGAACGCAACCTCATCGTGGGCTTCCCAGATCCAGAGCCCCTGCCCAACGACACACAAGATGTGCCCTACTTCATCGTGGGGGATGACGCCTTCTCCCTCACAACCTACCTCATGAAGCCCTAAACGTCCAGATGCCTCAACCGTGAAGAGAGGATCTTCAACGACATGCTGTCCAGGGCAAGGCGGGTGGTGGAGAACGCCTTTGGCATCCTGGCCAACAGGTTCCAGGTACTTCTCACCACCATGCAGCATCACCCAGAGACCATGAGGAGGATTGTGGAAGCTTGCTGCATCCTGCACAATCTTGTGCGCACCCGCTACCCAGTCTTGCAGAACAGGCTTGTGGACCGTGAACAAGGCAATGGGGACATGGAGGCTGGGGAATGGAGGCAAGGGTAAAACCTGATCGACATTGAGGATGTGCAAGGCCCCAACAGAGCCTCATGTGAAGGGAAGAAGCAGCGCAACCTCCTGAAACACTGGTGCAACTCCCCAGCTGGAGCAGTGGAGTGGCAAGACAGGATGATAGATGATTAATGGATGCTTCCTTCAGCCTGTCTCATCACACTGATGAGATTGGGCCATGTATGTTGGGTGGGCCTACAATGATCAGGGCATTTAATAAAGAGTTGTGTTTGTGTTGACATGTGTGGATGATTATTACATTGTTATTGATAATAAAGGGCCATAGGTGTGGCACCTGGGAGGGTGGACCATACAGTCCCACTCTGCTTGCACTGGAGGTTTATCTATCCCCACAGCTATTACCTATCCCAAAGGTATCCCTGCTCATTCCACAGGTATCCCTGCCCACTCCACTACTATCTTATCCCATCCCACAAGCATGCAAAGGTTTAAGCCATTTCTAAAAGTTTCCACCAAGACTTTATTAAAAAAAAGAAATGAAGCAAGTGTGTGAATCAAAGATAGACTTTATTGAACAACAAGCTGGAAAAGAAAAATGACCCAAGTCTAGTGTCCAAATAAATTCCACAGGTAGCCAGCCAGCCAGTCTCTGGCACTCCTCTTGGTTACTTGGAGGTGTGCCCAGTCTCAGGGGTGAAGGGTACAGGTGCTATGGAGGTGGGTGCTGCTCCATTGCTGGTCTGAAGCCCCACTGGGGTGCCTGGCCCCGAGTGGACAACAGGTGTGTTGAGAAAGCTCTCGGACAGCTGGCTCAGACCCGTGATGCTGAGAGCTCCTTCCTCCATGCCATGGGGTGTCAGCCCCAGTACTGATGACAGATGTACTGAAGCCGGGCTTGGCTGTGGGGTGGAGGAAGGAGTAGTGTAGTGGGGCTGTCTGGTCTGCAGCTGGGTGAGGACTGTCGTGGTTGGCATCGGTGGCGTGGGTGGCATCGGTGGCATCAGTGGAACCGGTGGCAATGGTGTCGCCCAATGACTCTGTGCCTGGATTGGGAAGGGCTGCTGCCTGTGCTGCTGGACCTCCTGGTAGCCGTAGCCCTGGTAGGTGAGGGGCCGTGGGAAGCCTTGGAATGGGAGGGACATCACCTGGGGTGGAGGAGCAGACCTGGACTGGGTGGGAGCAGGTGCCTCTGGATCTGGAGGGTTGTGAAGCAGCTCGGTGATCTGGTCCTTCACCACCTGGTACTGGAGTTCCTCCATGTTCCTGAGGGTCTGGTTGACATAGGTGAGGAAGGGCTTGCGGTTGGAGGATGAGGAGTCGGTGTGGACCAGCTGAGAGAGGAGATTTATGCTGGTCCGGATGGTGTCCCTGATCACATTGTGTCTCTGCCCCTCCTGCTGCCTGGCTCTCTGCCTTTCTGTGGAGGTGGAGCTGGGGGTGGTGGATGCGGATACGGCTGTGGTGGACGCGCTGTCTCCTTTTTCCCACCGCACCAGGGAGTCCTCCACGCGCTCCACCATGGTTACAACACCTGGCCGTGGGTTCTCCGCCAGGGCACGCTCCACAGAAACCTGCCTGGAGACAGGGACTGACTCTCGGCCGGAAGAGGACCGGCTCTCAGCAGGCCGCCGGAGAGAGAGGGTTGTGAGAGGGGCTCCTGGTGCTCCTCGGTGGCGGATCTCACCCTCCAGGAAGCTGCACCTGGCCATGACGTAGGTCTCTCTCTCCGTCAGCTTGACTGTGGCCTGGCCAGATTTCTTGAGGTGCAGCTTCCCGTACCAGGTGTGCCCATACTCTCCGCCTTCTCTCTCCAAGCAGCCTGCTTCCTTTTGGTGTCCCTGTACAGCCGGTGTCCCTTCCGCCACAGATAGTCATTCTCTCTCAGCCACTCCAGCACCTCATCCTCGTGTTCCTCCTCAATATAGTATTGCCTCCTCTCTTGTTCCCACATATGCCTCTTCCTCCCTTTGGCAGGACCAGATGGGCCCTCATCAGAGGGGCTCCCAGGTAGTAGGGGCTGCTCCTCCACACCACCAGCAGCAGCAGCACCAGCAGGATCATCATCATCATCATCATCATCATCCCAGCAGGATCATAATAATAATAATAATCATCATCATCATCAGCAGCAGCAGGATCATCATCATCATCATCAGCAGCAGCAGCAGCAGCAGTACCAGTAGGATCATCATCATCATCATCAGCAGCAGCAGCAGCAGCACCAGCAGCACCAGCAGGACCAGGAGCACGAGCAGGACCAGGAGCATGAGCAGGACAAGCAGGACGAGCAAGACCAGGAGCATGAGCAGTACGAGCAGTACGAGCAAGTCCAGGAGCACGAGTAGGACCAGCAGGACCAGCAGGACCAGGAGCAGCTTCAGCAGAGTAAGCACCAGCAGAAGCACCACCACCAGGAGCAGCTTCAGCAGAGTAAGCACTAGCAGAAGCACAACCGCCAGGAGCAGCTTCAGCAGAAGCTCCAGCACCAGAAGAGCGAGCCCGAGCAGAAGAAGCCCCAGCAGAAGCAGAGTCAGGGACAGGGGGCGGGAGGGTGGCCCTGTCCCTCTTGCCAGGGATGGCGGCAGGTTGCTGAGGCTTTCGCTTCTTCCCCATGGTTGTGGGGTTGCAGGCAGGCAGGCACCAAGGCTGGCAGGAAGGCTGACAGCAAGGCAGGCAGGCAGCAAGGCTGGCAGGCAGACTGGCTGGCAGGGAGGCTGGAAGGCAGGCTGGCAGCAAGGCTGGCAGGCAGGCAGAGAGCAAGGCTGGCAGGGAGGCTGGCCAGGAGTCTGGGAGGCAGGCTGGGAGTCAGGCTGGTAGGCAGGCTGGCAGGAAGGCTTGCAGCAAGGCTTGTAGGCAGGCATGCAGGCAGGGCAGGCAAGGACACGATGTATCAGGCAGCAGGTCTTTCCTTTGAATGCTGGCCACGTGCGAGCTGCTTCCCTTTATATCCGTGGGGCTGACGCAATAAATCCCCCCCGCATGCGCAATTAACACAAGGCGTCCACGAGGCTTCCGCTGTGCATCCGCTAGGCTTCCGCTCTGCATCCGCTTTGTCCGCTGTGCATCCGCTGTGTTTCCGCTGTATCCGTTCCTCATCCTCTTTGCTGAGGTCCCCCAGAAGCCTTGCGGATGTGCCATCTGCTCTCATCTGCTTCCATCCGCTGGGCTTCCGTTCAGCATCTGCTTTCCATCCGCCCTGCGTCCTCCCCGCGTCCGTTCCTTTCTGTGTTATCCGCTCCGGTTATGCAATTTTTTGCCCCTTTTGATAGCGGATAACAACGGATGGAACATTTTGCTCGTCCGTTGTGTCCTTTTTACTAACGTTTTGCATCCATTGGCAGTGTGACAGGGCCTTAAGGCATTTCTGAATTTTTCTGAAAATTTCTGAAAATTTCTGAATCTTTTTAAAAGAAGCTTCGGCACACACAGGACCATGTATATGAAATTCCCTATTACATGTATATAGGGAAGAGTTACAGTTATTGTTCCAGTTTTCTTGTAAATCTGTAAATGCTCATAAACTCTGCTTTAGGGTTTCCTCAGTCTCAACATTTCTTAATTCAGAGGATGAAGATGATTGGTACAACAGAGTTTCTAAGGCACCTATTCGCTACTTCAGAGAAAACAATACCTTATATAATTTTTCTCGGTCTGTGTCCTCCGGTTGTACTGGCTCATTTTTCAGCAGACATTAAATAACAAACCTCTGCTTTTCATATGCTTAAGATGGTTCTGCTTGTGAGTATGGATTCCAAGTTATCCAAAAGTCAGCACTTTTCAAGTGTAATGGAACATGTGGATGACCTTGGGGAAGATGTGGGAAAAGGGAAACAAAAGCAAAAAGCAAAAACAAGGGAAACAAACCTAGGAAACAATCAGATAAGTGAGGCTTGATGGTCAGAGAAAGAAAGACAAAGGAACTGCCATAATGGATGAAGCACTTCAAAGTGGCGACAGCAAGCTTGTATTTTTAGACCTGTAACATTCTGTTAATGCAGCCTTACAGGAAAATAGAATTAGTTCATCTAGTCCTGTCTTCTGTCTGGTTTATTTGGCAGGGTTGACATCAGCACACTGGAGTTTGCCCTAATCTATTCTCAACAGGACAACCATCAATCCAGAACAGGTTAAATTCATTTTTCTTCCTTCTCTTTCCTTGCACTTTTATCAGGGGCTTAAGTCAAGCAGAGTTTCTGACATGTGCACAAAAGCTAAAATGATTTAATGCTAAAGGTGGTTACAGTTACAGTAGATCATTTTTATCTATATCATTTTTATCTATATAAATGTTAAATATTATTTGACTAAAGACATTTTCAAAAAAATAATAAAGAGCACTTCTTTTATTCTCTTTTTACTCCAGAATTTAAATGAAACACGGAATTGATGCATCTTCTTGTGATGACTGAACTGAAGAATTTATTTACAATTCAGTACAGGAGCTCCAAAAAAATAGCCCTTAGCTTATGAACAAATGCTTTGAAGTCCAGCAGCAGCTGGGCTTGCTGGTTAGCTGACAGTTCAGCCTCCTCGGAATGCAGCTTCTCCAGCAGCAGTTCATCTGGCAACTCTGGAATTGGCTGCTCATTGTTAATATCCTCATCTGATTCTTCGTTGACTCTGTCATCATCCTTTTTTAGTGACACCTTAATTTCTTGTGAGATGCTAGCAAAGTGTTTTAATGGCAGTATGCCCTTCCAGTGCAAGTTTTGTTCAGCAGATGTAGTCTCAGTGTGCCTAGAGAGAGAAATATCTGCCTCTACCTAGGATCTCACAGCCTCTACAAACTCACAGCCTCTGATTGTGAGGTGAGAGCTCCACCTCTAGGCCACTGCACCATTCCTCTTCACTGACTCTATGAAGTGCTCAAATGGTGATCATGTGACCACTGGATGCTGAGACTGTCATAACACCTGTTGGCTATGAAATGCCTGAATTTTGATCATGTGTCCACGGGGATGCTATGATGGTAGATTAAACAGGAGGGGCGTGCTTCAGGCCCTTCTGTTAAAGCACCTCTTGGGTCTGTTCTCTTGGCACCTTAGGAGTATACCTTCTGAATAGCCACCACAGCCCTTTGGGATTGGTCAAAAAGTTACTTTTTCAATAATGTAAAACACCATGTAGTTATTAAATAAGGAGGATCTGTAAATTCCTTTTGTCTCATCAGTACATGATTTATTCCATTCGTGAACTTTGAAAGTTATTTCCTCTGGAACCATGTTCCATCAACAATTTGGATTATCCTTATTGCTTTATTGCAAATAGTACAACAATAGAAAAGTGGATCAAAAAGAGCTGCAGTGTCAGTAAACAACATTTATTGTTGAACTTTAAGCCCATGTCCCACTGCACCAATGGATGCAAAGAGGATGTAAAACGGACAAAAAAGCTTGCCATCCATTAGAAAATGCGACGCATCCGTTGTGTACTCACTGCATATGTGTTTCATATGCTCTATCCATCGAGCATCCGTCCACTGAGATTTTGTCTGGGCAAGAAGTTTTGAGCTACACAAAACTTTTTGAGCAGATGAACTTTCCGCTGCGTACGATGTACATCTGCGACACATATGGGCAACAAACGTTCTATGTCCATTGTCATCCGTTAAACGTCCGCTGTATCCTCTCGGTATCCTCTGGACATCCTTGCAACTCACATCCGCTGCAGCTGAAAATGGAAAGAGGGAGGAAGCAAAAGGTACACGGAACGTCCACACAGTGTTAGTAGCACGGAAATAGAAAGGATGTAAGTGTATGCATCTCGTATATAAAGCATTAAAACGGACAAAACGTTTGTATATAGGATGTATCTCAGATATTTAGGTGTCTGGAGTACACCTAGAGTATGTGGAAGGACACCTAGCGGAAAACCGATATTTCCTATAAAAAGGGAGAGGAAATCACCTGGATGAGTCCAGCAGCCATGGTGTACAGACCTCTTCACCCTTGGTCTTGCTCTTCCACATCATCCATTGATCTCCACCATGGATCATAACACAGTCCATATGGTAGCTGCGATCATTCAACACCAGAACCAAGCCCTGTTCAGACTGTTTCACCTTTTCTACGCAAGGAGAAGAAGGAGACGTTCAAGAGCTGTGTGGGTCCGACGATGGATCAAGAGAAGAGTGGAGTTTGGACTGTATGACAAGCTGATGGTGGAGCTGAGGAATGAAGACCCTTTGCATTCCAGCACTTCATGAGGATGCCACCAGCCATGTTTGACAAATTGTAGAGCGTCTGAGACCCAGGTTGACCAAGCCGAGCACCAACTTCTGTCCCAACCTGGACCCTGGACTGAAGGTGGCACTGACTCTGTGGCACTTGGCCTCTGGAACCACATACAGAAACATGCAGTATGCCTGGAGGGTGCCACACAACAGCATCAGCAAAGTGGCCAAAGAAGTGGTGAAGGCCAGTATCAAAGAATATGTGGAGGAGCTCCTCCAGTGTCCCACCACTGAAGAAGGCTGGAGGAAAGTTGCAGAACAGTGGTATCAGAGGTGGAACTTTCCCCACACCGTTGGAGCCATAGATGGGAAGCACATGACCTGCAAAGCTCCAGCCAACTCAGGGTTCTCTTATTACAACTACAAGGACTTCTTCAGTATCATCCTCTTTGCCATGGTCGATGCTGACTACAAGTTCATGTACATCGATGCTTCAGGCAACGGGTCAGCTTCACATGCCCAGATATACAATGCCAGTGACCTCAAGGATGGGCTGGAATGCAACCTCATCATGGGTTTTCCAGATCCAGACCCCCTACCCAATGACACATAAGATGTACCCTACTTCATCGTGGGTGATGACACCTTCCCCCTCAGAACCTACCTCATGAAGCCCTACAGTTCCAGATACCTCACCCGTGAAGAGAGGATCTTCAACTACAGGCTGTCCAGGGTAAGACGGGTGGTGGAGAATGCCTTTGGCATCCTGGCCAACAGGTTCCAGGTACTTCTCACCACCATGCAGCATCACCCACAGACTGTGAGGAGCATCGTGGAAGCTTGCTGC
Source organism: Laticauda colubrina (assembly GCA_015471245.1). NCBI lineage: Eukaryota > Metazoa > Chordata > Lepidosauria > Squamata > Elapidae > Laticauda > Laticauda colubrina. The sequence goes on along the minus strand of BLBF01000017.1, from coordinate 7,714,385 downwards.
ATCCTGCACAATCTCATGCGCACCTGCTACCCAGTGTTGCAGAACAGGCTTGTGGACCATCAACAAGGGAATGGGGATATGGAGCCTGGTGAATGGAGACAAGGACGAAACCTGATAGACACTGTGGATGTACAAGGCCCCAACAGAGCTTCACGTGAAGGGAAGAAGCACGTCCATGGTCTCAGATGTCAAGCGGCCAGGGACTGTGGAGGTGTCTGTGGCTGGAGTGCTGGTCTGAGGCACCATTGGGGTGCTTGGCCCTGAGAGTACAACAGGGAATGGTGTGTTCAGGAAGCTCTCAGAGAGCTAACTCAGTCCCATGAGGTTGAGAGGCCCTTCATCAAGTACCTGGGATGTCAGGCACAAGACTGATGACAGATTGTCCGTTAAGGGGCTTGGCTGTGGGGTGGAGGAAGGAGGAGTGTAGTGGGGCTGTCTGGTCTGCAGCTGGGTGAGGTGAGGCATCTGTGGCATGCGATGAACCTGGACCTGGACTGGGAAGGGCTGCCTCTGCTGTGGGAAGTCCTGGTACTTGTAGCCTTGGTAGGTAAGGGTCTGTTGAAAGCTGTGGAAGGGCTGTGACATCGCCTGGGGTGGAGGAGCAGACCTAGACTGGGTCGGAGCAGGTTCAGCTGGGCCTGGAGGGTTATACAGAAGTGCTGTTATCTTCTAATTCATCACTTGGTACTGGGCCTCAGTCAGGTCCATGAGGGTCTGGCTCACATACATGATGAAGGGCTTCCTGTTCGAGGATGGTATGTTGCTGTGGACCAGCTGAGAGGGAAGATCTGTGATGGTTTTAATTGTGTCCCTGATCTCCAACAGGACAGTGTGGCTCTGGCCCTCCAGTCTGCCTCTCTGCCTGCTTTCTGCAGAGGTGGAGCTGGGTGTGGGTGTGGGTTGGTCTCTGGTGGCTTCCTCCATTAGTGACAGGGTCCTCCACGTCCTCTGGCATGGGGAGTGCAGCTGTTGGGGGGGTCTCTGCCGTGGGGCCCTCCGAACACACCTGCCTGGACACTGTAGCTGTCTCCTGGCTGGAAGAGGACTGGCTGCCTGTGTGCTGTCTGAGGGAGAGGGTTGTCAGAGGGGCTGCTCCTCAGTGGCGGACCTCACTGTCCAGGAAGCTGCACTTGGCCATGATGTACATGTCCCGGTTAGTGAGCTTGACAGCAGCCTGGCCAGATTTCTTGAGGTGTAGCTTGCCATACCAGGTGTGCATGTGCTTCCACCATCCCAGGAGTAGGTGTGAAGTGTACCCCAGGCTCTCTGCCTTGTCTCTCCAAGCTGCCTGCTTCCTCTTGGTGTCACGATTGAGTCTGTGGCCCTTTCTCCACAGGTACTCGTTCTTCCTAAGCCATTCCAGCACCTCTTCCTCATGGTCCTCGGAAAGGTTGTACTGTTTCCCCTCTCCCTTCTCCTTCCCTTGCCTCTTCCTCCCTCTGGCAGGGACTTGAGCAGCAGGGCCTTCAGGGGCTTGAGCAGCAGGGCTTTGAGGGCCTTGGGGCTGGTCCACCACCACAGCAGTAGCAGCAGTAGCAGTAGCATCAGCAGCAGCAGCAGCAGCAGCAGGAGAAGCACCAGCAGCACTACCAGCAGCACCACCACCACCAGCAGCAGCACCAGCACCAGCAGCACCAGCAGCACCAGCAGCAGGAGAAGCACCAACAGCATCAGCAGCATCAGCAGGAGAAGCACCAGCAGCATCAGCAGCACCAGCAGCATCAGCAGGAGAAGCACCAGCAGCACCACCACCAGCAGCAGAAGCACCAGCAGCTTCAGAGTCAGTGCCAGGGGGTGGGATGGTGGTTCTGTCCTTCTTGCCAAGGCTGTCAGGAGTAGGCACAGGCTTTCTCTTCTTCCCTGACTGACGAACCATAGTGTTATTCGAAGATGTCAGTGGAAAGAAGATGTCTTTCCTCTGAATGCTGACTGCTTGCGAGCTGCATCCTTTTATATCCACAGAGCTGACACAATTCATATTCCCCGCATGGGCAGTGAACGCTTTGCATCCACTATGCATCCACTATGCATCCACTTTGTATCCGCTTTGCTTCCTATAGGCGTCCGTGATGCATCCGCGACATCCGCTATGCATCCGCTCCTTCCGCTATGCGTCCACTTCGCTATTCTCCCCCGGAAGCCCATCGGATGTGTCATCCGCTTCCATCCGCTGTCATCCGCTAGGCTTCCTATGAAAATCCGCTTAACATCCTCACTATGTACTACCCCCATCCGTTCCTTTCCGTTCTTTTCCATTCCGTTTATGCAAATTTGGGGCACTTTTTGGAGCAGATAACAATGGATGGAGCCACCCCCGAAATTTTGCTCGTCTGCTGTTTCCTTTTTGCATACGTTTTGCATCCATCAGCCAGTGGGACCTAGCCTTTACAGACATAGAAAAACCAATAAAGAGGACACCAACATCTGGCTGTGAAATTCAGGGACAGAAATAATTACATACATCTATTTCAACCTGCCCATGAGAAATCAAACAGTTAATTTGTATATTAAATAGACATTTCATAAGAAAGGAAACTAACATGTTAAGATGGTATTAAACTGGATAGCTGGTATAGCATGAGAGCAAGTCACAGTTGACTATTAAGGACAGGTAGTAGAAACCCTCCTCCTCCAACAAACAGCAAAAAATCTTGAAGTGTCAGATCCATTTCCACGAATATGAATCGATGTAGTCATATAATATAAAGGCTAAAAAAAAAAAGAAAGAAAAGAAAAAATGAACCAAAACTAAAAAAACAGCATCAGCCTCATTCCAATAAAGTCAGCCATTCTGGGGGAAAAAATGTAAGAATATGTTTAGGTCTCACACTAACATTAATGGGTTAAATATTTTGCACCCAGCTTCTTTTCCTGGGAATGTTTCTTGGTTATATTCCTTGCCAAAATTCCCAACATCAGAGGAGGAAGGAGCTGTCTTGAAAGCTTTTCCCCCTTTCAGCTTTCTGCAACATCTTTCACATTTGGAGGAATAAACTTCAACAGCCTATGATAAGCTTGGGGATATAAGAACATAGGAATTTACACCTTAGCCTCTTCCAGACCCCTAGGAAGCTTTTTTCTGCAGCATCAGAAACTTAGTGTATATATGCATGGAGCTGTTCCATCCAGTGAAGGCTGGTTCTGGATCCAGCTTAATGTATCTTCTCAAATGTTGAGGTTATTAGAGGTTCTTCGAAATAAGGTCAACTCAATGTTAAATGGATTCAATAACAAAAAACAAAGAACAAATATAATCTTGATTAAAATTAAATTACATCATTTTTTCAGAATCAAAAGCTTTGGTCAATTTGATTTAAAAAAAAAACCTATTACACAAGTTTCAACCACCTGGGAATATGAAGATTATAGCTTCATGGCTGGCAGATATTTGCACAAATTGCACCCATTTCTCAAGCAGGAGAGATGCTCTTGCTCTTGGTCACTGAAGTTACCTCCATTTGGAGTCTGCTGCAATTTCTATATGGGACTGCCATTTAAGACTCTCCAGAAGCTGCAGTAAAAATGAAGAATGCAGCAGCACATTTTGAAATGCGCAGCAGTTCATTCAAATTATACCATTGTTGTGTAAGCTTCTTTTGGTACCTAATTGCAATTTAAAGCCCATGTCACACTGGCCAACGGATGCAAAAAGGAAACAGCGGACGAGCAAAATGTTCCAGCTGTTGTTATCCGCTCTCAAAAGGGGCAAAAATTTGCATAACCGGAGCGGATAACACGGACAGGGGGAGGACGCAGGGCGGATGGAAAGCAGATGCGGAATGGAAGCCCAGCGGATGGAAGGGGATGGGAGTGGATGGCGCATCCGCTGGGCTTCCGGGGGACCTCAGCGAAGCGGACGCGGAACGGATACAGCGGATGCAGAGCAGACGCCGAACGGATAAAGCGGATGCGCAGCGGATGCACAGCGAATGCAGAGCGGAAGCCTAGCGGATGCCTCATGTTAATTGCGCATGTGGGGAGGATGCATTGCGTCAGCCCCACGGATATAACGGAAGCAGCTCGGAACCAGGTCGCCATTCAGAGGAAAGACCTGCTGCCGGACACATCAACTGCCTTGCCTGCCCTGCCTGCATGTCTGCCTGCCAGCCTTCCTGCCAGCCTTGCTGTCTGCCTTGGTGCCTGCCTCCCTGCCAGCCTTGCTGCCAGCCTTGGTTCCTGCCAGCCTCCCTGCCAGCCAGCAACCCCACAACCATGCGGAAGCACAGCAAGCCTCAGCCATCTGCTGCCAGCCCTGGCAAGAGGGACAGGGCTACCATCCCGCCCCCAGGCCCTCACTCTGGTTCTGCTGGGGCTTCTGCAGCACGGGCTCACTCTTCTGGGGCTGGGGCTTCTGCTGCTTCTGCTTCTGGAGGAGCTGATGACAAGCACTCCAGCACCAACCACCTCCAGAGCACCTGCACCCTTCACCCCTGGGACTGAGCGACCAGGAGGAGTGCCAGAGACTCATTTTTGTCTTATAGCTTGTTGTTAATAAAGTCTATTTATGATTCACACACTTGCTTCATTTCTTTTTTTTAATAAAGTCTTGCTGGAAACTTTTAGAAATGGTTTAAGCCTTTGCATGCTTGTGGGATGGGTAAGGATAGCAGTGGGATGGGCAGGGATACCTTTGGGATGGGTAATAGCTGTGGGATGGGCAGGGATACCTTTGGGATGGGTAATAGCTGTGGGATAGATAAACCTCCAGTGCAAGCATAGTGGGACTGTATGGTCCACCCTCCCAGGTGCCACACCTATGGCCCTTTATTATCAATAACAATATAATCAATCATCCACACATGTCAACATAAACACAACTCTTTATTAAATGCCCTGTTCATTGTAGGGCCACTCAACATTCATGGCCCAATCTCATCCATGTGATGAGACAGGCTGAAGGAAGCATCCATTAAGCATCTACCATCCTGTCTTGCCACTCCACTGCTCCAGCTGGGGAGTTGCACCATTGTCTCAGGAGGTTGCGCTGCTTCTCCGCCTCACGTGAGGCTCTGTTGGGGCCTTGCTCCTCCTCAGTGTCGATCAGGTTTTGCCCTTGCCTCCATTCCCCAGCCTCCATGTCCCCATTGCCTTGTTAACGGTCCACAAACCTGTTCTGCAAGACTGGGTAGCGGGTGCGCATGAGATTGTGCAGGATGCAGCAAGCTTCCACGATCCCCCTCATGGTCTCTGGGCTATGCTGCATGTTGGTGAGAAGTACCTGGAACCTGTTGGCCAGGATGCCAAAGGCATTCTCCACCACCCGTCTTGCCCTGGACAGCCTGTAGTTGAAGATCCTCTCTTCACGGGTGAGGTATTTGGAGGTGTAGGGCTTCATGAGGTAGGTTCTGAGGGGGAAGGCATCATCCCCCATGATGAAGTAGGGCACATCTTGTGTGTCGTTGGGCAGCGGGTCTGGATCTGGGAAGCCCACCATGAGGTTGCTTTCCAGCCCCTCCTGGAGGTGACTGGCGTTGTATACCTGGGCATCTGAAGATGAGCCGTTGCCTGAAGCATCGATGTACATGAACTTGTAGTCAGCATCGACCGTGGCAAAGAAGATGATGCTGAAGAAGCCCTTGTAGTTGTGATAAGTGGACCCCGACTTGGCTGGCGCTTTGCAGGCCATGTGCTTGCCATCTATGGCTCCAACGTTGTGGGGGAAGTTCCACTTCTGATACCACTGCTCTGCAACTTTCTTCCATCCTTCTTCAGTGGAGGGGCAATGGAGGAGCTCCTCCAGGTATTCTTCGATGATAGCCTGCACCATTTCTCTGACCACACAGCTGATGGTGCTGGGTGGCACCCTCCAGCCGTACTGCATGCTCCTGTAGGTGGTCCCTGAGGCCAGGTGGCGCAGAGTGAGTGCCACCTTGAGCCCAGGTTTCAGGCTGGGCAGGAAGTTAGTGTTTCTCTTGGTCAACCTGGGTTTCAGGCGCTGCACAACTTTGTCAAACATGGCTGGAGGCATCCTCATGAAGTTCTGGAACATCCGAGTGTCTTCGCTCCTAATCTCCACCATCAGCTTGTTGTACAGTCCATCCTCTGCTCTTCTGGAGAACCATCTTTGGACCCAGACTTTTTTTGGGTGCCTCCTTTTCTTCCCGTAGTAGAGTTCACAGAGCCTGTAGATGGTTTCGCACTGTTGCAGAAGGATGGTGGCTGCCGAAAGGACTTTGTCACAATCCACAGTGGACATGACTGGATGCTGTGGAAGAGGAAGAGTCAGATGAAGGCTGCAGAGGTCTGCACTGCTGGGCTGCTGTTCTGAAAGTGAGATGCAGGCGAATTGCTCCCCCTTTTTATAGGCAGTATAGGTTTTCCGCTAGGCATCCTCTAGGCATCCTGTAGACATCCTTAATATCCGAGATAGGTCCCCTCTGCGAACGTTTTTTCCGTTTTAAACGCTTTGTTTCCATTCTGCATCCGCCAGGCATCCGTTCTGCATCTGTTCCGCGTCTGTTCCGCTTCCTCCCTGTGTCCGGGCGGAGGCGAGTTGCGCGGATGCAGAACGGATGCCTAGCGGATATAGCAGATGCGTAACGGATGTGTAATGGATGCGTAGCTGATACATTTTCCGCGCAAAAGTTTTAGGCAACCCAAAACTTTTGGAGTGGATGAAATGTCCATAAACGGATGCTGGATGGATAGAGAGGAAGCAAAATGGAGGTAGTGAGTACAGAATGGATACATCGCATTAACCAATGGATGGCAAGGTTTTTTGTCCATTTTACATCCTCTTTGCATCCCTTGGTTCAGTGTGACATGGGCTTAAGGTGCTTCTTTTAATACCTTTGAAAAAGACCTGGGTTATTTGCAGGACCACCTGATGAAATCTGCCTAGTAGATAAGAGAGGAGGGACATATGTCTTTCTCTGAGATTCAAGTGAGTCCTACTCTTTTAGACTTCCAAAAACTGTGAAAACCTGGTGGTTGACCTGGGAGACTGTTTACTTTGGTGACTGGTGATAGACATGGTTTTGCTTTTATGCAAAGTAATCAAGAGGTTTGTTTCAGCTTTATCAGCCTGCACTATTTATCAACCTCAACCAGTATATGTTGCAGAAATGATAATCTTTTCCAAAAATGTTAACAGAATTTCCTGCAATGAGATGAGTGGCAAACAAATTTAATAATAAATAACATCAAACAGAATTGGTTGCAGCTTTCAATTAAGGACTTCTTTCACTGTTTCATGTTTTATTAATTATTTTGTAAACAGCAAGGGGGAAAAACCATACATTGGCTTTTTGCACAGTTCACAGGAGGTGTTGGAAATAGGTTTTGGGATCCCACATTAAACACCTTGGCATCTTAACATTTTAGTAATATTATATTCAAACATACAAATTCAATATTTTGGAACCAGCAAAGTGAATTACTGGTGAACATTTGCAAGCAAATCATATTTCACATAGAAACATTTTATTTCATCAGCAAACATAAAAGAAAAAAACATTTGACATGTCTTGATGACATTCAGTATAGTTGAGACAGATCTCTTCCGTTTAAGTCCTGCTGATATTTACTGGATTGTTACCATTAATCACAAGGTTTTATTAATCACAAGGTTTTATAATAGTAGCACTAAAATGATTTTTTAGCCAGCTTGTCCATAGATATCCCCTTTCACACAGTTGGCCCTTTAATAAAATACAGATTCTATAGTTGATTAGAAAAACACATGTGCACTCAGAAATATATAAGAATTAATTCTTCCATCAGTGGAATGATCAATGGCAAGGGATAAATAAAAAAAATAGTATAAGAGAAACAAATCCTAGAAGAATTGGCCATACCATAATAATAAAGCTGCTTAAATATTTTCCAGTTTTGCAACTAGCAATTTTCATGGTATTAAAAAAACTTTCCTGAAAAGTGCTTAGCCTGTGTATTTAGTCCATTTTTGTCCAATACTATTCAGCAATCTTCCATCGCTTCTTTTTCTGGTAGCTGCTACTTCGGTATCCTTTTTCCCACAAAGAATGCAGTAACTTATTCCTACTTTAATTAGTCACAGAGGAGATACTAATTTCAAAGTGATTGGGATGTAACCACCTACCACAGGTAGATAATCAGTAGACAGGGTCATTTGATTAAGAACGAAAGTGCTCTTGAGTAATTGAAAACCAGAGTGTCAACTCATAAAACATTTTGTATGCACATTTTATAGCTGACAACAGAAAGAAGGGACAGAGTTTCAATGTGGAATTGTGGAATACATTCCATTCATATTTTCTTCAAAGACTGATTAGATGACTAAAGCTTCTGTCATGCAAAAATCTAATTGGAGAACATGATTGATGACTCTTGGCTATGGACGTTTTTCATTGGATGATACACCCAGAAAGGTGGGTGTGGGAGAAAAGCAGGACCAAGGGTGACAAGTGAATTACATATCTCAGAGTTGGCTACGCCCAGTTAAATGCCAGATGTAGAATGTTAACTTCAAATAAATCTTTTTTAGTTTTGGGAATGTGGCTAGACATTTATGATTTAATTGGAGTAACTGTCGGAATCCTGACAGAGAGAACATGAATGTGGAAAATTACCAAAAAAAAGAAATCATTATTGGGAGTCCCATTGTGCTGGAATTGCATGTTAAAATAAGTAATTGCTGATTGACTGCCAGTGAAAATGCAAGATAAATTAATTATAGTTAGATGCCAAAACTGAAATGGAAGTAGATTACAGGCATGGGGGGAAACCAGTTAATTCACCAAAGAAATAGTTTAACTAAGGAGAGTTCGGGCTGGAAAAAGGGGTGTCTGTTAAATGTAATTAAAAAGCAATTAAAGTGGGTAACTTTTGTATCTATAGAGGTAGAACAGTAGGTATACTGGAGGATGATAGCTTTTTGTCAAAGAAGTTATAGGAAACAACTAAGTGAATTTAAAAAATAAAACTTGAAATAGCATTTGAAAAATGGACTAAAGATATTTCAGGACAGAAAAAGAAAAAAAAAGCTGGAGTATGAGAAGGAAGGAAGGAAAGAAGGAGGAAGGAAGAAAGGAAGAAGGGAGGGAGAGAGGCGGGGAAATATGGGTGATCTTTTGTTTTGTTAAATCAAAAAGAGTTAACATTTGGAATAAGCAATAAGCTAAATTGGTTATACAGTATATTCAAGAGCAAGCAAGCCAAAAATATATCAGCTATCCAACTTACTTATTATTTAACTTTTTGTATATCCATTCCTCACCCTGAAGCTGTTCTTGTTCCATGCTGGTGCCGGCTGACATTAAGCTGATTTAAAAACTTTTCTCCAGATTGGAATGTCTTGACAGTGACTTGCCAGGTTCAGTTTGGATGGCCAAACTGCTGCCCCCACTCTTGCTTGGACAATCCTTCTCCTGCTCTGAGCTGTGAACTTTCTGCGTCAGGAAACCCATTGCTAATTACTTTCCGTTCCCTGAGTGAGTCTAATTGGACATACTGTATATACTTGTTTAAATTTGTGTATATCGAGAAACTTAAATGCGTTTATGTATATATATCAACAAGCACATTTACAAAATAAAAACATCTGCTTTGACTAGAGGTGTTAAGTGGAAAGACGGGTTAATGTACAAATGAAACCATATCTAGCATTTAAAGAAAAGTCCCACTGTATGTCACAAAATGACAAGATTTGACATATCCCATCATGACAAAGCCGAAGCAACTAAAGATGGTGATTGCATGTAGTATGTATACAAGATGAACAAGAATTCTTGCTATTACAAATATGGACATGTGCCTTCATTTGTTCTCTGGGCCTCTGTTATATAATAACCTTCTGTGGTTTTACAACAGTAATAATTAAAGCCACAGTGTTGACTAAATGCCCAGCCCCATAATTTTTACTGGCATTTGCTACTGCTAAATTTCCATTATTATCCTTCCATTTAGACTACTATGCATTTTTCAGAAACTGAATTTGTCTGATCTATAGCTAATGCAACACTATTGGATATTTATTCACTTCTTTATCTTATTTGTGAATTTTTTATTTGTTTATCATATTTTCAGAGTCAGTTGATAGAATTAATATCTTCACAGCCAGCCAGAAACCAATAGAAAAAGATATAACCCAAAGGTGCAGATCTGATTTTCACTGGAATTCTTTCACCAGTATTGTGATATGAAACCATAGTTAAATTAAAAGGTCACAGTACTATTAATGAGGGCCAAGCCAAGATTATTGAAAGAACAAGTGTTTGAGGAAAAAAATAAGGGCATGTCATTTCCACTAGAGCACCTGGAAAGCTTCCCAGAGTTGAGCAAATCTTCAGGCCATTGTTCTTCAACATATCCAAATATATTCCTTATTTTATATATGAGCAGATATTTCAGTGGGTTAATTAATAGTTTATACACTAGCAAATATCATATACCTAAATAAATTTACTTATCTTAAAGTAAATATTTAAAATTATTTTTAATAATAATTAGTTCAGTCTTCCCATCCAGCCCAGCAACCTGGAAGGCAGCTTGGAAATACTGTCATAAACACTTTTGCAGAATAATTCATTTTATACTCTGTTTACAAATCAGATCATGATTTTTACAAAACTTCAACCAAAAGTAATTATTTCTTTTTCGCTGCATAAGAAGCAACCAGAAACAAACATATGCAAGTATTTATCCAACAATTTCTATTTCATGGTTCCATTTTATTAGCATACATTTGTTTATACTCGCTCTTACTTGTAGAATCATGAGATTGTATCTATTTATTTATTTTTGAGGAAATAATGTTCCATTTTGTTTTCCCTTCAGCTGAATCCTACAGCTTGGATTTGTCAGAATCCATAACATTTATGTAATCTTGTTGCTAAAGTTATATATAGATTTGGAAGAATAAATATAAATTCAACCATTAAAAACTATAATGTGATGTGAGAAACATATTCCCAGATACTTTCTTGTTGATTTCATTTTGTAAGAAACTTTTTAGGTTACATCAGTCTTCCTCTCCTGGTACCATGAGTTGGAATTGTAGACATTGTAATCTTTTAGCAACTTTAAGATAACAGGTTGAAAGTGGCTGGATTTTATCTGAGAACAGTTTTATTTTGGGAAATAATCTTTCAAAAGAAAGGAAGATTACAATTAATTACATCATATATTTTCCATTCAAATTTAGCTATTGAATGTTCATTAAGAGTAAGACAATATGCTAAATGATAGATTTCAGGGAAATTAGGTCAACAGCATTGATGGCAGAGTCAAATTATGGAATTCATCAAAACTATAATAAATAATTAAGAAGAAAAATGATGTGGTTGAGTTTCAGAATGAGTTAAAAACCCATTGGTTAATTAGAAAACCAATCAGAAAGATAGCGGCACACACACTGCCTTACATATGCAGATTATTCTATGCTATGATGTTCTGCAGCTATGCAACATTTCTTGTAGGATCAGTCTCAAGGGTTTTTTCATGTTTAATACTCTTATTACATATTAAACTGGTCTCTTTAATAGTAAACTGGTGAGCAGGAGTAAATTATTTTGCATTATTACCACATCATTGCAAAACAACTTATGTAACATACATGTCATATTTATTTCCGTATTAATTGAATAATGTAGCATAGCTGTCACAAACTTCCAGGATTTATTTTGTAATCTCTTCCTGAAAATTCTCTGGGTGAATTCATGTAAGAACTATTTATACATCTTATAGTGCAGTCAGCTAAATTTAGGATTCTCTATGTGCAGACAGATTTTTTTGTGATTTTCAGATTTATGAATTCTCTTCAAAAAAATACAGTGATGTCAGGCTGTTGTTTATGCTGGTAATAAAATGCAATGCCATATGATGATCTGTTTGGTTTTGGCACTAGGTTTGAACCTATTTATTATAGCTTAATATGTAGCACAGGAGTGTCAAACTCAAGGCCCGGGTGCTGGATATGGCCTGCGAGGTGCTTAGATCTGGCCCATGGGGCTGCCCTGGAAACATTGAAAGATTGGCACACAGTGCCTCTGCCAGCAAAAACGGAGCTTGGAAGGGCTGCGCAATGGCCTCCTCTGCCAGTGAAAATGGAATTTGGGAGCTCCATTTTCAGCTACGATGGCCTCCTGCAGTGGTCTGACAGCAAAAATGGAGCTTAGGACAGCTGTTCTGAGCTCTGTTTTTGCTGGCAGATTGCTGCAGGAGACTGTTGCAGCTAAAAACAGAGCTCAGGTCTGTGGGGTCCTGTTGCCCTGGGAGCTTGAGGGCCAGACTAGGCACTTGCCCTCTGCTGCCTAGGCTCTGGACAGCCTGCATTGCCATCTGGGGTCTTCTGCATGGCCTGAGAGGGACAGAGAGTCTCCTCTGGAGGAAAAGGGTTTGATGCTCTCCGTGGTTTCTCCTTTCTCCGCTTAGAGACAATGGCTTCCTCCAGCCCTGCCCAGGCCACCACAGGCACCCCTGACATGAGTGACATCAATCTGGCCATGCCCACCTGGCCACACCCACCTGGCCCCTGAGGTCAAACGCAATCCTGATGTGACCCCTAATGAAATCTAGTTTGACACCCCTGATGTAGCAGGTTGCAAAATTAAACTTCAAAATTCCAGGTGACCAGTAGATGGTAGCAAAACACATGCCTCTGCTGCCCTCTAGCTCTCTTCTGGATTCTTACAGCTCAATATGGCAGCCTTGTCCTGTTTGATAGTTTTTAAACTATGCCTATGTTTCTGAGAAACCTAAGCACAATCTTATTCTTAGTAACACAGCACAAAATGAATATTATGGAAAGGCAGCAGATGTAAGGTATTATATATTTTTCAGTCACTATTACATTTTTACTTGCCAGACTAGGAGAAACTGTTAAAGAATTTTCTGTCTAAGATGCCAAAATAAACTATCTGGCCATGAACTTTATGCATCATAAATTGGGCAAATGGGAGGAAACACAATTTACTGTTCTATTGCAGGTAAAATGGCTTACACTGACCTGGGTGGCATCTGCAAAACTAATATAAATACTGCTATTATGCAATAAATTTTGTGAGCTGGGGTTCACTTAATGGAATACATACCCATAGTCAAATAGCATCTATATAAAGAAATAAGCCTATCATCGCTCCACGCAGGGCAGGAAGACTTACTCTATATATTTCAGTACATGATACATACAACAAAAAATAAATCATTGGAACCCAAAAAGTTAAAAATACAATTTTCCTTTCACACCAGTAATATGAAATCCCAAATTGAATAGTGCTACTGTGGGTGTTTGTTCCATATCCTCAACATGATGTATCATATTATACATCCGAGGGGGCAGCATCTTTGAATATCTTTTTTTTGGGGTGCTGGAAATTACAATTTGGGAGTTAAAAAAAGAACTAGGGAGGTGAGACTTCCAGGATTAGGAAGAGGGCTACCAGTCAGAACTGTGTTAAAAAAGTTTGCACTTTTTTTTAGACAGTTCTGAGTGCTATAAAAAGTTTGCTAGCTTGTTTGAATCATATTGATTCCAGACCTCATCTAAAAACCTATCTTTAACAAACGATGGAATGTTTGTGATAGTCTTCACAGAGGAGCATCTGTGAATCACAGTTTGTTTAACTGAGGTTATCTAAATTTAGGCTTATTTGTTAAGACATAACAAACTAAAATGCCCTGATTAGAAAAAAATATATAATTTTACAATTGCAAGGATTCTCCTAAGATTGACACTTTTGTAATCCATCTCATCAATTGTTGATATTTTTACATTAATTCAAAACAGGACTTTTTGTCTAAAATATGTACATATATCACCTTGAGAAATAAAAGTCAAAATATACACCATGTTGGATTGTAATATTCTCGTTATATGTGAAATAGATCATAAATAATGATGGGTTGCTGCTCACCTGGGGGTGGGGAGTGATTTTATAGGTTTTTATGTTGTGGGTTTTTAATGTTGTAGCCTCCTGGAGTCACCTGTGTGGATGTTGGGTGGCCATATAAATTTGTTAAACAAACAAACAAACAAATAAAATAAAGACAAATTTAATTAGAAGTAACCACTTAAACTCTTCAACTGAAACCAGCCAGCAGTGATTGGCTACAATAGCCCAGTCATGAAATATTCAGGGCATGAAGCAATTTGCAGTCTCAAAAATCAGGAGCAGAAGATCTATAGCATGCTTCTCACATAGAAGATACAACTTTTAAACAGTCTCTCGGTTGATTAACTTGTAGTGAGTTAATCATCTAATACAGCGGTGTCAAATTTGATTTCATTGAGGGACACATCAGGGTTGTGTTTGACCTCGGGGCCTGGGATGTATGGCCCGGTGACATAGCTTGACATCACTCATTGAGGCTCCGTTTTCAGCTGTGTTAGCCTCCTGCAGCCCTCTGACAGTGAAAACAGGAGCCACGTATGGCCCAGGGTGCCACATGTGGCCCTCCTGAGCTCCATTTTTTCTGGCAGAGGCACCAGGGGCTGGTCCTTCACTGTTTCCAGGGTATTCCCATGAGCCAGATCTAAGCACTAACTTTCTGTAAGCAGCACCAGAATGTTGTCTTCCTGCCTTCCTTACAGGATTAGACCAGTAATTTCTTCTAACAACTGGTTCTCTGAACTGCTTAGAATGTTAACAACTGGTTCTAGCGAATAGGTGCAAACTGGTAGAATCCCACACCTCGTTAGGGGTAACTAAACAATTCCTTATTTTCCATGATATAATGCAGTGTCTGCTTTAGACATTTTGGAATGTGAGAGAGACATTCAGGAAAAGGAAATCGGTCCCTACTTCTTTGATGTCTTTTACTTTTTCCATATAAATACCTGGCTAGCATTCATGTCTATGAATGAACTAAAACTCTTCTGTGGATAAAACTGTCGCAATCCTTGAACATCTCAACTTTTATATAGACAGATATGTTGAGGAAGCCAATAGACAGGATGTTGCCAACAGCAGACTCTACAGTTTGTAGATGTTTTTTCCATTCTGAGTTTTGCCAGTTATGAGGGTAAATATTCTACTAGATTATAATGATAATACTGTAATGTCAGCATATTGTTCTACTGTTCTGTATGTAAAGTGGATGACTCCAAATCTACCATTCTGATTGG
>BLBF01000017.1:7669567-7699332 GCA_015471245.1 Laticauda colubrina | reverse complement strand
TTTGTTGTTGGAACCCGGTCTACCTCGTGTGTTTTCCAAACAAAACATCTACCTTTCTAAAACTTTCCCCAGAGACTAACACTCACACTCTTCTCTCTTCCTTCCTCCTTCCCTCCCCCCTTGTTCTCTCCCTCCCTCCCCTCTCTCTCCTATTGGCTGCCCATCTTACTCAGTAGTTATTATAATAACTTTTAACAAGGATTACTTAAATGTCTGCTTGGTTTAAGAATTGATGAATATTTTTTCTCCTGAGGGACATTGTTAAGAATATTTAGAAGGAGAAAATAGATCAAAATTTGTTACAGGTATTTGGATTTTGTTTTGCCAAAAGCTGAAATGAAATAGAGCTGTCAGTCCTGCCCATATTAGGAAAATGAAAGTACAATATGTTTGAATCACTTATCCGGGATTTCTCTTTTTTCCTCCTTTCTCTAATTAATTATATAATAAGGTACAATATTATCTTGATCATTCTCTTGATTTATTATATTTATTTTCAAGTCCTTATCCATGTCACTGTCTTGGCTTGACATTTGTGTTTCAATTTTATTTTATAATCTCTATGGGATTATTTATTGTTATTATTGTTTTGCTGTTATTGTGGTTATTATTGTTATTATTATTCAATATTTCTGTTTCTAGTATTTTTGCATCAGGTAAAATTTGTATCATATCTGACATTTTTTAAATTAATACATTTTGGACATGGGCGATCCATAGAAGTGGACATTATTTCTAATATATAGGATATAGTGGCTACTAATTTGGGCCCCATTCTTCAAAAATATCCTGGAGTATTTCAAATGTTATAATATCTTGTGTTATTTTATAAATTTGCAAAGTAATGTGTGTGTCTGTTTGTATCTTTAGCCTGTTAGATGCAAGAAATAAGATTTCTGTCTATGATGATACAAGACTACTTTATACTTTCTAATGTACAATTATTTTAATTTGTACTTTTGTTCAGATGAATTGATCCATGTATCCTAATCCTATATAATATTGCTTAATATTATATATTAAGACTGAAGCATATAAAGAATAGTTGCTGCTGGGTATGTCTAGCCTAATGAAAAGAAGGACCTGGGGAGACACGATAGCAGCATTCCAATATCTAAGGAGTTGCCACAAAGAAGAAGGAGTCAACCTATTCTCCAAGGCACCTGAAAGCAGGACAAAAAGCAATGGATGGAAACTAATCAAGGAAAGAAGCAACCTAAATGTTTTTGGACTAAAAGTCCAATTGCTTCTTGAAAAAGCACCTTTGGGACAACCTAAAACTAAGGAGAAATTTCCTGACAGTTAAAACAATTAGTCAGTTGAACAATTTGCCTCCAGAAGTTGTGGATGCTCCAACACTGGAAGTTTTTAAAAAGAGATTGGACAACCATTTGTCTGAAATGGTATAGGGTTTCCTTCCTGAGCAGGGGGTTGGACTAGAAGACCTCCAAGGTCCCTTCCAACTCTATTATTCTGTTATTATAATAATGTATTACAGAAATCCACATTTGAAGCTGGTTCACATACTTTCTTTCCAAGAAAGTAGAATATTTTTCTTATGATATGGCAAGCTATTTGAGATAACTTGCTAAGATGTTTCTTATTTAATTAAATACATTTGGGGATGATAGTCAGGGTCAGCCAAAACATTTTCTAACTTGCAGTCTCTACCAAAGCCCAACTCTTGCTATGGCAATAGAAGGAGCTGCCAGTACAATGTTGATTGTACTGCTCTTTCTTAGTGGCTGGTGTTCTTTAGTACTACAAAAGGAGTCACAAAAGGGTATATAAATCAAGCCCTGAAGATGAGGGTTTCCAGGGGAGAGGAAGTGAAAATTGAAGTTTCCAGGCCATTCCCATGACCCCATCAATAATAAATCCAGGAAAGTTATTATTGTCCAGACATGGATCTTCCAGGAAGAATGTTCCAACAAGCAAGGTAGATTGTCAAATCCTTCCAGAGAAAAACAGAAAATGGTTGTTGTTGTTGTTGTTGTTGTTGTTGTTACTTCATTGTCAGAGTACAACATGTATACAATGAGATTGGCTGAGCCTCCCTTTGTACACTCCCCCCCAACACAACTCACATTGAGGACAGAAGTCCCTAATCCAGTCCCAGTCTTATTACACTGTGTGACCTTGTTGCACAATGCGCTGGCTCTGCAAGTCTATCATACTATGCTGACATGAAGTTATCTGACAGCCCACAGCTAGAAACTGTTCTTCAACCTGAGGGTGTGGTTGGCAATACTTCTATATCTCCTATCTGATGGCAGGGGAGGGAAGAAGTGTTGATCGGGATGTGAGTTGTCCCTGAGGATTTTCCTCACTCTTCTAAAGCAGCAAGCCCTAGTGATGTTATCTAGTGGGAACAGCCCATTATGTTTTGTGCTGTGCTCACCACCCTCTGTAATGCCTTTCTATCCGTGGCTATGGTCAGCATACCACACCGTAACACAATATATAAGGACACTTTCTACTGTGGACTTTATTGTGGTCATCAGTTGTTGTTCCACTTTATTCTTTTGCAAGGTTCTGTTGAACCTTTTTGGCTACCTGGGTTGTGTTGATTTTCCAGGTAAGATCTTCGCTGAGGTCAGCTCCCAGGAATTTAAAGGAGGAAACTCTCTGCACACAGCCCCCCTTGATGTAAACTGGGGCAGGTTCCACTCTCTTTTTCTGGAAGTCTAACACCACTTTCTTTGTCTCGCTGATGTTTAGGTGCAGGTTGTGGGGATAATGAGGATAATTTTTGAACCTCCCCGCTGTAATGAGACCCAAAATGGTAGTATCATCTGCAAACTTAATGATCACAGTGGATGGGTCAGACCATGCACAATCATATGTGTACAGTGAGTACAGGTAGGGACTGAGCACACTGCCCTGGGGGGAACCAGTGTTAAGTTTCAGGGAGGTGGATATGACAGACCCAGCCTTCACTGTTTGTGGTCAGTCCCTCAGAAAGTCTTTGAAAGTTGTATTTCTTTGTCTCACTTCTTATCTGTTTATAAGCAGCTTAAATAACTGAATTAACTCAAATTCTTTCTGATCATTGTACTCAGCATGTACTGAAGGATAAGTCCTTAAATTCAGTGATTGAGAAGAAGAATTAATTGCAGGAATGTAAAATGCACCTGACTTTTGTTCTTCTTCAGATGTTGTTATGCAATAAAGTTAGGAAATGCCCAGGAAAGGTTGTGAGATCTCTAACTATCCTATATGCTACAGTCAGAGGAAAGACACCAGATAAATACCACCATCCCTTCTAGGGCAGATAGGTAGTGGCAACACTACACACCAGCTAAATGCACTATGCTGTGTAAATAGCGTCAAAGTGGGAACAGTTCCAGAAAACTTCTGAGACAGGAAATGAGATTTCCCACCCTTTATCATATGAGGGCAAACTTGTGTTTTGATACAGTTTTATTGTAGCAGCATGATGAACATGTGTGCAAAGTACCACAGAAAGTAAGAGTTAGCTATGCATATAGCTTGGCAAAAGGAAAAGAAGTCAACCAAGATTTTGGAAACAAATGAAGTTTCTGTTCTGCACAACCAATCCATTGAGTAGTTTTACAGTAAATTTGATGTATTACTTTTTTCAATGAATGACATAATTCTTATCTTTTGTCTTAATGAACTATGGATATCTGGAAAAACTCAGTTTGCATTTTTGTGCCAAGATAAATAGCAGAAAATAGCTCAGTCTGTAATGGCCCAGGCATTACTTAAATTTGTTGGAATTTCATACAAAAAGTGCTCCTGTGGTGGGGATGTATCTGTCTGGAAAAATTGAGAGATTTTTGTGAAGAATAGCAGAACACTTTAGGTGCTTTAATTATGGACAAACTGAATCCAAGAAATTAAAAGCAATAGTTTCCAGTTTTTAAGCCACAAAGGAAAAATGGCTTGATAGTCTCCTTTAAAAAGAAGAATATGCAATGTTTTTGAGACAGATATAGAACACTGCAAGTACTTCATAAACATGAAATACTTAAATCTTTTGAAATAAAAAAAATTAATCATTAGTTGATACCAAATTGGTTGTAAGACCCATTAAACAGTGATCCAAGTAGTAGATAAACAGGCTCCTCCTCCTCCTCTCCTCCTCCTCCTCTCTTGATAAAGCAAATTTGGGACTTATTGTGAACGTAGCTTAGCCAAGAAGGTGGTGCAGAACAGAATGTGACTTTTGCATTCTATGTAGCTATGAATATGTTCTAAAGTCAGGAAGGGAGCCAATGTTAAAGTAGGTATATATCAATAACCAAAGTGATTCAGGCTTCATTGTTCACCAACATGACTCGGCTTGGCTGCTATACAAAGGAGGGCAGCCATTTTTTTGCCTCTTTGCAAGAAAAGATTTCATGGGCAAAACTGGGAAACTGATCAAAGTTATCAAATCCAATAGGTCTGTTGAATCAGATCATATGTGTTTTTATAAAGGTTTTCTGTTCTAATTAAATATTGTTTATCACTGTGAGGCATTTTCTACATAATCATAATATAGATCCTGAGACTTTAATAAATTTTTATTGTTCATTGATGACAAACTACATTCTAGTCTACCATTGTACTAAAGCATTGTTTCTCATTTAGCATTTGCATCTATATTGTTAATTTGTTATTATTATTATAATAAATTACTTTGCATTATAAAAACAGTGGTTAATGATCTTGTCAGAGACAACTAGAGAGAGCCTAATATAATAACTGTTTCCAGGGAGATATGGATCATGATTTCAGTTTATTTTAGACTTGGCAGAAGCTAAGATATAAAACAGGAGCTGTTGGAGGAAAATGGAATAAGAAATAATGAGACAAGAAAATTACCCCCAACTTCCTATTTATTTTTTCCCTTATAAGGTTAGATGAAACTTGATTATAGCATTGAAGGCACAAAACCAGACAGTGGATGACTTTATTTATGGCCACTTCAGCTTGAACTTGATATCAAGAGAAAAAAGCTGATATCTTTATTTGCTCAGAAGGTCAGAGACCCCAGAGCAGACAATGTGTCAATCATGAAGAATCAGGACCACTTGTTAAATTCCAATTATGCTGATTTACTGCTCATACTTATACACAAGAATCTAATCAATTAATGGTCAGCACTTAATTAGCACTAGAAAAAAATTAATGGAATTCAAGGGGACTGGACTTGGATCGCTTGTGGCAACATAATGATTCTAGACTGATTCCTCTCTTGATTCCATCCCCAGATTCTCCCCCTCCTCCTCCTACAGTTGGAGAGTAATCATGAGTAATCATTCTAGGTATCTCCTAGAAAAATAGTGCAGAAAAAGATGGGTAACTTTCCAAGTAATTAAAAGGTAACTGATATATAGCATTTTCCAGAGCGGGTCTAAGATAACATTTATTTTTCAGTTGCAACAACTTGATATGCGGCGATTTTCTGTTTCAAATTTTCAATCCAATTAGACAGTTTTTCTTTTCCTCAGAAAGGTAATTCAATTCCTAGTTCCAATTGTATTCATTATAAGCATATAACAGAGCTTTAATTCTTTTGATTTAGGGCCATTATTCTTCTGCTGTTCAAACAGGATTTACAGAGGCTGAAGGATGAAAGGAAAAAAACAATGCTTACTCTCAATGTTTTGAATTTCATGGATATATAAGTTCAGAAGAGGCAGTAATATAATTGGGAAAGAGGAAGAGATCTAAAGGTTTACTATAGAAGAAACGGCTGTCAGAAAAATTAAAAAAAATCATTCTTATAGGCAATAATAAGATAAAAATTCAAAAACACAGTGGATTATGAAATTGTATAATAACTTACCATGCAAAATTCCACAATATGAGTAGTTATGTTATCAATTTAGATTATGTGGTCTATCCTTCTTTAAGAATGGAATAGTTGCCTCTAGCGTGCAAATTTAATGGATTATGATATAAGCTTGGCTGTAGATTACTATAGAACTATTGTAGATCATTTCCTTGCTTCGTTTATTTCATTTTATTTATTTATTTTTGTCAATTGCTTACAAGATAATAAGTATAAGTAAAAACATAGTTATGAATACATGGATACATATAAGAAAAATAAAAAAATAAAAGAAACAATAGGACAGGGACAGCAGGCACGTTGGTGCGCTTATGCACACCCCCTACAGACCTCTTAGGAAAGGGTCAATAGTAGAAAGTCTAAGGTTAAAGTTTTTGGGGTTTGGGGAAGAAACCACAGACTCAGGTGGAGTATTCCAGACATTGACCACTCTGTTGCTGAAGTTGTATTTCCTGCAATCAAATTTGGTGCAGTTAATCTTGAGTTTGTATCTATTGTTTGTTCTTGTGTTGTTATGGTTGAAGTTGAAGTTTTCATTGACAGGTAAATCATTGATTGCAATGTATGATTTTATATACTTTCAGTTATGTTTCCTATGATGATTTCAACAAAATTATATAGAACACAATTCTACACAAAATACTATTTTAAATGTAAAGCTAGGACCATGGCCATATTCTTTTACTTGCTCTGACATAATATTTCCAGGGTTTTTATAAAAGCTACAGATACTAAATTAATAGCTGGTAGCTTTCTAACTAGACCAGTTTATCTCTTTATTGGAACCACACTTCTAAGTCTCAAAACACCTTACATGAATTTGGGATATCCAGCAATTTTTATAGTGCACTCTAGTCTTATCTTTTGCAAAGGAAAAAGATAACGGTTGTTCTTATGACTTCTAACTGTACACAGGCATCACCTTCCACAACTCTGTTCTTCATTTGCAGTGATGTTATCCCTGCTTCATCCATTAGAGGTGGTAGCTGCAGTTAGAAAGCAAGCTTCTTTTCAGAGATGAAAAACACATTGGCAGCCACTGCAAAGACTCAGCCTTCTTTCACCGTGGTTTCACAGCCTTGCTTTATTTTTGCCGCACTCAAACATTTAGAACAGCATGTACTCCAGGAACTGTATGAAAAGGCTCCTTAAGTGGATACAGCAAAGAACAAAGCTATGAGCCAGAAGCCTGGGCAAGATATCCATGGTCTGTCTCCACAGATGACAGCTCTCTCTGACTGGATTAATTATTTAAATTTGGATTTATGGCAAACCCTGTAATAATTGTAAAAACACTAATGCACTTTTTGCTTGTGTAAGTTTTAAATGGGTGACTTGAATCACCAGCACATTCACAAATTAAGCTTTCCCTCCTTAACTCTGCTTGTTGGGAGCCAGCTGGGAAGGTCACAAATGTTGATTACTTGACCATGGGATGCTGCAACCATTATAAATAAATATTGACTTCCAAGTCCCAAATTTTGATGATGTGGCCATGGGAATGGTTGTAAGTCACTTATTTCAATCCTGATGTAACTTCTAATGATCACTAAAGAAATGATTGTAATGATGCTCTCTGAGCTTGCTTCTTTTCTTGCAGATGTTTCCTTACCCGAACTAGGGAACATCATCAGTGTTTGCTGTCCATTTATATTCTAATAATTTTAAGTCAAGACCTACCTGTAGTCAGAAAAATCTAACTTTACCTTAAAGATCTACAAATCCTTTTCCAATTTTTTGCCCTCCAGATATATAGGGAGGGAATAGAAGTCCTAGCACGGCTGGAAGTTGAAGGCAGTTGAATTTAAAGAAATAAGGATGTTGTTATAATTAAATAGTTTTTCATTTGGCCAAAGCCTCATTTTCAAGGTATAGTCAATCATCTCTTTTGAACAAGATACAAATCACATTTGGTTTCAGTGGCTACTTTTTTCCTTCAACTGATTGTAACTTTCTGGTTGTGGCATTGGATTCATCCAGCATGAACAAATCCTGCCAATTCTGTGTGCTAGAGCAAATTTTATCCAGATGTCCCACTTGCTATGAATAGAGCTGCTGAAGGCATAACATAAAATAGTGACCACAAATTCTTAACATTCATCTGCTGGTGGAAAGGAATATATCACCTCAGCATCTTCACAGTAACTGTCCATTTATGCCAAGTGTTGCTTGTATACATTACTTGTGTCTTTGTAATGAACACCTTCCACAAGACAGTGGAATGAGGGCCATTCCCTCTGTGATCCTCTATGTATTGTCAATGTCTACTTCACACAGACAGAGTAAATCTGCTCTTTCAATCAAAGATTTCAGCCTTATCCTGTCCTGCCATGTTTTAAAAATGCAGTACAATTTATTACCTTGGGACAGGTTTGGGATCAATGGAAGATTTTATGGTATGGTATGGTATGAAGTGAAAAAGATTTATTCTTCACTATATGTAAATATAATTAGGTACCTTTTATACTGTAGCAGAGAAAATTCAGTTAAAAAAATCACCCAATAATTCCACAGATTATGAGTAGATTTTAAAAAAACTTTATTTTATGAACATAAGCAACATTCAGCTTTTACGTATAAAGATTCTTCTTATCACTGACAAGTTACCAAAAGGGAATGAATGCACCTTGATGGAATGGAAGACAGGATTTCAGATTCCTTGCAATTCTTTATTGATAATGCTGGATTGTTTTATCATGATTGCTTAAGCCCATGTCACACTGAACCAACGGATGCAAAGAGGATGTAAAACGGACAAAAAAGCTTGCCATCCGTTCGAAAACGCGATGTACTCACTGCCTCCGTTTTGCTTCCTCTCTATCCATCCAGCATCCGTTTATTGACATTTCATCCGCTCCAAAAGTTTTGGGCTGCCAAAAACTTTTGCGCGGAAAATGTATCCAGTTTGTCCGTTCTGCATCCGCTACGCATCTGCTACGCATCCGTTACGCATCCGCTATATCTGCTAGGCATCCGCTATGCATCTGCACAACTCGCATCCGCCCGGACACAGGGAGAAAGCGGAACGGACACGGAACAGATGCAGAACAGATGCAGAACGGATGCAGCACAGAAACAAAGCGTTTAAAGCGGAAAAAACGTTCGCAGAGGGGACCTATCTCGGATATTAAGGATGTCTAGAGGATGCCTAGAGGATGCCTAGAGGATGCAAAGGGACACCTATACTGCCTATAAAAAGGGGGAGCAACTCATCTGCATCTCACTTTCAGACCAGCAGCCCACCTGTGCAGACCTCTGCAGCCTTCATCTGACTCTTCCTCTTCCACAGCATCCAGTCATGTCCACCGTGGATCGTACCACAGTCCTTTTGGCAGCCACCATCCTTCTGCAACAGTACGAAGCCATCTACAAGCTCTGTGAACTCTACTATGGGAAGAAAAAGAGGTGGCCAAGAAGTGTCTGGGTCCGAAAATGGATTGGGAGAAGAGCAGAGTACGGACTGTACAACAAGCTGATGGTGGAGCTCAGGAACGAAGACACTCGGGCGTTGCAGAACTTCATGAGGATGCCTCCAGCCATGTTTGACGAAGTTGTTGCAGCGCCTGACACCCAGGTTGACCAAGGCAAACACCAACTTCCGGCCCAGTCTGAAACCTGGGGTCAAGATGGCACTCACTCTGCACCACCTGGCCTCAGGGACCACCTACAGCAGCATGCAGTACGGCTGGAGGGTGCCACACAACACCATCAGCATTGTGGTCAGAGAAGTGGTGTAGGCCATCATCGAAGAATACAAGGAGGAGCTCCTCCAGTGCCCCTCCACTGAAGAAGGATGGAAGAAAGTTGCAGAGCAGTGGTATCAGAGGTGGAACTTCCCACACACTGTTGGAGCCATAGATGGGAAGCACGTGGCCTGCAAAGCTCCAGCCTAGTCGGGGTCCACTTATTTCAACTACAAGGGCTTTTTCAGCATCATCCTCTTCGCCATGGTCGACGCTGACTACAAGTTCATGTACATCGATGCTTCAGGCTACGGCTCATCTTCAGATGCCCAGGTATACAACGCTAGTCACCTCAAGGAGGGGCTGGAAGGCAACCTCATCGTGGACTTCCCAGATCCAGACCCCCTGCCCAATGACACGCAAGATGTGCCCTACTTCATCGTGGGGGATGATGAAGCCATACACATGAAGCCATACACTTCCAGACTCCTGACCCGTGAAGAGAGGATCTTCAACTACAGGCTGTCCAGGGCAAGGCAGGTGGTGGAGAACGCCTTTGGCATCCTGGCCAACAGGTTCCAGGTACTTCTCACCACCATGCAGCATCGCCCAGAGACCGTGAGGAGGATCGTGGAAGCTTGCTGCATCCTGCACAATCTCATGTGCACCCGCTACCCAGCCTTGCAGAACAGGCTCGGGGACCATGAACAAGGCAATGGGGACATGGAGCCTGGGGAATGGAGGCAAGGGCGAAACCTGATCGACACTCAGGATGTGCAAGGCCACAACAGAGCCTCACGGGAAGGGAAGAAGCAGCGCAACCTCCTGAAACACTGGTGTAACTTCCCAGCTGGAGCAGTGGAGTGGCAAGACAGGATGGTAGATGCTTAATGGATGCTTCCTTCAGCCTGTCTCATCACACGGATGAGATTGGGCCATGTATGTTGGGTGGGCCTACAATGAACAGGGCGTTTAATGAAGACTTGTGTTTGTGTTCAAATGTGTGGATCAGTGCTTACATTGTTATTGATAAAAAAGGGCCCAAGGTGTGGCACCTGGGAGGGTAGACCATACAGTCCCACTATATGCACTGGAGGTTTATCTATCCCACAGCTATTAGCCATCCCAAAGGTATCCCTGCTCATTCCACAGGTATCCCTGCCCACCCCACTGCTATCTTAACCCATCCCACAAGCATGCAAAGGCTTAAGCCAATTCTAAAAGTTTCCACCAAGACTTTATTAAAAAAAAACAAAGGAAGCAAGTGTGTGAATCAAAGATAAACTTTATTGAACAACAATCTGTAAAAAAAAAATGACCCAAGTCAAGTGTCCAAATAAAGTCCACAGGTAGCCAGCTACCCGGTCTCTGGCACTCTTCCTGGTCACTCGGAGGTGTGCTGAGTCTCAGGGGTGAAGGGTCCAGGTACTGTGGTGGTGGGTGGTTCTGGAGTGCCTGGCCTCGAGAGGACAACAGGGGACGGTGTGTTGAGAAAGCTTTCGGACAGCTGGCTCAGCCCCGTTATGCTGAGAGGTCCTTCCTCCATGCCATGGGGTGTCAGCCCCAGTCCTGATGACAGATGTACTGAGGCCGGGCTTGGCTGTGGGGTGGAGGAAGGAGTAGTGTAGTGGGGCTGTCTGGTCTGCAGCTGGGTGAGGCATTGGTGGCATCGCTGTCGTTGGTGGCATCATTGGAGTGGGTGGCATTGGTGGCATCAGTGGAACCGGTGGCAACGGTGTCGCCCAATGACTCTGTGCCTGGACTGGAAAGGGCTGATGCCTGTGCTGCTGGACCTCCTGGTAGCCGTAGCCCTGGTAGGTGAGGGGCTGTGGAAAGCCTTGGAATGGGAGGGACATCACCTGGGGTGGAGGAGGTTCAGGAGGTGGACTGGGTGGGAGCAGGTTCCTCTGGGTCTGGAGGGTTGTGAAGCAGCTTGGTGATCCGGTCCTTCACCTGCTGGTACTGTGGATTCGCCATTTCCTTGAGGGTCTGGTTGACATAGGTGAGGAAGGGCTTGCGGTTGGAGGATGAGGAGTCAGTGTTGACCAGCTGAGAGAGGAGATCTATGCTGGTGCGGATGGTGTCCCTGATCTCCAGCAGGACAGTGTGGCTCTGCCCCTCCAGCTGTCCGGCTCTCTGTCTTTCTGCGGAGGCGGAGCTGGGGGGTGGTGGACGTGGCTAGGAGTGTGGTGGACTTGATATCTCCTTTCTACCACCACACCAGGGATTCCTCCACTTGCTCCACCATGGTTACAACACCTGTCCGTGGGTTTTCCGCCATTGCACGCTCCACAGAAACCTGCCTGGAGACAGGAACTGACTATCGGCCGGAAGAGGACTGGTTCTCAGCAGGCTGCTGGAGAGAGAGGGTCATGAGAGGGGCTGCTGGTGCTCTTCGGTGGTGGACCTCACCCTCCAGGAAGCTGCACCTGGCCATGACATAGGTCTCTCTGTCTGTCAGCTTCACAGTGATCTGGCCAGATTTCTTCAGGTGCAGCTTCCTGTACCAGGTGTGCATGTGCTTCCACCAGCTGAGGAGCACCTCCGAAGTGTAATCCATACTCTCTGCCCTCTTTCTCCAAGCAGCCTGCTTCCGCTTGGTGTCCCTGTACAGCCGGTGTCCCTTCCACCACAGATAGTCGTTCTCTCTCAGCCACTCCAGCACCTCATCCTCGTGCGCCTCCTCAATATAGTATTGCCTCCTCTCCCGTTGTCGCATACGCCTCTTCCTCCCTTTGACTGGACCAGATGGGCCCTCATCAGGGGGGCTCCCAGGTAGTAGGGGCTGCCCCTTCACACCACCACCAGCAGCAGCATCACCAGCAGAATCATCATCATCATCATCATCATCATCATCATCATCATCCTCACCAGCAGGATCATAATCAGCATTATCATCCTCACCAGCAGGATCAGAATCATCATCATCATCATCATCATCATCAGCAGCAGCAGCAACATGACCAGCAGGACCAGGATCAGCAGCAGTAGAGTAAGCACCAGCAGGGCCAGCAAGTCCAGGAGCACGAGCAGGACAAGCAGGACGAGCAAGACCAGGAGCACAAGCAGGACGAGCAAGTCCAGGAGCACGAGCAGGTCGAGCAGGACCAGCAGGACCAGGGGCAGCTTCAACAGAGTAAGCACCAGCAGAAACCCCAGCACCAGCAGAAGCCCCACCACCAGGAGCAGCTTCAGCAGAAGCCCCAGCAGAAGCAGAGTCAGGGGCAGGGGCGGGAGGTTGGCCCTGTCCCTCTTGCCAGGGATGGCAGCAGGTTTCTGAGGCTTTCGCTTCCTCCCCATGGTTGTGGGGTTGCTGGCTGGCAGGGAGGCTGGCAGGCACCAAGGCTGGCAGGAAGGCTGGCAGGAAGGCTGGCAGAAAGCCTGGCAGGAAGCCAGGCAGGCAGGCAGGCACCAAGGCTGGCTGGAAGGCAGGCTGGCAGGGCAGGCAAGGAACTCGAAGTGTCCAGCAGCAGGTCTTTCCTCGGAATGCTGGCCACGTGCGAGCTGCTTCCCTTTATATCCGGGGGGCTTACGGAATACTCCCCCCCCGCATGCGCAATTAATGGTCGGCATCCATTCCGCTTCCGCTGTGCATCCGTTAGGCTTCCGCTGTGCATCCGCTTTATCTGCTGTGCATCCGCTGTGCATCCGCTTAATCCGTTCGACGTCCACTCTGCATCCGCTGTATCCGTTCCACGTCCCCTTTGCTGAGGCCCCCCGGAAGCCCTGCGGTTGCGCAATCTACTCCCATCCACTTCCATCCGCTGGGCTTCCGTTCTGCATCCACTTTGCATCCGCCCTGCGTCCTCCCCGCGTCCGTGTTATCCGCTCCGGTTATGCAAATTCTTGCCCCTTTTAAGAGCGGATACAATGGATGGAACATTTTGCTCGTCCGCTGTGTCCTTTTTGCATCCGTTGGCCAGTGTGACATGGGCTTTAATTCTCTCAGCATGACAGACTATATCTGTTGTGTAGACTCCAAATACCAATAACTTGGTAGACTCCAAATACCTTAAACTGATTGACTGAGAAGGCCGTTCTCGGATTGGTTATTTAGGAACCAATCCGATTGGTCTGCCGGATGGCAGGAACACTTAAAGTACTGTCATGGGCCATGAGCCGCGAGCAAGCTGCTATAAGAAGGGCTGCCACAGCTTGGGCTGTTGTTCTGTTACCATTGCATTACTTGTTGAAATAAAAGAATTGTTGTTGGAACCCGGTCTCACGCAACTTATTTCCGAATGGAACACTGGTGATGAAGGTGTGATCGTCATAGAAGAGCGAGATGAAAGCATGCGGCAATCAGAACCAAGCGAAAGAGATGGCCGGTAGCAATGTGCCACCAGCACCATTCCACCCTCTATGAGAAGGATTGGGAGTTATATATTGATCACTTTCTAATGTTTTTATAAAGCAACGAACTGCAGGAGATATCTGACCAAAGGAAGAGGGCTGTCTTCCTCACACACTGTGGACCAGCCATTTTTAAGATGGCAAAGGCACTAGCCAAACCAAGAAATGTTAAACAGATGACTTGGCCCGAGCTGAACAGAATGCTCTGAGCACATTATGCACATGTAGTCTCCAACTTGATAAAAAGGCATGAGTTCTACAAAAGAGACCAAAAAGAAGATGAGACCATCGGAGATTTTGTAGCAGCCCTGAGACATATCAGAGGAGCCTGCGAGTTCCAGAACATGGACGAGGCCATGAGGGACCGCGTGGTCCTCGGATTGAGGTACACTACACTCCAGAGTAAGCTGCTAAATAGACCAAACATCACTGTGGCTGAGGCCATCGCAGAAGCCACCGCCGCAGAAGCAGCAAAGAAATCTGCAGCCACTATGCATCAGATGAATTCAATTCCAGATCTGCCAAATCAACCCAGAGAAAAGAGGATGGAAGCAAGAAACAGCCCACAGCGACCGCCCAATATGAAGATATAGACTCCCCGAGCGACACTGATGATGACAATGAAGATGTCCATAGACTACAACCAGACAAGAAATGGCGGGAAAAAGTAAGAAGCAGGCGGGAATTCCAGTGTGCTGGATGCAGAGGCAACCACCCACGATCTGAATGCAGGTTCCTAGATGCAATCTGAAGAGCTTGTAACAAATGGGGGCACATCGAAAGGGTCTGCCAAAACAAAAAGAGCTATAATCCTAAAAGATGCAGCAGCATCCCCCCCAGAAATGAAGAGAGACAAGCCGGAAGCAGATGAAACTGAGATAATAGAAATAAAAGAACGAGCGAGGAAACGCACCAGACGGTAACAATCGGAAATGCCAGGGCAGCAAACGTAAAAAAGGTCCAGATAGAGGTGAACATTGAAGGGAAGCCCTATGAGATGGAAGTCGGCTCCGGATCCTTTTTATCCATGGTAACTTGGAACACCATCCGATGGCTGATACCGAACATCAAACAAAAAGAACTAGAAAAACAAAAATTGATCTTAAAGGACTACCAGGGAATTTGAATTCCAGTAGTGGGCCTTGGACATTTCCTCGTCGAGTTTAAAAATCATGCCGAAATTTTGCCTCTGACCATCGTCGAATGTGATTGCCCTAGCCTCCTGGGAATCGAATGGTTTGCGCCCCTGGGAATTGAGATGACCGGGATGAACAGCATCATTGCGGCCAACTGGGAAGAGAGCCTGTTGCAAAAGTTCCGAGATGTATTCAACGGGACCCTAGGCAAGTACAAGGGGACCCCAATTTCATTTAGACTAGACCCGAAAATTGCCCCCATCCAGCTCAAAGCCAGATGCATCCCTTTTGCCTTAAAACCAAAAATTGACGAACAACTGAACAAACTAATAGCACAAGGGGTGTTAGAGCCAATCGATCATGCCAGGTGGAAAACACCCATTGTGACTCCTGTCAAACCAGATGGGTCAGTGCACATCTGTGGAGACTATAAGGCAACCCTAAATCATGCGCTCCAACAAAGCGCATACCCAGTGCCGGTAGTGCAACACTTATTGCACTCCCTAAGGGGAGGAAATTTTTTGTGAAGCTTGATCTCACACAAGTGTACCAACAGCGACCTGTTGATCCCGCAACCACAGAGGCACAGACTATAGTGAAACACAGATGGGCATTCAAGTGTAACCGACTTCAGTTCAGTGTCAGCGTTGCCCCAGGCATTTTCCAAAGCTTCATGGAGAACCTTCTAAATGGAATCAAGGGAGTTGTCCCCTATTTTGATGATGTACTAGTGTCAGCAAAAAACGCTAACCAACTAGAAAGCAGACTAAAAGAAGTATTAAGAAGATTCAGGGACGCAGGCCTTAAAGTAAAGTGAGAAAAATGTAACATAGCCACCAACCAGGTCAAATTTCTAGGCTATCTCATAGATGAGCAATGAATACACCCCACCGAAAAAAAGATAAAGGCAATCAAAGACGCACCAAACCTAGGAACAAAACTGACTTACAAGCATTCCTAGGTCTTGTAAATTTCTACAATGTGTTCCTGCCCCAAAAAACAACCATAACAGAACTCTTACACCGGTTGTTAGACAAAAAAAAACACTATCTGGAAATGGGGTCACCGGGAACAAGCAGCTTTTCAAAATATCAAAGATCTATTAACATTTAAAACCATTTTGATCCAGTATAGCAATACCCTGCATTTGACAGTCACCTGTGATGCATCACCTTTTGGAATCGGCATCATCCTGAGCCACAAGCTACCAGATGGCAGAGAGGCACCGGTCGCCTTCTATTAAAAAACACCATCCAAATCGGAGAGAAATTGCAGCCAACTCGTCCGAGAAGCCCTTGCAATCATAGCCAGAGTCAAAAGATTCCATGAGTACCTTTATGGCAGAACTTTTTTGATCATCACTGATCACAAACCCCTGCTAAGGATTCTAGAAGGAAACAAACTGACCCCGAACATTCTGTCACCTAGAATGACGAGATGGTCTGAATTCCTGGCTGCCTACAACGACACGCTAATCAATCGCCCAGGGAAGACCATCACCCATGCAGACACCTTGAGCCTTTCCCCACTGCCCATCATGGAAGACGACCCAGGTCCCACTGTCTCAACTTTCCAACTTGAGGCCTGGACGAACCTGCCACGAACCACAGCAGATGTTGCTAAAACCACCCCAAAAGACCTGCTGACAGCTCGCATTCTGCATTGGGTAGTAAAGGCTGGCCGGATGAAAACAAAATCGAGACCTTTAAACCATTTTGCACCCGACAGACTGAACTGTCCATCGAGAAAGGCTGTATTTTGTGGGGTGACAAAGTGGTAATCCCTGAAAAACTATAGGAAAATGTATTGTGTATGTTGCACAAGGGGCACCCGGGCATAGTTAAAATGAAAGCCCTGGCCAGGAGTTACGTCTGGTGACCAGGGCTGGACAAAGACATTGAATGTTGGGTGGCAACATGACATGACTGCCAAAAATCGAGGCCCACCCCCCCCACTGGCACCAGTCCGGGGATGGGAAATTACCCGGGGCCCATGGTCGAGACTACATATTGACTTTGCTGGGCCAACAAAAGGCAACACCTTTTTGATAGTCGTGGATGCCTACTCGAACTGGTTAGAAGTCATACTTATGGCTTCCATGACTACCGAGGCAATGATGAAGCAGTTAGACAAACTTTTCACCATGCATGGACTGCCTGATGTGTTAGTGTCAGACAATGGGCCCCAGTTTACCACATTGGCATTCGAGCAGGACTTAGCTGCACAAGGCATCCGACATGCCTTGACAGCTCTGGCTCATCCAGATGCAAATGGCAGGGCTGAACGCATGGTTCGGTATATTAAGGAGGACCTAGAAAGAATGGACAAGGGGGACGTACAAGAAAAGCTAAACCAATTGTTAACCATGCAACATATTACCCCTAGCAGCACCACCAACAAGAGCCTAGTAGAACTGCTAATGGGTAGGAAATTGCGTTCCTACCTCGACAGATTGCACCCCACTTATACCTGGGATAAACCCCCTGACTCCTCCAGCAAATACTGCTCATTTGAGATAGGTGACCTGGTTTACGCGAAAAACCTTACCGGGGACCCGTTATGACTTCCAGCCACAATCACCCAAATCACAGGCCCCCAGTCTTACCAACTAGTGTTGGACAATGGAAGAGAATGGAAACAGCACATCGACCAGCTTCGTTCTTGCACCCTAGAATGCAACACCACACCAGCGTTGACAATAAAACCAAAAACAGCTGAGGAGGGGGGGGAAATACAAAATAATAAAAAAGGGAGAGACCAACCTCCCATAACACAACAACAAGCATTACACAAAGACTCACAAACAAATCAAAAAGATCACTCACGATTAGATGAACCCCAGAAAAGAAGTCCAGGAGCAGGAGAATGAGGTGAGGCCTTCCTGGAAGGAAACAGCCAGGCCAGCTTGACCAGCCCGGATGAACCAGGAGGGAGCGGCGGAGCCATCTCAACCGGCCCAAGAGACTCAGGCGGGAGCAGCAAGGCTGACTCACCCTTCCAGGAGGTTCCATGGAGAAGGCACAGAGAGAAAGCGATCCCATCCGAACTGCTTGCAGACCACGTTGAGACTGAGCTGCGCAGGTCAACCAGGACTCAAAAAAGCCCCACCTACCTGCGTGACTACGTGACGCATGTTGGACGAAACCAAAGAGGGAGGGGTGTTGTGTATAGAACTTGGTAGACTCCAAATACCTTAAACTGATTGGCCGAGAAGGCCGTTCTCAGATTGGTTATTTAGGAACCAATCCGATTGGCCCGCCGAATGGCGGGAACATTTAAAGTACTGTCATTGGCCACTAGCCGCGAGCAAGCCACTACAAGAAGCGGCTTGGGCTGTTGTTCCGTTACCATTGCATTACTTGTTGAAATAAAAGAGTTGTTGTTGGAACCTGGTCTCATGCAACTTATTTCCAAACGGAACAATATCCTAATTACTTATGAAAATCTGGTAGTCTTTCTCAGTGGCCTCAGTCTTTCCAGTTTTGCGGACCAGTGGGGAAGGAAAAGGAAATGGTTTTGCACAAGTGGTGGGAGAGTACACATGCACAGCTCCATTTGTTAAGCAACAGACACGCACACCTGCTGCAAGCATAAATGGAGCTGCATGTGCATACTTACCCACTGCTCCCACAAATAGAGCTGTGTACACATGTGCATACTCACCCACCACTTCTGTGTCCCGGTTCCGAATGGGCCACAGCCTAGTACTGGGTTGCAGCACAGCAGTTTGAAACATTTCTGATTAAGATATTTTTTTTCTAGAACATAGGAAATAAAAGAATTTTATCAGAAAATATTCTCAAAAATTCATTAATTGACTTGGAAGATTCAATAACTTGATAGTTTTGCACAAGCACCATTTTTCTTTCGCACAACTTTTTTTTAATGATCATAGTTGTCTCATTATTAACTCATCCTAAAACAGTGGAATGAGTATTGCATAATGCATTTGATTTTATAACTGCAGTGTATTTTAGAATGAATTTGCCATACTAGAACAATAATGCTATAATATAGAACTATTTTTCTAGTCCTTCCTATATTAGTTGCTTTCACAGTTACATCAAAAGATATTCTAATGTTTTGGCTTATGGTTATTCCTGACAACTTAAACAAGCCTGCAATGTTGTATTATTACATGACTGATTTGAATATATATACATTCCTATATATGTTATAATTCTTTCAGAGTGGGTAGAATTAACTGTTCTAGAATTCTCAGTCAAGCAATGACTTGTTTTTCTGATCTTATTGTTTTTTATAACAAAGAAAAGAAGGAAAATAGGAAAGAATTAACAGAGAATAATGCTAAATTTGTCATTGTGAATAAAAAGAAGAAGAAGAAAAAGCACAGTAGGATAAATAGATCCATCGGGAGTAGTATGTGCTTTATTGTGCTGTAGATCAGGGGTCCCCAACCACCAGGCCGTGGACTGGTCCCAGTCCATGGATCAATTTGTACTGGGCCGCAAAGAATGAATAATCGTGATTAAAATATATATAAAAATATGTTTTTGCTTCCGGGTGTCTTATTTTGAAAGACAACCACTTCCACCCTCGCCTAACTTCCACGCTAACTTCTATGCCTAACTTCGCAGACCGCATTGTTAAAGCTAAAGCCCATGTCACACTGCACCAACAGATGGAAAGAGGATGTAAAATGGAGAGAAACACTTGCCATCCGTTGGTTAACGCAATGCATCCATTCTGTACTCACTGCATACGTTTTTCATACTCTCTATCCGTCCAGCATCTATCTACTGAGATTTCATCCGCTCAAAAAGTTTTGAGCTGCACAAAACTTTTTGAGCAGATAAAGTATCCAATGCAAGGAAAAGGAGGCATCCAAGAAGTGTCTGGGTCCAAAGATGAACAGCCGAGTACGGACTGTATAACAAGCTGATGGTGGAGCTGAGGAACGAAGACCCTCGTGCATTCCAGGACTTCATGAGGATGCCGCCAGCCACGTTTGACGAAGTTGTGGAGCGGCTGAGACCCAGGTTGACCAAGGCAAACACCAACTTCCAGCCCAGCCTGGACCCTGGACTGAAGGTGGCACTGACTCTGCGCCACCTGGCCTCCAGGACCACATACAGGAACATGCAGTATACCTGGAGGGTGCCACACATCACCATCACACAACACCATCAGAGAAGTGGTGCAGGCCATCATTGAAGAATACCTGGAGGAGCTCCTCCAGTGCCCCTCCACTGAAGAAGGCTGGAAGAAAGTTGCAGAGCAGTGGTATCAGAAGTGGAACTTCCCCCACACCGTTGGAGCCATAAATGGGAAGCACGTGGCCTGCAAAGCTCCAGCCAACTCAGGGTCCACTTATTACAACTACAAGGGCTTCTTCAGCATCATCCTCTTTGCCATGGTCGATACTGACTACAAGTTCATGTACATCAATGCTTCAGGCAACGGGTCATCTTCAGATACCCAGGTATACAATGCCAATCACCTCAAGGAGGGGCTGGAACGCAACATCCTCATGGGCTTCCCAGATCCAGACCCCCTTCCCAACGACACACAAGATGTGCCCTACTTCATCGTGGGGGATGACGCCTTCTCCCTCAGAACCTACCTCATGAAGCCCTACACTTCCAGATACCTCACCCATGAAGAGAGGATCTTCAACTATAGGCTGTCCAGGGCAAGGCAGGTGGTGGAGAACGCCTTTGGCATCCTGGCCAACAGGTTCCAGGTACTTCTCACCACCATGGAGCATTGCCCAGAGACCGTGAGGAACATCATGGAAGTTTGGTGCATCCTGCACAATCTCATGCGCACCCGCTACCCAATGTTGCAAAACAGGCTTGTGGACCGTCAACAAGGCAATGGGGACATGGAGCCTGGGGAATGGAGGCAATGGCGAAACCTGATAGACACTGAGGATGTGCAAGGCCCCAACAGAACCTCACGGGAAGGGAAGAAGCAGGGCAACCTCCTGAGACACAGGTGCAACTCCCCAGCTGGAGCAGTGGAGTGGCAAGACAGGATGGTAGATGCTAAATGGATGCTTCCTTCAGCCTGTCTCATCACACTGCTGAGATTGGGCCATGTATGTTTGGTTGGCCTACAATGAACAGGGCGTTTAATAAAGAGTTGTTGACATGTGTGGATAATTATTACATTATTATTGATAATAAAGGGCCGTAGGTGTGGCACCTGGGAGGGTGGACCATACAGTCCCACTATGCTTGCACTGGAGGTTTATCTATCCCACTGCTATCCTAACCCATCCCAGAGCTATTACCCATCCCACAGGTATCGTAACCCATCCCAAAGCTATCCTTACCCATCCCACAAGCATGCAAAGGCTTAAACCATTTCTAAAAGTTTCCACCAAGAGTTTATAAAAAAAAAAGAAATGAAGCAAGTGTGTCAATCATAAATAGACTTTATTAACAACAAGCTATAAAACAAAAAAGAGTCTCTGGCACTCCTCTTGGTCGCTCAGTCTCAGGGGTGAAGGGTGCAGGTGCTGTGGAGGTGGCTGGTGCTGGAGTGCTTGTCATCAGCTCCTCCAGAAGCAGAAGCAGCAGAAGCCCCAGCCCCAGAAGAGTGAGCCCATGCTGCAGAAGCCCCAGCAGAACCAGAGTGAGGGCCAGGGGGCGGGATGGTAGCCCTGTCCCTCTTGCCAGGGCTGGCAGCAGATGGCTGAGGCTTGCTGTGCTTCCGCATGGTTGTGGGGTTGCTGGCTGGTAGGGAGGCTTGCAGGAACCAAGGCTGGCAGGGAGGCTGGCACCAAGGGTGGCAGGAAGGCTTGCAGGCAGGCAGGTACCAAGGCTGGCAGGCAGGCAGACAGCAAGGCTGGCAGGAAGGCTGGCAGGCAGGCAGACAGCAAGGCTGGCAGGAAGGCTGACAGGCAGGCTGGCAGGGAGCCTGGCACCAAGGCTGGCAGGAAGGCTGGCACCAAGGCTGGCAGGAAGAGGGGCAGCAAGGCTGGCAGGAAGACTGGCTGGCAGCAAGGCTTGCAGGAAGGCTGGCAGCAAGGCTTGCAGGCAGGCTGGCAGCAAGGCTTGCAGGCAGGCTGGCAGCAAGGCTGACAGGGAGGCTGGCAGCAAGGCTGGTAGCAAGGCTGGCAGCAAGGCTGGCAGGCAGACATGCAGGCAGGGCAGGCAAGGCAGCCAATCTGTCCGGCAGCAGGTCTTTCCTCTGAATGGCACTCTGCTTCCGATTGCTTCCGTTATATCCACGGGACTGACATAATGCATCCTCCCCGCATGCGCAATTAATGCCAGGCATCCGCTACGCTTCCGCTGTGCATCCGCTGTGCATCCGCTGTCCATCCGCTTCATCCGCTCGGCGTCCGTTCTGCATCCGCTGTATCCGTTCTGCGTCCGCTTCGCTGAGGCCCCCCGGAAGCCCTGCGGATGTGCCATCCGCTCCCATCCACTTCCATCCGCTAGGCTTCCGTTCTGCATCCGCTTTGCATCCGCCCTGCATCCTCCCTCCGTCCGTGTTATCCGCTCCAGTTGTGCAAATTTTTGCCCCTTTTGAGAGCGGATAACAACGGATGGAACATTTTGCTCGTCTGCTGTGTCCTTTTTGCATCCGTTGGGCAGTGGACATGGGCTTTAGCTGGAAACAAAATAAACACAAGAAGATGCTTGGCACACAAACTGTGTTGATAGCAATATTTATGATACTTATAGAAAACATTTAAAAGTCATTGCAGTAAATCTGTATTGGCTGCATAATTACTTGTTATCTTTTTTGATGAGAGGCACTAGAAATCAAGGAAAGAGATTTTCTTAAAAAATATTTAAGCTAAGCATTGTCATTACTGATTATTTTAGTGATCAATTTTCTTTATAAAGTTGGTGTTTGATTAAAATTTGAAACTTGTGATACACCCAAGGTTGTTTTGTGATCGTTCCTTAAGAAGGAATATAATTTAACATTTTATGAAGCTACTATGCTGGATGTTGTTGAAAAAAATAATAAAAATCAAAACATGAGTTATGGCTCTTTTTAACAAGTTAGGGCTTGTTTTATAGTTTGTTTATACTTTAGAATTGCAAGAACATAAAGCTAATTACTGAATATTGTATAGTCTTAATAGGCTGAGGATTCCAGATGGGCCAGAGAGTGGCTGGACTACAGTGGTAAGATTGCAAGGTACAGAATGGAAAAATGCAAATATTATAAAATATGACCACAGAATCTCCATAGCTTTCTGTGTAAAACTAAGACAGAAGTCAATTTAATTTTTTCAAAACATAATATGGAAAACACTTTTTAAATAAATATAAAAAAACATTTTATGGGAAAACAGAGAAATACTTGTTCTTTCCTGACTTAATTACAATTCAAATAAAATAATGGCTCTTTTAACAGTGTGCCATTATTCTCTTGGTGAGTTGCCAGTAGTACCACTATTATCAAGTAGATGGAAATACTTTTCTTAGTTGAAACTGATATATAACTTAATTTTTATTTTTTAATTCTAATGAGGTACACAAATTAATCTGACTCTCTAAAATTGCTGGCACTGGGAAAACAAAGAAATTGTTCCTTCTTTTCAAACCAATAGAGAATAAAGAAATATTTTATGCTGATGGGGCCTTTAAATAAATACAATAATAGATAAATACAATATAAACAAAAGGTGGAGAACCATCTAGCAGACAACAATCCAAGGTAGGTGTGGCAGGGACTGCAGCATCTAACCAGCTATAAGGGCAAAACAATGAAGACAGTCAACTCTGATTCCTCATTTGCAGAGGAATTGAACACCTTCTTTGCCCACTACAAGGTCAAGAGACCTGGCCCTGTAGCCCCAGTCTGCCTGCTCTCCAACTCCCATCCACTCATCTTGCATGAACACCAAGTGAAAGCTGTATTGAAGGCCATGAATTCCATTAAAAATGCAGGTCCTGATGGGGTGCTGGGGATAGTGGTTAACACCTGTGCTGACCAACTATCAGAGATCCTAACAAAATTTTTAACATCTCTCTGCAAACGGTCAGTGTTCCATCATGTCTGAAAGCAGCCACTATCATTCCAGTCCTGAAGAAAACAGCAATAAACAGCCTAAATGGCTATAAACCCATTGTACTAATGTCTGTAGTGATGAAGTGCTTCAAGGGACTGGTACTTCAACACCCCAGGTCGTGTCTTCCATCAAACTTTGACCAATATCAGTTGGCCTACAGACAAAATAGGTCAACAGGCAATGCCATTGCTACTGACCTACATTCTGTTGTGAGTCATCTAGGAAAACCTGGGAACTATGTCAGAATGCTTTTCATAGATTACAGCTCAGCTTTTAACACCATTTTGCTGGACATCCTTGTTGAAAAATTGACTGACCTGAATTTCTCTCCTCTCACCTATGATTGGATTAAAGACTTTTTGATGGACCAGCCACAAACAGTGAGAGCTGGGTCTTTCACACCCTCCTCCCTAAAGGAGCTCAGCACTGGCTCTCCTCAGGGCTGTGTGCTCAGTTCCTACCTGTACTTGTTGTACACACATGATTGCATATTTTCTGATTCATCTAACGTGATAATAAAGTTTTCAGGTGATACCACTGTACTGGTCTTATTATAGGAGGAAATGAATTAGCATATAGGGAAGAAGTCCAGAAGTTATCTACATGATGCTCAGAAAACAACTTGCATCTAAACACCAGCAAGACAAAGGAAATGGTGTTAGACTTCCAGAAGCTGAGAGAGGAACCTGCCCCACTCTACATCAAGGGGGGAGG
Source organism: Laticauda colubrina (assembly GCA_015471245.1). Classification (NCBI taxonomy): domain Eukaryota; kingdom Metazoa; phylum Chordata; class Lepidosauria; order Squamata; family Elapidae; genus Laticauda; species Laticauda colubrina. Next base: position 7,674,639 of record BLBF01000017.1, on the reverse strand, counting down.
GGCTGTGTGGAAAGTGTTTTTTCAAATTTCAAATCTCTTTCAAATTTCTGGGACTCCACCTTAGCCAAGATCTCAGCTGGAAAAATAACACAATCCAGGTGGTCAGGAAGGCTCAACAGAGACTTCATTTCCTTAGGGTCTTGCTGAAATATCTGGTGGAGCAATGACTGATGACTTCCTTTTATTATCTATGTTAGAAAGCATCCTTACATATTGTATTACGGTATAGTATGCTGGCTTGACAGCTACAGACAAAAAGGCATTACAGAGGGTGATGAGCACAGCACAAAAAATTATGGGCTATCCCCTGACACCATTGGATTAAATTGCTAGGATCCGCTGCCAGAGTAAGGAACTTACTCAACAGAGTAAGGAAAATCCTCAGGGATGATTCACACCCTGGTCAGCACTTCTTTACTCTCCTACCATTGGGCAGGAGATATAGAGGCATAGCCAGCCAAACAAATAGGCTGAAAAATAGCTTTAATCCATGGTCAGACTTCTGAACACAACATAAACACCACAATTAGGTTTAATGTGATAGATTTTGCAGGGCCAGTACCAAGGAGGCTCATTTCAATTTCATTGAATACATGTGCATTGACAATAAACGATTGATTGATTTAAGGTTTTAAACTTTAAATAAATTATCTCAATGTTACTGTTTTTTGTGAGAACAAAGAATTTCTGAAACAGTACAGTTTTGTTGAGTCTCAAGGGTTAATAAATAAGGGTGTACAATCTAAAGTGTTTCAGAAACTAAGTCATAAAAACATCATAATTTTCGTCTTGAATATCTTGGATTATATTTTACTTAGGTGCTTTGCTTTTGTTTGGTGCTAACTTGTTAATTGATATCCAAATTCAGAATTAAAGGCAGAACGCCCACTTTAAAAGTAATGTTTTGCTTTCCTCACACATTTGTTATTGTTCTCATGTTATTTCACAGAAGGTGACTGCTACTCTGATTATGCATAGTTTCCTGTCCTACTGGATGATAATGAAAAACACTATCTATTTAGAGAAAAGAAGTTCTTGCATTTTCCTTTGGAAAGGAAAACCACATTGAAAAGAAAAAAATTCAATCAGTGTAACATGACCAGTGGCAATACTTGCCGTTCACATAATCAATTTAATTGGGCTTTTCTGCATTTGGAACAGCGGACATGGTTTGTTGCCTTGTTTATACAGCTTGATTTCATTCAGTCTCACCTGCTGAGAGTTGGACTCTTGCCCAGTGGTTCGAATGAAAACTGGACAGGAAGGAAGGAGTGATTTACTCATTTACCAACTAAAGCTGTTAATGAATACTTCATTCAGGGAGTATGATTCTAAAAGCTAAGAACATAATCTGAGATTTGTAGCCGTTTAGAAGGATGGATGAAAGAAAGGATTGACAAATGGATAAACATGTGCTGGATTCCATGGATGATTGCACCCATATTTTTGGATAGCCCACCTTCAAAAAAAGTCATGCCATCTGTTTCCAGAATTTACAGTAGTCAGTGTTTCAGTCAGAGATACTTCAGATCCAAATGAATGGTAGTTTCAGATTTGAGGGGAAAAAGCCAGATACTGTCCCACACATATTGGCACACAAACTGATAAATTCTACAGTATCAGGAAATGGCCTGGGAAAATGTTGGTATAATCATGAAACCTATAGGACGCATAGGTTCTTACTCAAAGCACTGAACACCTTTTTTACATAGCACCTTTGGCTTTCATCATGCAGATCAGTAGAAAAACAGGAGAGGAAAAGAATATGAAATGATATCTAAAAACTGTGGGGAAGAGGAATATCCTTGCCTATTTTCCCAAGCAATACTAATGTTATAAAAGTACATTTATTAAAGGGGTGGAGCATGTAAGAGAAAAAACCATTCATCCTAACTTGAGATGCTTGGAGAAAATACGTGATATAAAAATGACAATAAACCAAGATGAAAACTTGAGTGGAAGTCTGTCCTTTATTTCAACACCTGTGAACCCCAAGAATTGCACATAAACAAGACAAGCTCTTATTGTGCTAATGCTTTTATGTAGCATTAATTCTTTCCAAGATCAAGAATGCTTCAAGAAAACCCTCAGTATGATGGTTTCTTAGCAAGTAGTAAAGCCCTGGATAGTCAGGTTAAGTAATATAAGTCGCAAGATTGAAAACCCTGTGAGCCAGCTTAATATAATCTCTGAAATTTATGAAGATGTCTTTTTCAGGACCACAAATCTAAAAAATCCCAAACAGCTGCAGGAGATTTGCATGGTACATAGGGGAAGTAGAATTGCCAGAGTCCAGAATATTTCAATCCCAAAGATTTGACAAGTTTTGAATATCCTAATTTTTATCAAGCTTCCTATGAAGCTTCCTCCTTCAACTGATAATTGTGCTTTGAAACTTAAATCCTCTTCTCAAGAGGAGCCTGAAAAAAATAGTTTCACCTAGTTTTTGTTATCTTTTTACTGTTATCCTTTCTGACAGCATCTTTTACAAATTTGGGCTATCTGTATATACTCTTCCTTGACCTGCCTGTTTTCACCCCTAAATATGCTCTTTTTATTCAATTTTTCACTTAAGGTATTTGGCAGCCATGTTGGCTTCTTCTTTTGCCTTCCATTTTTTTTGCCTAATTAGAACTCTTGTTTTAGTATCTCCTTGTCTCATCCAGGGGACAGGTTTCTACCAGTTCTGTCCACCTCTGTAGAACCGGTAGCTCTGAAGAGCAGCAGGCATTAGAACTAGTTCTATGTCTGCTGATGTTTTTGCCCACCCGTCCATCCAGGCTCTTACCTGATCTTTATTTCCTCATTTTTCAACTTCAGATGCCAAATGAGGCACAGCTGCAGTTAAAAAAACAAGAAATGAGGGCTGTTTCAAAGGCTGCTTCTCGGCACTCAGCGTGCTAATGATGATTAATAGGCGCACAGCTCACTGCGGGTAGGGAAGCTCGTAAATCCTGAACTGGTAGTTAACTCTGTTGTATCCCACCCCTGGTCTCATCCATCTTAGGATACTTTTTCATTAAGCTCTATCTTCTGCTATGGAATCTTATAATTTCTGTATTTTACTATAATTTATTTCCTTCCTTGACAAGAAGACAAAGAGTGATATTTGACATCACTCAGCTTTAACATTTCCTGAAATTTTAACAACATGGGCATTTCATGATCATTTGTCATAAAATATCCATTGTTTTCTGTTAGTTTACTTAGTGCTTTCTAATTATTAGTATCAAGAATAATTGATCTTTCTATGCTTTCTCTATTTTATGAATGAGAAAAATGTCAACAAATCAAATCAGGAATTTTGTTCAAATACTACATTTAGTAGAGTTTGTCTCCCAACAATTGTCATGATAAAATCCCTCCTGACTAATTCAAGCTTCTTTTCTGTTGCTTTTGAAATATAACATCCACACTGTCATTCTGGCTTGTTGTTTGTGGAAGGACATCAAAATCTTATCCTTTTAGCAACAATCCTATCCATAATTATCTGTAATAACCACCACTCAATTGTTTGGGGCTAATTTCTAAATAGTTATATATCATTGCAAAAAATTATTCTTAGAAGGACCATTCAGGATTTTAAACATTACTTATATTTGGAACCAGAGACAGTCAATTTCCTTAAATACTTTATATATGTCATTTTATTGTCTTGTTTTGAAATCACACCAATATTTAAAATAGATTTTCCAGCATTTGAACAAGTACATTCTTATTAGCACTGAAGGAAGTTCCATGCAGAAATTAGAAGAAAACAATGTATATTTGGTTTTTAGTTCAAGTGACTTTCCGAATAACTTAAACCGAAATAAACTAATTAATTTTCTCAGTGATTTTCCTTTATTTTATTTCATAATTATTTATTTTGCTGAGCTCAAGTTTTCTGCCAATACAGGATGAAAGTCATGAAAATAATACATTTTTTTCTGGAGTTTTCCCTTGAGTTTAATGTACAAATCTGATTTATGTAGTCAGATTGATTTTAGATTTGTTGATAAAGGACAAATGTCCATTAAAAAGAAAGGAATGGGATTTCTGAGCTGTGGCTCCCTGTAAAACTAGCCAATCCAAAGAAATTTGCAGGTTTTCTTGAATGGAACATAACAAAGCTGGTGCATTGTAATATATTGCATTGACACAGGCCAAGTTAAACATTTTTCCACCATTGGGCATAATGCTGATGTCAGAATTGAAATATTTGATGCTGCTGGATATTTGAAATCAGCCTTCTGGTTCTTGCAGTACCATAAGTACCGCAGGAACATATGACAGGCTAACAAATGTATATGATCTATGACAAGGTGTTAAACTCAAGCTGGGGGGCCCAGATCTGGATCATGGGGTGCTTAGATTTGGCCCATGGGGCCACCATGGAAATAGCAAAGTTGTTCCATGGTGCATCTGCTGGAGAAAATAGCTTGCGAGGCCCATGTGTGTCCTTCCAAGCTCCATTTGTGCTGGCAAAGGGTTGCAGGAGGCCATTGCAGCTAAAAATGGAACTCAAGAGCCCAACATCCCTGATCTATGAGCTCAACTCTTCTCTCTTACAGAATATGTCTCTGAAACACCAGCAAATATTTCTGAACATCAAAAATTTCAAATAATCTTAATTTAACAGTTTTAAGTTTTGATGGTGGAGCCATCAACAGTTCAGAATTACTGAATATTTGTTCCAGATAACCACAATATACCTTCCCAAATGGGAGAGGAAATCTACTTCCTGGGAAGCAGTAATTCTGAACTGTTGAGGGCTCCACCATCAATTTTCAATCCACAGCTCAATATTTATTTATTTTTATTTTTTGAAAAAGTTTTTAGTTTTTAAGAAAACATATACAAACAAAGCATAAAAACATAAATCCACCTTCCATTTTATATACATATAGCATATCAGTTGGTTACAAATCTTTTGTGCTAACCTTTTGTGGTCATTACTCACAGTTTATATCAATTTTCACATTGTCAAACTAACATATGTGCGGTATCTGCTATCCCGCATCAGATGGGCGCCTCATGACAGGAAGCGAAGGAGAGAAAAAACGACAGGAGACGAAGTTCCTCGGGATGAG
>BLBF01000017.1:7638907-7669557 GCA_015471245.1 Laticauda colubrina | reverse complement strand
GCATTGATATACAATTGAAAGCACATAAATGATACATAGTTACAACACATATGCTTATATATTTATCAGTTATTAATCATCCATTACTAAACTATTTATTCCATCATTTTATACGAGATATTCCAAATTTTGTTTTAAATTTTATATTATACTTTCATTCAATGGTTATATATATATGTCTATATTATATTTTATATCAATTTATTAAACTTCTATTGCAAAATCCACTTTATCATACAATAAATCTGATCTGTTCTTCCATTTCAAATTTTAACAAAAGTTTATATATTTTAACAATTACATGTTCATCATTGGTACACAATTATATTGCAAATTCTGACTTGCTCTGCTTCCTACCATAAGTCTTTTTTTAATCTCTATTAAATCTTTGACTTCTTTAATTAGAGAAAATATATCATCTACGTTTATTCATTTCAGGAAACTTCTAAGGACATTTCATATAAATATGACAAAAAATGGTCAAACTTGTTATTTATGGTTTTGATGATTAGGATAGATAATAGAAAGAAGAATATGATGTAACTTGTACAAAGTAATTGTACCGGATTTATTAGTGGTGTTTTTTATTTGCTCTAACTCAAACATTTTAATGGCTCAACATCTCCAACAAGAGCTACCTCATAAATCCTTGAAGGCAAGCTTATTTCCTGGTGATTTAACTGAGTTATCCATGTCAAATATTACAGTGTCTGCAAAATTACACATTTGAAATCCCAGCCTTGAATGCTAAATTTGTAAGATGTTTCTTATAATTTAAATGTTGATGAATTTAAATTTCTTAGTTTATATCTAATAATGGCTGAGACTTGCACTAGGTAGAACTGATGTAAGTTAGGCATCTTGGATGAGTATGTAGGATAACTCTTTCCCCATCGCGACTAAAACATTACATTACAGTCCTGTATTAGGTTCACGGGGGATAAATGCAATACTGTTATATTTTTGAATAGGCATTTAATTGGTTTTTCATTTCAAAATCTTGCAATAATTGAAGAAACATTTTTGACCCACTTATGGGATAAAATAAACAATAACTGAGTTCAAACTCAAATTAAAAAAACCTTCAGATCAAAATTATATTGTTAAAATATGAAGAGGCTGCCATCTTATGGTTGCAATTTAAATAGACTGATCTGCATATATGTTTAGAGAAATTTGGTGAATATAACCAAATAGTTATTGTACTTCCATTAATGTTTTCATAACAAAAATGGAGAAAAAATGAAATAAACCAGAAGAGTTTATTTCATTCACAATCAAAACAAAATTAAATTTAATCCATGTAAAATTTTTAACTACATTTTTAATTACCTATGTTGATATCTCTATTGTGTACCAAACATATACATTCATGTACACTCCATATTCATTTCAAAATAGGTAGAAACCAGAATTAAATGAAATAATGAGTTGCACAATCTGGCAAACTATGTTTCATAAAATTGCAACATATTATATATCATGGTGGTTAAGATACTGGGAACCAGTTTGGTCTGGTTGTTAAGGCACCAAGCTAGAAACCAGGAGATTATGTTGTAGTTCTGCTATAGGAATGTAAACCAACTGGGTGACTTGAACCAGTCACTCTGTCTCATCCCATAATGTCAAGTTCAAATGAAAAACTGGTTTGTTCATTGGTAGCAACCAATGGATCATCATTTGGATGTTTTGTTTTTTAAAAAGCTTGCACTTGTGGAAAAAATCCGAGGAAGAAATAAAAACGATGGTTTAGAAGTTTCCTCTTTATCAGCCTAACCTAATACACAGAATTGTTGTTGAGGAAAAATCAAGTGCTATGCATTCCATCATCAGCTTTTAGAAGAAAGATAAGATATAAATCTGAATAATTACTTATTAATTTTTGAAAATTGCAAAAAATTCTCCAGCACTGTGTACAAATCTGAACTAGCACATATCTTGAAGATTTAAATGTGATATTATACAGCTGATTGTATAATGCCAGATACAGACAGAAGGTTTGGTTTTAGGTCCTTCTCATTTCTCATAAAGTTTCTTATTGACACATGGAATTCCTCCTGAATTAATTGAATAAACTAATCATTAACTTGGCTAACTTTTCTACTTCAAAGGTTTTTTAGTTGATTACATCACTGTGTCCCAACTTTACTTCCTACCTAACATATCTGAGATATCTTTTTCCCTGCATCTTGGCATAATGTTTATTTTATTAGACCTTAAGCCCCTGTCACACTGCACCAATGGATGGAAAGAGGATGTAAAATGGAGAAAAACACTTGCCATCTGTTGGTTAATGCGATGCTTCCGTTCTGTACTCACTGCCTCCGTTTTGCTTCCTCTCTATCCGTCCAGCATTTCATCTGCTCAGAGGGTTTTGAGCTGCTCAAAACTTTTGAGCGGAAAATGTATCCAATGTGTCCATTCTGCATCCGCTAGCATATGGGGGACATCCATTCTGCATCTGTTAGGCATCTGCTATATCCGCTAGGCATCCGCTGCACATCCGCACAACTCAAATCCACTCCAGCGGTAAACGGACGCAGGAAGGAAGCAAAACGGACGCACAGCGTTAGTAGCACGGACGGAGAAAGGATGAAAGCGGATGCAACTCGCAAAGAAAGCATTTAAAATGGAAAAAACGTTCGCAGAGGGGACCTATCTCAGATATTAAGGATGTCTAGAGGATGCCTAGAGGATGCAAAGGGACACATAGTGGAAAACCTATATTGCCTATAAAAAGGGGGAGCAACTCACCTGGATCTCACTTTCAGCCCAGCAGCCCAGCTGTGCAGACCTCTGCAGCCTTCATCTGGCTCTTCCTCTTCCACAGCATCCAGTCATGCCCACCTTGGATCGTAACAAACTCCTTTTGGTAGCCACCAACGTTCTGCAACAGTGTGAAGCCATCTACAGGCTCTGTGAACTCTACTACGGGAAGAAAAAGAGGCAGCCAAGAAGCGTCTGGGTCCAAAGATGGATCGGGAGAAGAGCAGAGTACGGACTGTACAACAACTTGATGGTGGAGCTCAGGAACGAAGACCCTCGTGCATTCCAGAACTTCATGAGGATGCCTCCAGCCATGTTTGACGAAGTTGTGCAGCGCCTGACACCCAGGTTGACCAAGGCAAACCCCAACTTCTAGCCCAGCCTGGACCCTGGGCTCAAGGTGGCACTCACTCTGCACCACCTGGCCTCTGGGATCACCACCTACAGGAGCATTGCAGTATGGCTGGAGGGTGCCACACAACACCATCAGCACTGTGGTCAGAGAAGTGGTGCAGGCCATCATCGAAGAATACAAGGAGGAGCTCCTTCAGTGACCCACCACTGAACAAGGCTGGAAGACAGTTGCAGAGCAGTGGTATCAGAGGTGGAACTTCCCACACACCGTTGGAGCCATAGATGGCAAGCACGTGGCCTGCAAAGCATCAGCAAACTCAGGGTCCACTTATTTCAACTACAAGGGCTTCTTCAGCATCGTCCTCTTCGCCATGGTCAATGCTGACTACAAGTTCATGTACATCGATGCTTCAGGCAACGGCTCATGTTCAGATGCCCAGGTATACAATGCCAGTGACCTCAAGGAGGGGCTGGAACGCAACCTCATCATGGGCTTGCCAGATCCAGACCCCCTGCCCAACGACATGCAAGATGTGACCTACTTCATCATGGGGGATGATGCCTTCTCCCTCAGAACCTACCTCATGAAGCCCTACATTTCCAGACTCCTCATCCGTGAAGAGAGGATCTTCAACTGCAGGCTGTCCAGGGCAAGGCGGGTGGTGGAGAATGCCTTTGGCATCCTGGCCAACAGGTTCCAGGTACTTCTCACCACCATGCAGCATCGCCCACAGACCGTGAGGAGGATCGTGGAAGCTTGTTGCATCCTGCACAATCTCATGCACACCCACTACCCAGTCTTGCAGAAAAGGCTCGTGGACCTCCAACAAGGCAATGGGAACATGGAGCCTGGTGAATGGAGGCAAGGGCAAAACCTGATAGACACTGAGGATGTGCAAGGCCCCAACAGAGCCTCATGAGAAGGGAAAAAGCAGCGCAACCTCATGAAACACTGGTGCAACTCCCCAGCTGGAGCAGTGGAGTGGCAAGACAGGATGGTAGATGCTTAATGGATGCTTCCTTCAGCCTGTCTCATCACACTGATGAGATTGGGCCATGTATGTTGGGTGGGCCTACAATGAACAGGGCATTTAATAAAGAGTTGTGTTTATGTTCAAATGTGTGGATCAATGCTTACATTAGTATTGATAATGAAGGGCCATCGGTGTGGCACCTGGGAGGGTGGACCATACAGTCCCACTATGCTTGCACTGGAGGTTTATCTATCCCCACAGGTATCCCTGCCCATCCCACAGCTATTACCCATCCCAAAGGTATCCCTGCCCATCCCACAGCTATTACCCATCCCAAAGGTATCCCTGCCCATCCCACAGCTATTACCCATCCCAAAGGTATCCCTGCCCACCCCACTGATATCCTTACCCATCCCACAAGCATGCAAAGGCTTAAACCATTTCTAAAAGTTTCCACCAAGACTTTATTTACAAAAATAAATGAAGCAAGTGTGTGAAGCAAAGATAAACTTTATTAATAACAAGCTGTAAAAGAAAAATGACCCAAGTCAAGTGTCCAAATAAAGTCTACAGGTAGCCACCCAGTCTCTGGCACTCTTCTTGGTCACTCAGAGGTGTGCCCAGTCTCAGGGGTGAAGGGTCCAGGTGCTTTGGAGGTGGCTGGTGCTGGAGTGCTGGTCTGAAACCCCACTGGGGTGCCTGGCCCCGAGAGGACAACAGGTGACGGTGTGTTGAGGAAGCTCTTGGACAGCTGGCTCAGCCCCGTGATGTTGAGAGCCCCTTCCTCCATGCCATTGGGTGTCAGCCCTAGTACCGAGGACAGATTACTGAGGCCGGGCTTGCCTGTGGGGTGGAGGAAGGAGCAGTGTAGTGGGGCTGTCTGGTCTTCAGCTGGGTGAGGACTGGCGTGGGTGGCATCAGTGTCGTGGGTGGCATCGGTGGCATCAGTGGCATCAGTGTCATGGGTGGCATCGGTGGCATCAATGGCATCAGTGGAATCGGTGGCAATGGTGTCGTCCAATGACTCTGTGCCTGGACTGGGAAGGGCTGCTGCCTGTGCTGCTGGACCTCCTGTTAGCCGTAGCCCTGGTAGGTGAGGCCCTGTGGAAAGCCTTGGAATGGGAGGGACATCACCTGGGGTGGAGAAGCAGACCTGGACTGGGTGGGAGCAGGTTCCTCTGGGTCTGGAGGGTTGTGAAGCAGCTCGGTGATCCAGTCCTTCACCAGCTGGTACTGGGATTCCGCCATTTCCTTGAGGCTCTGGTTCACATAGGTGAGGAAGGGCTTGCATTGGAGGATGAGGAGTCAGTGTGGACCAGCTGAGAGAGGAGATCTATGCTGCTCCGGATGGTGTCCCTGATCTCCAGCAGGATAGTGTGGCTCTGCTCCTCCTGTCTGGTTCTCTGCCTTTCTGTGGAGGTGGAGCTGGGGGTGGATGCAGATAGGACTGGGGTGGACGTGCCATCTCCTTTCTCCCACTGCACCAGGGAGTCCTCCACGTGCTCCACTATGGTTAAAACAGCTGTCCGCGGGTTCTCCGCCATGGGACGCTCCACAGAAACCTGCCTGGAGACTGGAGCTGACTCTCGGCCGGAAGAGGACTGGCTCTCAGCAGGCTGCTGGAGAGAGAGGGACATGAGAGGGGCTGCTGCTGCTCCTTGGTGGCGGATCTCACCCTCCAGGTAGCTGTACCTGGCCATGATATAGGTCTCTCTGTCCGTCAGCTTAAATGTGGCCTGGCCAGATTTCTTGAGGTGCAGCTTCCCGTACCAGGTGTGCATGTGCTTCTACCAGCCGAGGAGCACATCCGATGTGTAGCCCAGGCTCTCTGCCTTCTTTCTCCAAGCAGCCTGCTTCCTTTTGGTGTACAGCTGTACAGCCGGTGTCTCTTTCGCCACAGATAGTCATTCTCTCTCAGCCATTCCAGCACCTCAACCTCATGTTCCTCCTCAATGGAGTATTGCCTCCTCTCCCTATCACGCGTCTGCCTCTTCCTCCCTCTGGCAGGGCCATATGGGCCCTCATCAGAGAGACTTCGAGGTTTTAGGGGCTGTTCCTCCACACCACCAGCAGCAGCAGCAACCTCAGGATCATCATCATCAACAGCAGCAGCAACATCACCAGCAGGATCATAATCATCATCATCAGCAGCAGCAGCAGCACCAGCAGCACCAGCAGGGTCATCATCATCATCATCATTATCAGCAGCAGCAGCAGCAGCAGCAGCACCAGTAGGACCAGGATCATCAGCAGCAGAGTAAGCACCAGGAGCCCCAGCAGGACCAGGAGCATGAGCAGGACGAGCAGGACGAGCAAGTCCAGGAGCACGAGGAGGACGAGCAGGACCAGCAGGATGAGGAACAGCTTCAGCAGAGTAAGCACCAGCAGAAGCACCACGGCCAGAAGCAGCATCAGCAGAGTAAGCATGAGCAGAAGCACCACCACCATAAGCAGCAGCATCAGCTCCTCCAGAAGCAGAAGCAGCAGAAGCCCCAGCCGCAGAAGAGCGAGTCCGTGCTACAGAAGCCCGAGCAGAAGCAGAGTGAGGGCCAGGTAGTGGGAGGGTGGCCCTGTCCCCCTTGCGAGGGCTGGCAGCAGATGGCTGAGGCTTGCTGTGCTTCCGCATGGTTGTGGGGTTGCTGGCTGGCAGGGAGTCTGGCAGGGAATCTGCCAGAGGCTGGCAGGAAGGCTGGCAGGCAGGCAGGTACCAAGACAGGCAGGCAGGCATGCACCAAGGCTGGCAGGCACCAAGGCTGGCAGACAGCAAGGCTGGCAGGGAGGCTGGCAGGATGGCAGGCAGCAAGGCAGGCAGCAAGGCTGGCAGTAAGGCATGCAGTCAGGGCAGGCTGGCAAGGCACTCGATGTGTCTGGATGCAGGTCTTTCCTGTGAATGGTGACCTGCTTCCGAGCTGCTTCCCTTTATATCTGTGGGGCTGATGCAATACATCCCCCCCGCATGCGCATTGAATGCAAGGCATCCGCTAGGCTTCCGCTCTGCATCCACTTCATCTGCTCGGTGTCCGCTCTGCATCCGCTCTTTCCGTTCCGCGTCCACTTTGCTGAGGTCCCCCGGAAGCCTAGCGGATGTGCCATCAGCTCCCATCCGCTCCCATCCGCTAGGCATCTGCTCTGCATCCGTTTTCCATCTGCTCTGCATCTTCCCCCCGTCTGTTCCTTTCCGTGTTATCCGTTCTGGTTATGCAAATTTTCGCCCCTTTTGAGAGCAGATAACAATGGATGGAACATTTTGCTCGTCCGCTGTGTCCTTTTTACAAACGTTTTGCAACTGTTGGGCAGTGTCACAGGGCCTTTAGTAACATTTATTTAGTCTGATAAAAAGTACATGCATGTAATTGTCTATACAGTTTATACTTATTTCAGGATGCATGTGTACTCTTCCATGTTGTGATTATAATGGTGATTCAACACTCTCTTTGTTCTGTCCGGAAAGAAGCGCAGGAGACCGGGTTCCAAACAACAACTCTTTCTTTCAAACCACTAGGTAAAGAAACGGAACATGGCCCAAGCCGCGGCAGCCCTTTATATAGCAGCTAGCCTGCTGGCTTGTGGCCAATGACAGTTATTGAACTCTTCCCACCATTTGGCGGCTTTCCAGATTGGTTCCTAGCAAACCAATCCATAAATAGGTTTTTCGGCCAATCAGAACCTACCAAGTTCCATACAGAACACTCTCTATCAATTTATTTCATCAGAAATTGCATTATACTTCTCTGTAATGATGGGATATGATAAATCATGCAAATACTAGGTACAATTTAAGATTGTTAGGAATTTGAAACATCTCTAATAATACTAGAACCCAGGGTTGCCAAGGAAGTTGAATGGTAGGTGATTCGTAATGTACTTTTTCAAACCAAAATGTAAATTTATGATATTTAGGATCAGATAAGGTGATAGACACCACTTTGGATAGCTATAAAAATAGCTTTTAGTCATGATATCCAGAAAACACTTCCCTTATACAAAGCATTATGTTCCTTCATATCAATTGCTGAAAAACCTATGGTAAACAAAATGTGCTATTGCATTCATATATTGTTTATCTGTTTCCTGGAAGTGTCCCGATGAACACTGGAGAAAGAGTGATGAAGCAGAGTAATAGTTTTTGACATTTGTATCTTACTTCCCAACAATCAATCATATAAAAAAAAACCTGCTTTCCATCAAAAAAGAAACAAGTCACATTTTTAAATAAGGCTTATTTAGAGTTTCAGTGACTGTAGCCTATCTGTACTGACTCAGTGTCAAGTGAGTTTCCATGGAATATGTGAAGCATGGACAACTTTATGCTGATCTTCTAGAAAAGCGTATACTTACAAGTTGCAAAATCTAGATGGTAATAGCTGACAAAGGTCAAGCATTATAGAGTTTGTATCTATGGGCATTTGTATCACATAGAAGACATGGGAACCGTATAACACCACTATAAAATTAGATGTTCAAAACCACCACATATTTTATAGCTTTAGAATGCATATTTAAATCTGACATATTATTACGCTGCTGACCTTCATTAGAAAGAGATAAGTATCTATTTATTTGAACAAGTAATCATTAATGAAATTGTGCTTTTGGACTGTCAAAGTCCTTAACTATCTGAAGTAAAGAAAACTCTTTAACGTGAATAACCACAAATTCAACTTCCATGTATTTTATGCATTAGATGTTCTTTTACTATTAATGTAGAGGTTAAAGTTTCTCCCTTACATTTGACAGGATTTTTGCATCTCAGTTTATAAAATAACAGAACATTACAGGTAATATATGCCACAATGTAATCATCCAATTCAGTTTCAATAAAAATGGAAATAAAATGTAAAACAGAGGGAAATATAAGCAAGGGGCACTTGAGTCTTATTATGAATATTTTTACTTCAGTCAGAATAAATTTTTTTCTTTGTATTAAAAGATGCAATTTAAAAAGACAGTTGTAGTTCTGTCTGATGAAATCAGTGCAAAAATAATGGAATTAAGTTTAAAAAGTTAAAATGAGTCGTTATAAAATATCAGCAATTACCCAGACCCATATTCAGACTTAATGAGGGGAATCTAATAATTCCTGGTTATTGGGTGCAAAAAAAGAGGAAGAGGAGGAGATACTAAAACACAGAATATAATAAATGTAATCATAGAAACATTTATATGTAAATGTTTGTAAATGTCTACACATTCACAAGACAGAAGAATGACTCAAACAAATGAAATGTAATTGAGAGATGATACCACATTTTTTCCCCTCATGTTTCTAGAAGTAAAAGGAAGAACATGGAATGGAATCTGCTTACAGGTTCATATGCCTAATATTCTGAAGTCCACAGGATCAGTAGTCAGCTGAACATGCAGAAATATCCATATCCTGGAAAAATGTGCCGGAATATAAGCATTTATACAGTAGATAATCCTGGTTTGTAACAGTTAAAATGTGCGAGTTTCAGTCGAAATTGCAGAGTTAAGGCCCGGTCCCACTGGCCGACGGATGCAAAACATATGCATAAAGGACACAGTGGACGAGCAAAATTTCGGGGGTGGCTCCATTCGTTGTCATCCGCTCCAAAAATGGCGAAAATTTGCATAAACAGAACAGAAAAGAACAGAAAAGAATGGACGTGAGTAGTATGTAGCGGGGATGTTAAATGGATGTTCATAGGAAGCTTAGCAGATGAAAGCAGATGGAAGCAGATGATAACTCTGAAGGGGTTCCAGGGGATAATTTCGAAATGGACGCATAGCAGATGAAGCGGATACATCACGTACGCCTAAAGGAAAGAAAGGGGATGCCAAACGGATGTATATCGGATGCAAATTATTCACTGCGCATCCTTACTATTTCCGTGCTACTAACACTGTGTAGACATTCCATGTTTATTTCCTTCCTCTTTCCATTTTCAGCTGCAGCGGATGGGAGTTGTGAGGATGCCCAGAGGATGCAGAGAGGATACAGTGGATGTTTAACAGATGATAAATGGACATAGAACCTTTGTTGCTCGTATGTCGCGGATTTACATCGTACACAGCAGAAAGTTCATCCGTTCGCAAAGTTTTGTGCAGCTCAAAACTTCTTGCGCGGATGAAATCTCAGTGGACGGATGCTCGACGGATAGAGCGTATGAAACACGTATGCAATGAGTACACAATGGATGCATAGCATTTTCCAATGGATGGCAAGCTTTTTTTTAACATTTTACATCCTCTTTGCATCCATAAGTGCAGTGGAACAGGGCCTTTACTGTATGTTTTATGTTTTCTTTCCTACATAGAACACTTGAACTGAATTAGATTATTGTTTCTGTTTTTTCTTATTTGTATCTATTTCATGTATTTAAAACCATGTTTATACTTATATCTGTTATCTAATAATTGTTTGACGAAACAAACAAACAAACAAACAAATAAATAAATAGTGATCCTCGAGAAGGAAGTATGTAGCATAATCTTGAGAGGTTTATGCTTCTCTAACTCTTATAAGGGGAAACTAGTTGTTTTCCCAGATCTTGAGATAGGATAATTTTGTGGGCTGGTAATTTTTATTAACCAATAGAAGAGAATATACATAATTAGGATTGAATGATGAAGTGTTGGGTGCTTTATTAGTTTGGTTATTTGCTTGCAGGTGTTTCATTACCTGACTAGGTAACATCATCAGTGCCTGTAAGGTGGCTTTTTTTCTTTGTTTTTATATATAGTAGCTTGTCCTGCTAGTGTTGATGAGGATGTAGTTTTCTCTTTGATTAGGGTATTGTTTTCCGTGTAACTGTTTTTCTGGTTTTAATCCTTGCTTATCTGGGTGGAGGCAGCTAAAGAGAATGATTTTCAGTCTTTTTGTTTCCTTATTAACTTTTTAATTGCCACTTTCTATTGATGTGTATGTGTTTTATCTGTATGTGTCTATTAACAGCTGATTTTTCTGAATTCCAGAACTTCCCTGGAAGTTTTGGATTTAGCTAGCATGGTCACATATTGAAACTATGGTTTGTCCATGTAGCTTCTATGAGCTACAGTTGTGCAGTGGTTAGAGTGAAGTACTGCAGACTACTTCTGCTGCCTGCATTTGGCAGTTCACATCTCACCAGGCTCAAGGTTGACTCAACCTTCCATCCTACAGAGGTCAGAAAAATGAGGACTCAAATTGTTGGGGGCAATATGCAGACTCTTCAAAACCACTTAGAGAGGGCTGTAAACCAATGTGAAGCTGTATGTAAGTCAATTGCTATTGTTATATCTTAGCATGTAGAATAATTTTTTTTCTGTTCAAATATGTGCAAATATTTATCCTTTACTTAAATGTAAATTGATATAGAAGTAAGATAGATTACATTGAAGGCTGGAAATGACAAACTAAGCAAACTACCAACTTTCAGGTTCTTACTGTAATAACCAATATCGTGTATTAGATTTTTAAATCAAAACTACTCAAGATGGCATTCAGAAGTGGGATCACAGTTTGCCCTGGTCTCTGCTCTATTTAAAACCTTTTGAAAATAATTGGTTTATTCTTCACAATTTTTCAAACTCTTGCATTCAAACATCTTTTATTTCCTTCTAAAATTTCAATCATATGTACATACATAAATTGATATGAGTAGACTGACCTCATAATGGATATTAAGATAGATTAAGGAACAATATTTGACTGCGTACATTGTTTATTATAAACCCCAGAATCTTAATTAGAAACTAAATCTTTTGAAAAGTTAATGAATATCCCTTAAGAGAAATAGAATTCTTGTGCTCATTTACCCTTAAGGCCCAGTCCCACTGGCCGAAGGACGCAAAATGTATGCATAAAGGACACAGCGGATGAGCAAAATTTCGGGGGTGGCTCCATCCATTGTCATCTGCTCCAAAAAGTGGTGAAAATTTGCATAAACAGAACGGAAAAGAACGGAAAAGAACGGACATGGGTAGTATGTAGCGGGGATGTTAAATGGATGTTCATAGGAAGCCTAGTGGATGAAAGCAGATGGAAGCTGATGACACCTCTGAAGGGGTTCTGGGGGATAATTTCGAAGTGGACGCATAGCGGATGAAGCGGATACATCACGTACGCCTAAAGGAAAGAAAGGGGATGCCACGCGGATGTATATTGGATGCAAACCATTCACTGGGCATCCTTTCTATTTCCATGCTACTAACACTGTGTAGACATTCTCTGTACCTTTTGTTTCCTCCCTCTTTCCGTTTTCAGCTGCAGCGGATATGAGTTGCAAGGATGCCCAGAGGATGCAGAGAGGATACAGCGGACATTTAATGGATGATAAACGGACATAGAATGTTTGTTGCTCGTATGTCGCGGATTTACATCATACATGGCGGAAAGTTCATCCATTCACAAAGTTTTGTGCAGCTCAAAACTTCTTGCATGGATGAAATCGCAGTGGACGGATGCTCAACGGATAGAGGGTATGAAACACGTATGCAATGAGTACACAATGGATGCATAGCATTTTTCAATGGATTTTTTTAACAATCTTTTTAGCAAGCTTTTTTTAGCGTTTTACATCCTCTTTGCATCCATAAGTGCAGTGGGGCCGAGCCTTATTAGAAACAATGCAATAGCTTCATGAACTGATAATTATCTTTAAAGTGTAAAAATTTCCCATTCAACTGGGAACTAAAATATTGGCTAAATTAAAAAGATATTCCTCATAGGATTTAGTTTCAGATGGATATCAATATTGTAGGAGAATATCTAAACTATTTTGCAGCTTTTCCATGATGCAAATTTTTTTCCTCCCCATCCCATTCCCAAACTTGCATTGACAGTGAACTGTTATTTTAAGAACTTATATCTGCAGGATGGGACAAAAAAACAACACCACACCCACCATTGGCTTATCAAAATGATTAGTTTTTCTCTTACCCAAAAGATGTTCATATTACTGGTACTAATTTATCAATCTATCTAACAGTATATATCTTTCTCTACCCACCTCTCAAGTTAAGGTACAATATTATTATTCACATTATGACTATGCTTTTCGTGCTTAGTTATCAGGATAGTTGTTTTGAAATAGGCTTCCATACCAATATGTTGGAGGAGGAGGAGGAGGAGGAGGAAGAGGAAGAGGAGAAGGAAGCTAGTCCCCATATTACACCTGAGTAATGCTTGTTTGGACTCTTAAGGAACAGCTCTAGAGCTGCAAGATGTATAAGATAGTTTCAGTTTTATTTTAGTTAAGAAAAGATAAAAAGTCTTCAAATCATGTTGACTATTGGTGACTACCTGGATAAATCCCTATGGGTTTCTTAGAAACATTTCAGAAGTAGTTTGCCATTGCCTTCTTCCTAGGGTTGAAAGAGAGTGACTGGCCCAAGGTCATACAGCTGGCATTATGCCTAAAGCAGGGCTATAACTCACAGTTTCATGGTTTCTAACTTGATACCCTTAACTGTTATATCGAACTGGTTCTCTTAAGGCAGAACTTATGCTGCCTTTTTAAATACTATATGGACTTATATATGCAGTCTACCCACAATCACACACATAGTCTCATGAAGAAAATCCTTAACTACTGTTTTTCTCAGATGTTAAACCAGGAAACCAAATTAAAAAAAAATAAAAATAATGCAAGCCTTTTACTTTTCATTCTATTAGTGTTACATTAAATCAATATCCTACATACTTTACAGCTTTATTTATTTGCTTGTGTATTACTTTGCACAAGCAAAAGGACATGGCAGCATGGAACAAAGCCTTGTTTCATGGGATAGATGAATTAACCATTGTTGGATTCCCAAGGCTATGAAAAAAAGAATCTCATTAAAAGCAGTCCTTTAGATTCCTTTTGCTTGGTAGAAATAGCTTTTTAAAAGATTGAAGGCTAGGGGAAGAGGAATTATGCTTGGCAATTAGATACTAGTTTCATGAAATGGCTGTGGCCACTTTGTGTTTATAGTTAAATGGCATTCGACAGAAAGAAATTGAGGAATTTAAAGGTAGAAGCGAAACAATGGGGAAAAGATATAAATAAATAAAGTAAAGTAAAATAAAATCTGTTAGCCCATGGTATAAATTATACACTTTTTTCAAAAATCAGATACTTTACCACCTTCCTATCTAAAGTGATGAAAGAGAAAATTTTGAGGTTTAAGAAAACCAAGATATTAATTAAAAAAAAACAATACAATAACTGATAATATATATTCTGGTTTCAGGGTAGATAATTTCTTTGGAACATAATGGTATCATTTTCCTTGGAAGAATTATCTTACTTTAAGAACAGAAAATATAACTTCCAAAATCATGGGAATGATGCAGAATTTATTTAGTTCCCTCCCTGACTAAAAAGGAAGTTTTGTAGAATATACAAATATACAAAATATGCAATTTTGTATATACAAAATATGCAATTAGCTTCTAGGATGGGTAAAATAATTTAAAGTTTTTCCTGCAAATTCAACCCATTGAACCATTTAAAATATTTGTGTCAAATCCATTGTCCCTTCTGCCATGCCTCCTGCTAGATACAGCACAGCAGATGAAAATACCCTACCCACTTTTAATATGAAAAACAAAGCCTTTTATGTGATAGAAAAGTGAAAACTGCTTCCTGGAGCAAAGTAAAGGCTTATTGTTACTTTCCCAATCATCACCTCTAAAGCTTGCACTGTGAAAAAAGACAGAAAGGATCTTCATTGAGCAGATCTCCATCAGTGTTTACCTAAGTTGTCACCTCTTTGGGTAATGCTGTGAGCCACACAGGTTATAATGGAGATGGTCAGTCTAGAACCTTTTTAAATCATCAAAGCAATTTTGATGGCCTCTTCTCTTAAACAAAATGAATCATAATAAAAAGTACTCTACATGTTGCTCATGGCTGATAGAGTCTTTGGTGCTCTCTGAACTTGTTTGTTTGCAGATTCTTCATTACCAAACCAGACCATATCATCAATTCTAGTGAGTATGCAATGTGCCCCCTGACTATATATAGTAACTTGC
The DNA here is from genome assembly GCA_015471245.1 of Laticauda colubrina. Taxonomy (NCBI): domain Eukaryota; kingdom Metazoa; phylum Chordata; class Lepidosauria; order Squamata; family Elapidae; genus Laticauda; species Laticauda colubrina. The sequence continues at coordinate 7,654,503 of BLBF01000017.1, read as the reverse complement.
TCTGCTAGTGTTGGTGGGCATGTGGTTTTTCCCTTCAGTATCCTTGATTAGGGTACTGATTTCTGCTTGATAGTTTGGCTGGTGTTAATCCCTGCTTATCTAGGTGTAGGCTGTTGGAGAGAATGTGTTTCCTTCTTAACTTTTTCATTGTGTCTTTTGAATGGGGTGTAAATGTGGTTACTTTCTATATGTCTGTTTATGGCTGATTTGTCTGAATGCCATGTTTCCAGGAATTCTGTAATTCTTGGGATATGACTTGGTCTGGTATGCTTACAATTTCCCAGTTGAAACTATGGTTGAATCTCTCCATGTGTTGTGAGATTTAGTTTCACCATGTCTTCTGATTGCTAGTTGGCAGGTATAGATGTGTTCTTCTAGTTTTCTGACTGTCTGTTCTGCACAGTGGTTGGTACAATATTTGTACTCTATATTGTAGATGACTTGTTAAATAGTAGCCTGTTAAAATGCTTGTTATTATAAGGGTATGCAACTCTTGTCAATTTAAGAACTTACCAACCTTTGCTTGGTCCTGTTAATAATCACACTGCAAAAGTGGGAGGGTGAAAACTCATTTTGGAAAGGATTCTAGAAGTTTTAAGGAATCAAAAGGATTCCTTATATATTTGAAAAGCTTAAAGTAAGATGAATTTCTCGAAGAACCACAAGATTCCTTGGTGGATGTGAACATATCAAAGAATTAGAACAGTTTACCTCTCTGGGAATCACATTTTACAGTCATAGAGAAGCTGCAATAGATTTTTTTGGAATAGTTTTTATATTACAATATAAAATAGAGGACAGAAAAGAGAAGGGACATCTGTAAAAAAGAGAGGAAAAAAAAAGAAAAGGCATTGATTTCCAAATTCCTTTGATTCAGTAGAGTAAGATAATAACATCAAATCTCAACTTTTTATTTTTACATAATAGTATAAACAATTCTACAACAACAAACCTATCTAATCAGTAAAAATCAAAATCCAAGTTTCATTTTTTTCCCCACCTTAAGCACAAAGTCCAGGAGTGGTTTCTAAGTAGAAATAAAAGTAATTGAATTTTTTTCTTTAATTAAAGCAGTCAATTTAGCCATCTCTGCTAACTCCATCAACTTTTGCAGCTATTCATCCATTGTGGGAATACAAGTACCTTTCCATTTTTGTGCATAAAATAGTCTTGCTGCCATATTTAACATCAAAGTTCCAATTTTTTTTCCAAGTCTTTTTCCATTAAACCCAAAAGAAAAGTTTCTGGCTTTATCTTTATATTTACTTTGAGAATCTTCTGTATTAGGATGTGAATCCTACTCCAATATTTCTTTGCTTTGTCATATGTCCACCATAAATGATAAAAAGTCCCTTCTTTACAATTTACATTTGCATTTACAACGTTCATTTGAAATACCTTTATACATTCTTGAAAACTTGTCTGGTGTTAAATACCAGTGATACATCATCTTATAGAAATTTTCTTTTAAATTATAATTTAGTGTAAATTTTAAGCCTTCCATTCACATATTCTTCCATAGATCAAGCAATACATTATATCCAGAGTTCCTTGCCCACTGAATCATGCAATGCTTTACATATTCATTTTCCAAATTCAATTTCAATAATAATTTATATACCTTAGCAATAATATGTTCACTACTACCACACAGTAGGATTTCCAATTTATTTTTGGCAAAGTCAAACCCACAAATCTTTTTGTCTGATTTAAATCTTTTTTTCAGTTGTAAATATGTGAACCAATGGCAGATATGTCCTTCTGATTCTAACTCCTCCTTAGACTTGAAGATAGATCACCAGAATTGAAATATATTATTTGACTACAAATCTACCAGTGTGGCTTCAACACCATTTCTTTTCTAAAAGAAGCTTCTTGGAGAGACACCTAAAGAAGCACCACAGTAAAAAGCTATGATAGATATTAAATCCAGGACTGGAAAGACATTTGTAGTATATCATTGGTTGCATCCAATCTGGTCTGTGTAACCTATTAACACTGAGACAAAGCTCTGATTTTATAACAGTATTCTTTTGCCAGTTGTAATATATACCAGTGGAACATGGAAGATGACATGGTAAGTAGCACAAACCTAAATGTATTTTGACTGTGCTACCTATGAAAGATGTTATACAATGCAGTTGCATGGTGATCACATAAAGGAGTGATTAAAGTGGATATAGGACGTAGTGGAAGAGTGAACGATATGCTGCATGGCACATGTTTTATATCTTCCAGATCAACATTGTGCCAATACCACAATCAGTTGTGACATTAATCAGAGAAAATAGAAGATAGGCAGACCTCAGAAATGTTGATGCAGAACATTGCAAAATCATTATAGGATTCTGATAGAATAAGTGGAAACAACCATAATTAATCAAAAGGGTTGGAAAGAATTTACTGCTCCAAATACACTGAAGCACAGAAGGATCAACTACCAGTAGTTAAACCCCCTTGAAACTAGCAAAAGAAAGGAAGGAAGGGGAAGGGGAACAGGAAGAGAAGAGAAGATTTACAGTTGGGAATCCAGGGGACACAAAACAATGTTGGTGTGCTGCAAATGACCACTGGATAACACTTTTTGCATGCCTGCTTAATCCGTATGGTGATAATAATGGAATAAAATAACAGTCTGTCTTTGCAAAGCAAAACTACAACACACCATATCACTGAAACCCCACTTTTAATGTCAACATATTTATGCTTGACTTTACAGTCATCTGAATTATCTGGAAAGTCTGGAAACTTGGAACAGACAGCAAAGGAACATTTGGAAGTCTGGCTGTTCCTGGCAGCCCAGATTCTTACAAGAGGTACATCTAATCATTTTTGTTAATTCCTTATGCTTGCAAAACATTTTAGGGGCCCTAAAGTGAACACATTCCCACTTCCTTATTGAACCTGAGATATTACCTTCTAATTAACTTTAAGATATTGGTTACAAATTAACCTAGTGATAAGGGTTCACTTAATTGAGGCCTTTACTAATAATTGAAGGAGGAAAAATCCAAAGAAAAGCATTTCTTTGGAAGTCAAAGAAATGTTTCAATGTTCATATTACTGATACAAGAATAAGGCAGAACAAGCTCTGCTTCAGGTTCGATTATTGTATTAACAGATTAAGCCAAAAGCTCACAAGTGGATAATATGAATACATTTGATAGCTTTAATTAGTTCCTTGCAATTCAGTTTCGAATTGTAAATTTATACAAATAAACATATGAATTTTCGTGCTTGAAGATAGAAATAAGTTAAATACATTTATTAAAAATACAAAGTAAATTTCTATTGTTAAATTCCTGCCACAGTGGAAGCGTCCTGTTATCTCATCAGCAGTCATAATTTAACTGAGTGCCAAATTTAGATATGACACTAATTTTGAGTTTTGGGCAAAGTTCTGGAGACTCAATTCAATGGAGTTTTATTCAAATCACTAATATGAAATAGATTCTAGATTAAAATAATGCCATGATCACTTTTGTGAATAGAATAACTTTCTGCGGTAATCCTAAAAATCTGGTTCATTTTCTCCTCCTGAGATTCTGACAACAGAAAACATTGTAACTTTGATGTGTACAGAGAATTTGGGGTAGGTTGAATCATACTACTATTGACCTCACTCCTTTCCTAAGAGGTCTGTAGGGGGTGTGCATAAGTGCACCAATGTGCCTACCGTCCCTGTCCTATTGTTTCTTTAATTTTTCTTATATGTACTCATTTCATGTATTCATAACTATGTATATTCTTATACCTATTATCTTGTAAGCGATTGACAAATCAAAATAAATAAAAATAAAAAATAAAATAAATAAATATGTTGGGTTGTCTGATATTAGTAGGATTGACTGGCCAATAAATTTTATCACCTCCTTAACATTCTTTCGTGTCTTGCTTTCATTGGTTTGCACAGTTGTTCTGAACCTACTTTGTACAAATGGGTCAGGCCATACTAAGAAATATGGTGCCAGTTGCCTGGTTTCAAAAAAGGGTTCGACCAAATTATGAAGTCAAGCGATCCATGACTATTAAATTTGATGACACTGTAACTGCCTCTTAAGGCCATCTAATAGGAGACTAATATGCTTCTTTGAGCACTTGGTTGGTCATTATGAGCACAGACTGGTGAACTTGATGGATCAAGGGTCCAATCTAGCAAAGCACTGCTAAGTTGTTTGTTTATTGAATTGTGATTAACAAACATTATCATGTAACTAAATCACATAAATCCATGATGTCTAGAGAAATAAGACAGAAAATTCAAAAATCTTCTAAAAGGTAAATAAAGAGATAAGAGATAAGACTACAAAAATCTCACAAAACCCAGAGATCAGAAACATCAAAACATAAGCTCATATGGTTGGCTCATAAAGCAACTGAAAAGGTTTTAAAATAAACCTATTTTCATTAGCTTTTCATAAAGCTATTTTCAGAGTTTGAATTTCACAACATTTTTTGTAACTTTGCATTTTGAAATTGGAAGACATTGCATTGTTTTGGTCAGTATGATATTTGCAATATAGTAGACAGATTAGACTTGTGTGTATATGATATCCTTTCCTTAACCATGTTGTTTCTGTCTGAAAAGGAGTGGTTTGTAGAATCATAGGGATAGAGGGAACCTTGAAGATCTTCTAGTCAATGCCCAAGGCAGGAGCCCTTATGCCATCTGGACAAATGAATGTCTTGTCTTTTCTTCAAAACCAATGATAAAACACCTGAAATTCCAGGAAGCAAGATGTTCCCTTTAAAATATTTGTTCCCTTTAAGAAATTTCTCCTTATTTCTGGTAGGATCTCTCTTTATCATGCTTTTACCCATGCTATAAATAAAATAAAAATAATTTTATTTACTGTTTTTAAATGTTTCCATAATTGATCGTGAAGCCATATTTGAAGCCATTTTCTGAAAATCTGCAGAATATATATTTGGTAAGGTGTTGGTTTAAGACTAAAGGCTAGGTCCCACTGGCCGACGGACACAAAACTTATGAATAAAGGACACAGTGGATGAGCAAAATTTTGAGGGTAGCTCCATCCATTGTCATCCACTCCAAAAAGTGGCAAAAATTTGCATAAACAGAACGGAAAAGAACAGACGTGGGTAGTATGTAGCGGGGATGTTAAATGGATGTTCATAGGAAGCCTAGTGGATGAAAGCGGATGGAAGTGGATGATAACTCCGAAGGGGTTCCGGGGGAGAATTGCGAAATGGACGCATAGAGGAAGGGGTGGATGCATAGCGGATGAAGCAGATGCATCACAGATGCCTATAGGAAACAAAGTGGATGCCACGTGCATGTATATCAGATGCAAAGCATTCACTGCGCATGCGGGGAGTATGAATTGCATCAGCTCAACAGATATAAAAGGATGCAGCACGCATGCAGTCAGCATTCAGGGGAAAGACGTGCTGCCACATAGATCTTGCAGGAACACCCTGGTTCATCAGTCAAGAAAAAAGAGGAAGCCTGTGACTACTTGTTCCAGCCCTGGTAAGAAGGACAGAACCAGCATCCCACCCCCTGGCACTGACTCTGAAGCTGCTGCTGCTGCTGTGGTGGACCAGCCCCAAGGCCCTCAAAGCCCTGCTGCTGAAGGCTCTGCTTCTCAAGCCCCCTGAAGGCCCTGCTGCTCAAGCCCCTGAAGGCCCTGCTGAAGCCCCTTCCAGAGGGAGAAGAGGCAAGGGAAGAAGAAAGGAGAGAGGAAACAGTACACGGTTTCCGAGGACCACGAGGATGAGGTGCTGGAATGGCTGAGGGAGAACGAGTACCTCTGGAGAAAGGGCCACAGACTGTATCGTGACAGCAAGAAGAAGCAGGCAGCTTGGAGAGACAAGGCAGAGAGCCTGGGCTACACTTCAGACGTTCTCCTGGGATGGTGGAAGCACATGCACACCTTGTATGGCAAGCTACACCTCAAAAAATCCAGACAGGCCACTGTCAAGCTCACTGACCAGGAGATGTACGTAATGGCCAAGTGCAGTTTCCTGGAGGGTGAGATCCGCCACCAAGAAGCAGCCCCTCTGACACCCCTCTCCCTCAGACAGTCCAAAGACAGCCAGTCCTCTTCCAGCCAGGAGCCAGCGAGCCTGTCCAGGCAGGTGTCTTCAGAGGGCCCCATGGCAGAGACTCCCCCAACAGCTGCACTCCCCATGCCGGCGAACTTGGAGGATCCTCTGTCACAAATGGAGCAAGAAGCAGCAGCCACCAGAGGCCAACCCACACCCACACCCACACCCAGCTCCAGAGGATGCAGGCAGAGAGGTAGACTGGAGGGCCAGAACCACAGTGTGCTGTTGAAGATCAGGGACACAATCAAGACCAGCACAGAACTTCTCTCTCAGCTGGTCCACTTGGACAGAGGATCCTCGGGCCGCCACACCTTCATCACGTATGTGAGCTACACTCTGAGGGACCTGCCCGAGGCCCAGTATCAGGTGATGAAGGAGAAGATCATAGCACTTCTGCACAACCCTCAAGGCCCAGCTGAAGCTGCTCCGACCCAGTCCAGGTCTGCTTCTCCACCCCAGGTGATGTCACAGCCCTTCCACGGCTTTCAACAGCCCCTCATCTACCAAGGCTATGACTACCAGGACTTCCCACAGCAGAAGCAGACATTCGCAGTCCAGGCCCAGGTTCATCGCACAGCACAGATGCCAGTCCTCACCCAGCTGCAGACCACTACACTCCTCTTTCCTCCACCCCACAGCCAAGCCCGTCAATGGACAATCTGCCATCAGTCTTGGGCCTCACATCTCAGGTCTTTGATGAAGGGCCTCTCAACCTCATGGGACTGAGTCAGCTCTCTGAGAACTTCCTGAACACACCATCCCCTGTTGTACCCTCAGGGCCAAGCACCCCAATGGTGCCTAAGACCAGCACTCCAGCCACAGCCACCTCCACAGTCCCTGCCCGCTTAACAGCTGAGACCATGGACATGACTCAGAGTGACTGAGAATAGTGTCAGAGACTGAGTTGTTTACTTGTTAAGTTTATCTTTGCTTAAGACACTTGGTTCATTTTGCTTATTTAATAAAGTCATAAAGTTTACCCAATAAAGTTAATAAAGGTTATCTTTGCTTAAGGCACTTGGTTCATTTTTTTTACTTCATAAAGTGTTGGTGAAAACTTTTAAAAAATGGTTAAGCCTTTGCATGCTTGTGGGATAGATAAGGATATTTGTGGGATAGATAAACCTCCAGTGTAAGCATAGTGGGACTGTATGGTCCCCCATCCAGGCTGCCACAAATATGTACCTTTATTATCAATAACAATTTATTCATTGATCAACACATTTTAAAATAAACAAAGCTCTTTATTAATGCCCTATTCATTGTAGGATCACTCAACATACATGGCACAATCTCATCAGTGCTATGTGACAGGCTCAAGGAAGCATCAATTAATCATCTATCATCCTATCTTGCCACTTCATTGTTCCAGCTGGGGAGTTGCACCAGTTTCTCAGTAGGTTGTGCTGCTTCTTCCCTTCATGTGAAGCTCTGTTGGGGCCTTGTACATCCACAGTGTCTATCTAGTTTCGTCCTTGCCTCTATTCACCAGGCTCCATGTCCCCAATGCCTTGTTGATGGTCCACAAGTCTGTTCTGCAACACTGGGTAGCGGGTGCGAATGAGATTGTGCAGGATGTAGCAAGCTTCCACGATGCTCCTCACAGTCTGTGGCTCATGCTGCATGGTGGTGAGAAGTATCTGGTACCTGTTGGCCAGGATGCCAAAGGCGTTCTCCACCACCCGTCTTGCCCTGGACAGCCTGTAGTTGAAGATCCTCTCTTCACGGGTGATGTATCTTGAACTGTACGGCTTCATGAGGTAGGTTCTGAGGGAGAAGGCATCATCACCAATGATGAAGTAGGGCACATCTTGTGTGTCGTTAGGTAGGGGGTCTGGATCTGGAAAACCCATGATGAGGTTGCATTCCAGCCCACCCTTGAGGTTACTTGCGTTGTTATACCTGGGCATCTGAAGCTGACCATTGCCTGAAGCATCGATATATATGAACTTGTAGTCAGCATCAACCATGGCAAAGAGGATGATACTGGAAGCCCTTGTAGTTGTAATAAGTGGACCCTGAGTTGGCTGGAGCTTTGCACACCATGTGCTTCCCATCTATGGCTCCAACAGTGTGGGGAAAGTTCCACCTCTGATACCACTCTTCTGGAAGTTTTCTCCAGCCTTGTTCAGTGGCGGGGCACTTGAGGAGCTCCTCCACGTATTTTTCGATGATGGCCTGCACCACTTCTCTGACCACTGTGCTGATGGTGTTGTGTGGCACCCTCCATGCATACTGCATGTTTCTGTATGTGGTTCTAGAGGCCAGGTGCCTCAGAGTCAGTGCCACCTTCAGTCCAGGGTCCAGGTTGGGACGGAAGTTGGTGCTAGGCTTGGTCAACCTGGGTCTCAGATGCTGTACAAGTTCGTCAAACATGGCTGCTGTCATCCTCATGAAGTGATGGAATGCACGAGGGTCTTCATTCCTCAGCTCCACTATCAACTGGTCATACAGTCCAAACTCCATTCTTCTCACGATCCATCCTCAGACCCGCACATCTCTTGGACGTCTCCTTCTTCTCCTTCTGTATAAAAGGTGAAACAGTCTGAACAGGTTTTGGTTTTGGTGATGAATGATTGCAGCTATCATACGGACTGTGTCATGATCCATGGTGGAGAACAATTGATAATGTGGAAGACCAAGACCAAGGGTGAAGAGGTCTGTACACCATGGCTGCTGGACTCACACTGAGATCCAGATGATTTTCTCCCCCTTTTTATAGGAAATATCGGTAGTCTGCTAGGTGTCCTTCTACATACTCTAGACATACTGCAGACATCCTAAATATACGAGATACATCCCAGATACAAACGTTTTGTCTGTTTTTAATACTTTATAAACAAGATGCATCTGCTTACATCCTTTCTATTTCCGTGCTAATATCGCTGTGTAGACATTCCGTGTACCTTTCATTTCCTCCCCTTTTCCATTTTCAGCTATAGCGGATGTGAGTTGAGGGGATGGATAGAGGATACAGAGAGGATACAGCGGACGTTTAATGGATGATAACAGACATTGAACATTTGTTGCCCGTATATGTCGCGGAAGTACATCGTACGTGGTGGAAAGTTCATCTGTTCACAAAGTTTTGTGCAGCTCAAAACTTCTTGCGTGGATGAAATCGCAGTGGACGGATGCTCGAGGGATAGAGCGTATGAAACACGTATGCAGTGAATACACATCAGATGCATAGCATTTTCCAATGGATGACAAGCTTTTTTTAACATTTTACATCCTCTTTGCATCCGTAAGTGCAGTGGGACCGGGCCTTAAGAAGACCATAGACATCTATGCAAGCTATGCATTTGCTTAAATCTACAAGAAAATTGAAAACTGTAATGCAAGATTGAACATGCAATACATGTACAAAAATAACAGGAGGAGCATCATGAATTTTGGTCTATCATCTTGCCATTCTGAGAGATACCCTGGTTCAAATCCACCCTTATATATGAAAAATCAACAGGTAGCTTCGCTCAACTTACCTTATACCAAAAGCACTTAGACTTATATACATCATAGTCAGTGGTGGGATTCAAAAATTTTTACCACCGGTTTGGTGGGCATGGCTTGGTGGGTGCGCTTTGCATGCATGCACACACTTTGTGTGTACGCATGCACCAAACACATGCTTTGCGCAGATACAGAAGCATTTGCGCAGGCGCAGAGCATTGCAACTCATCTCCTGCAAGTCTGCACTCTCCTGGTCGCTTCAGTAGTTTCCACGCAGCATTTTTCTGTCCATACAAAGCAGCTGCACTTCAAAAGCAGAAGATTAAAGGTGAGTATGGGAGCCGAGGTGGGCAGGTGGGCCCAACAACAGAGCAGCAGAAAGAACCAGTTTGGTTTCCAATGCTCATTGCTGCTACCAGCTTGGCAGAACTGGGCCAAACCAGTAGCAAACCACCACTGGTGATAGTGCTGTTCAGCACTCAGCACTTGAGCAGTTTACAATGTCAGTATGTTGTCCTCAACAATTTTGGTTTTCATTTTACTGACCTTGGAAAGATGGAAAGCTGAGTTAACCTGGAGTTCTGTCAAGATTGAACTCCAGGCTATGATTAGAATTAACCTGCAATGTTGCATTCTAACCACTGTGCACAAGGTCTTCTTATCAGGTGCTTTCTATGGGGAAATATGATAGAAAAATCCTATTTTAGCTACCTGCTAATCCCAGAAGAGAGGAGGAATATAAATTTAACAAATTATTATGACCATAAATCAAATGATATTCACATTTGTGGCTGTTAAGGTTGAAAAGAATGTACTGCACCAATTTCCTGTGTGTTGTTCTTTAGTCCAGTAAACAGGATTTTTTCCCACATATCTTATATATGTCCTTCTATATTTGGGCTACATTTTAGAAATCAGGACAAAATATGCGTATATTTATACATTTGTAAATGAAATATTTATTATGAGACATGTACTTGTATATTTCAATAAGAGTAGAAATGTAAATGAGATATGTTTAAGGGCATCTGCCAGCCAGCCAGCCTTCTGTAGGCAATCTCATTCCTTTCTATTATTTTCATTTTCTTATAATTTAATACTCTATTGGCCTGGTATTTTGTTAACAAACACTTTCAAATATTTAAAGTATATTTATGCATTTTCAGTTGCCATGATCCCAGTTTAGCACCAACTAAATTTACTATTACTATTTTTCGAATGATACATGTTTTGGAAGAAGTAAATCATTCCTTCCACACTCTAGATAAAAATTCTTAGTAGATATGAAAAGCTATAAACAATACTCTTAATTAACTGGCTAACTGTATTGTGAACTTGTTCATCATCCAAGAACAAAATTGTCCTTGTAGATTGTGAGGTTAATGTTTACTCAGGAGCCCCAGTTGATATTTGACCTGAAGATTTCCCTTGATGTAATGTTGTGACATGATCATTGTCAGATCCATGGGTGATTTTGCAAGTTTAATATTAATGGTGAAAAGTAAATTTTGTTTGGCTAATCCCATTCTTACTGATTTCTGTCAGATTAACTGGATAATGTCTGAAATTAAATTGTAACTGAGCTGTGTAAACAACAAAACAGAACAATAAAATCTAACTGTATGCTGATTTGTAAAATTCAATTCCTAGAATAATTTAGTTAAACTAAATTGCTTTATTTATTTATTGATATAGAAAGTGATGCTGGACATGCAAAAATCCAGTAAATAAGTAAGACAACAATTAGTTAAAACCATTATATGACAATTATTAAAAAAAATAAAAATATATAAGAAAACTAAATTAGGAAAAGGGAATAATTAGATGCAGGAATATTAATAATAAAGGAACCACCTCACAAATTCCCCTGTTCCCCAGAGTCTCCAGATCTACTGGCATAACCAGGTCTTGAGAGACATTCAGAAGCTTGGTAGTTATGAGGCCAACCTTATTCCTAGGGGGAGAAGATTTCACTGTCTTGGTTCTACTACAGCAGAAAAAGCCTGTTGTTTAAAAGCTGCTAAATGTAGCTGTTTTTGTTGTAATACATAATGTACCCATTCTGTGAAACTTGATGAGAAGAATGGATGGGATCAGGGAAAAGCAATCCTTCAATTAACCTGGTCCTAGGCCATATAGTGCTTTAAACCAACTTGAATTGGAGAGCCTTCTTTTTATTCTTCCATGTCTGTCAGGTTTTGTCTACTTTCCAAAATAAATCTATTTATTACCTTGACACATGCAAAACATATGCTTTTGATTTCTAATGAACTACAAAACCAAAGCATCAAAGTCAGGCTGTTTTCCTACAGTTACAATGTTTGCAGCAGGACATGAATTCAATGGAAAGATGCAAAAGTTATCAATTTTATTTTCATACTTAATCAGATGGTAAATGCCTTTTGGGATTGTACTGTTCAAACTACAGGTGAAACCTCCTATGATTTCAAATAACTAAATGAGAAAAGATGCCATTGATAGAGAAAATAAGGATGAAATTTCAAAGGATGAAATTCAAAACCCAGCTCTTTCTTCTATCGGAGGCATGGAAAATTCAGTCATGCAAACCCTCTATCTGAACAGCTTGAGTTGTTTAGTTTATGGGAAAATTTACATTTTAGTAACAACTAAGCTTGATTTTGGCTATTTTGTCCTATTATCCTGTCCTATATATTTATCCTATATCCTACCTTATATTTTATCTATTACATAAATTGATTGGGCCAAGAAAAAGTGGCTGACTTACAGGTACCCAGTTATCCAACTATTGCCTGATCAAGTGGAAGCTTGATCCAAATTTTTACAATTCCAATCCAACACTCTATAACTGCTATAAAACTTTAGCATGTTACATCTGGAAGGCCAAATTAAATCAGGCAACAAGTGTAATAGGAACTTCGCAAATTTGGGGAATATTTTGACTTAGTCATGGGACATAAAGGCAGGAGGAGAAAGTATAAGAGAATATATTTGGGAGCAGATAAATGAGGATAGAATTATCCTTCTATCAATTCTTTATTCTAAACCCTAGTCCCAAAATTTAATTTGCCTAGAGAGAGAGAGAGAGAGAGAGAGAGAGAGAGAGAGAGAGAGAGAGACTGACTGACTTTTGGATCTTATGAGTTGTTATATGTAGTATTGTCAATGGAAAAAGTTCTCAGAGGATTCCAACTGGCTAATCTGGATCTTCCACAAGTGATCTTGCTCAGTGACCTCTACAGTTTCAAAACTTCTAAACTTGTCACAGACCATGAATTTATTAACTTTTGGCTCAACCAGATTTACTTTCTTTGGGCAGTTCATTTTCTTAACTATATACGAATTTCAGTATCAGAGGCTTTGCATCATAATTCTTGAGGAGCATCTATAGGAGGAGGTTGATTCCATACATCCCTGGCCAGTATATTTGTCATAGATATTTGGCAAAGTGCTGCAGGAATATAATACTAGACAACCTATGCCTTTGGTCAGATCCAGCATGTTTTTTTTCTTAAATTTTCATTGTATAACATGCTGACCAATCCAAATACAGTTAGTCAATGTGCTAAACTAATGTTTAACTTTAATAAAGTTTCTAAGATAAAAAGAGTGTGAACTCTTGGATCTTTCCTTTTTTCATTCTTTATCAGCAGAAGGCTTGTCTATTTCTTTGACAAGGAAAAAAATATATGAAAACCTACCCACAATTGTTTTTTTTAACCATCTCTGCAACATGACCTTGGAGTGAAGTCTGAAGTTAATATCAGTTAGATCCTGGATTATATTTGTCTTTTGGAAAACCAAATTGCTACCTAATGGCACTATAGATTTGTTCTCCCTTTGGAAGGTCTTTCTTTAAACAATCAACCAAGAATTGCTCAAAATGACAAGAAGCCAGCTAATTAGCACCATGGGGAAGTTCATCCCTCCAGTTGTGGAAAATTTTGTAATTTGGGATTATTTGGTCTTTGCCGCCCTTTTTCTGGTCTCTTCTGGCATTGGGGTCTTTTTTGCAATTAAGGAGCGGAAAAAAGCAAGCTCTGGGGACTTTTTGGTTGGTGGCAGGCAGATGACCTGTGGACCAGTAGCTCTGTCCCTCACTGCTAGTTTCATGTCAGCAATCACTGTGCTGGGAACCCCAGCTGAGGTCTACCGCCATGGATCATCTTTCTTTCTGTTTGCCATAGCATATACATTTGTCATCATTTCTACTTCAGAACTTTTTCTACCTGTTTTCTACAGATCTGGGATCACAAGCACTTATGAGGTAAGTTCGCTTTTCTAGAAAGTGATTCTTGCTCCAGATCCTGGACCAGATTCCATTTGGTCATCTAAGACATCTTGGGAGCATCTTTGTTTATATTTCTTTGTGGAGACAAGAGATGCCTGACATGACATCATCTCTTCTGCAAACAATATATTTAAATATATTGACTTATATATCACGATATATCTAAAAGCAGCAAGAGGAACCTACATTAAGATAGAGACAGAAAATGTGTTAAAATCTGCAAAGACAATAAATCTGTATATATGCTAAATAATAGCAGGTATATTTTTGTTTCTAAAGGACAGACTATTTAACTGAAAGGGACCATTGTGATTAATTTTTAAAATGTATTATTACCAACAATTATCTGTAGATTGCAAAGATAGAGAATGATTCTCATTTTACTGTTAGAACATTGTCAAATATCTTCAATAACAGAAAATAATTAATTTTTTGAAATAGAAAAGAAGAGGCCTCATGATATGTTGACAATAACCTGCTCCTCCCATATAGAAATATGAAAAATAAAGATTCCATTTCACACAATCACTCATCTCATCTTGGTGAGAGAGAGAGAGAGAGAGAGAGAGAGAGAGAGAGAGAGAGAAGAGAGAGAGAGAGAGAGAGAGAGTCTAGGGATGTTAGACAGACATATTTAGACATTTTTGTTCTCTCATTTCCCCTGACCTTCTGCGTATTTTATTCATTACACAGATTCAAAAAATGTCTGACTCCAACTAACTCTGAATGATTTGCATAATAAAAAGTCAGAATAATAATAATAAAATAGAGAAACAAATTAAACTTGTCCAGAAGATGTATGTGAACTAAATTCAAGGAACTGTAGCAAATAGTAATTTATATATCATACTATCCCATCTCAATAACACGAGAGGCTGGTTCTGGGACAATGGATTTTCTCCTAATATTACATTCACAATTTAATTGTTTGATTAATGATTTAATAGGAGAATACTCAATAAAGAATTACTTAATTAACTTCCCATTAGAAGCCATTAAAAATCCAATTATCCCATAAACGGAATCACTCAACCCTCATATATCGATGTAAAATTATAGTGTCCTACTTGCCAAAAGATCTGAAATATTTCACAATGAGAAAATGCACTCCAAGTTTTTTAAATGTAATTATCCTATAAATGCTTGACATTTGTGGAGAGTTTCCATGAGCTCACTCTTGAACCTATGTGTGCAATGTTGCTGACCATTGCTGAAAGTAAAATAAAGTTATCGGCCCTATCAATCTTGTGTCTTCATTCCAGGATGTAGGATAAGTTACAGGTAGTCCTTGAATTACAACAGTTCATTTAGTGACTGTTTGAAGTTACAATGGCATTTGAAAAAGTGACTTATGGCCATTTTTCATACTAATGACCACTGCAACATCCCTATGGCCACTTGATCAAAATTCAGACACTTGGCAACGGGCTCATATTTATGACTGTTGCAGTGTCCTGGGGTCATGTGACCACCTTTTGTGACCTTCTGACAAGCAAAGTCCACGGGGAACCAGATTCACTTAACACTTAAGTGTCACTAACTTAACAACTGCAGTGATTTACTTAACAACTATGGCAAGTAAGGTTATAAAATGGGACAAAATTCTTTGAGCAACTGTCTCACTCAATCAAGGACTACGTATGTCAATTTAACTTCCATTTAGACTAAGAATAACCTTATCATCACTTGAAATGTACACGAATCGGCATACATTAAAATGAAATTTCGTTGCATACAGCTCTCAAAAGTTCACCACCTCCAATACACACTACATAAACATGACAAAATAAATAAATAAAAA
>BLBF01000017.1:7622075-7638507 GCA_015471245.1 Laticauda colubrina | reverse complement strand
TATGTGTGTGTTGTTTAGCTTCCTTCGGGTATTATCCCACGTCATTGTAGTTCTGTTAAAGTTGTAGCAACGTTTCAGCAGAATCTCATCTGCCATCATCAGGCTTCTGTATTTCGGGTCTCACAGCCTTTGGCTTCAAATTCAAGGCTGGCCTATTCTGATTGGCTGGGAGTCTTGGTCTGTGTTCATTGGACTTGGAGTTTGATTGATTGGTGTTTCTGGTTTCTTCTGTCCGTTTTGTGGCTTTGATTGGCTGGCAACACTCTGTTCCTGTGTTGGAGGCTTTCAGTGCAGCTTGGCTTCATGTGAAAGGACGGCTGCTATCCATTAGGAAGCCAGGTTTCACCTGGGTGCCTGGTGGGGGGTGTTCGAGTTGGAGATATATATATATATATATAATTGATGGTATTGTCTATGGGAAAATCAGTTTCACAGTCATTACTGGAACTATTTCTTGAATAAAAGGTAATACGGAGAATGATAATGCAACAAATATTTTTATTTATTATAAATAAAATTATTTTTATTTTTATTTCCCCTAGTACCTGGAGTTAAGATTTAACAAGCCTGTTCGCATGGCAGCAACCCTGATTTACATTTTGCAAACGGTAAGACATTTTCTTCATTTATCTGCAAAGTGATTTCTAAATATTTTGGCAGTAGTCCATAGAATAGACGGATCTTTTGTGCAAAATCAGCTTCATTTTTTTTTTACAGCACAGTGAATGTGATTAGAGGATGTCTATGTCGTGTTTCCAAAATTAAAGAATGATAGAATCCTGCACATAGAAGACTCTAGATTGGTGATTGTAACCTTTTTGGGCTCCCGTTGTGAAAATTGTGTATGCGCTAGCACCCAAAAGGCAATGCATGTGCCCCCATGCCCTCTGTACATGCATGTGTGACCCCCCCATGCACCACACATCTATGCACATGTGTGTGCATCTCCCCCTCGCACATGTGTGCCAGATATTCAACAATCAGCTGTTGGGCAGGTGGCACGCATGCATGCGCAGTCGGGCGCTTCCAGGTGACCTCTCGCATGCCGGCAGAAGTGACTCTGCATGCCATTTCCAGTACGCATGCCATAGGTTTGCCGTCATACCTCTAGATCATCTGGATTTCTCATAGCATCAAATTCTACATTTACAGAGAGCATAATCTCTCTGGATTTTCATCATCCCATTAACTAACATTTAATTAATAAGGGCAGTGTGATGACTCAGCATTAAAGATGCTGGGGTTGTCAGATGGAAAGATGATAGTCGAGTTTAAGACCTGAGTGCCACGCAAAAGGGTAAGCTCCCATTCTTGCCCAGCTAATGCCCACCTAACAGTTTGAAAGCATGAAAATGTGAGTAAATAAATAGGTACCACTTTGGCGGAAAGGTAACAGAGCTCCATGATGTCATGCTGGTCACATGACCTTGGAAATGTCTTCAGGCAGCACTGGCTCAATAGCCTTGAAACAGAAATGAGCACTGCCCCCTATAGTTGGCAAGTAAAATCTGCAGGAATTCCTTTACTTTTTTTTAATTAACTAACATTTACAATGAATCTAAACTGTTCATAATCTGCATGATGTTCTGCATTCAAGAGTGAGATTTCCTTTTGAAATTTCAGCATCAAGCGTACAGTGGATTTTAACATAGATTGTGGGACTGTAAAAGAACACACATTTTTCCAGATTAATCTTTATTGCCAACATTTTAGCTAGCATTTTTGTTGCACTTTAGAGTATAGTAAATGGTGTACACTATACACTACATAGTAGCTTATAGATCAGATCCATGACAGGGATTTAGTGGTCATGAATTGTTTATCTTGAGCTAGTTTGTACCACAAACTCCCCTGTCTCAGGGATGGAGTGCAATTTGATTGGCCATTTCTGAGAGAATCCATACTATTTTGAATTGATGCATTCACACAACTTGTGAAACCACCCATAGAACTTTATTCCGAATGTGGATCTTTGTTTTCATATTTCTAATATGTGATTCTACTTTCTTAGGGAAAACCACCAGTAAATATTTCTTTGAGTGCAATTTGTTTCAGAACAGTTAAGAACATCTTTATTTGTACTTTGCAGATGATAAAGAGAAAATCCTTCCTCCAACATCTTAGGCAACTGTATACCAAGAATCATTTTCAGGAAACAGTGTAGCATGGGTCACAAATAGCCAATGGAAAGATGAGAGCTCTGTTGTTATTTGAGATTGCTTTGTGAGCAGTATAAAGTTAATTGGCTTTTCTTGATGGCAACTTCATGCATTTACTTACTTAGGGGAATGTTTGTTCCCAAAAGAACTCTACTCTCTAAATTATTTCCACATACTTAGAAAAGCATCAGCAGTATATTGGCACCTTTTAGAAATGGTTCAATTTGCAATTTTAGGACATTCTGTAGAACTGCAAAAAAAGATTGTCCACTAGGACTCTAAGTCCCTCTCACAATAACTGTTTTTGGGCCAGGTTTTGCCTAATTTGTACCTGTACCTTTGTTTTTTTCTTGCCTAAGTGTAAAACTTTGCTTTTCATTTTGTTGACTGTTGAATTGTTGTTGCTGCACTGTTCAAGTCTCTCAAGATCTTTTTGGATTCTGAGCTTATGTTCTGGGGTGCTGGCTGTTCCTACTAGCTTAATGTCATCTGCAAATTTGAGACATTCTATTCCCTCATCTAAATCATTGATGAAGATATTGAAGAGTACAGAGTCTAAGATAGAAACTTATGATACCCCACTGCTTCCTTCCATGTAGAAGTAGTATCATTAAGAATTACTTGTTTAGTATGGTTTGTTATCCAGTTACAAATCCATCTGCTAGGGATGGTCTCTATCTCACTTTTTTAAAAAAATCTTACTAAAGGCTAGGTCACACTGGATGACGGATGCAAAACGTATGTAAAAAGGACACAGCGGACGAGCAAAATTTCCATCCGTTGTTATCCGCTCTCAAAAATGCCCCAAATTTGCATAAACAGAGCAGACAACAATGGAAAGGAATGGACGTGGGGAGGATGTAAAGCGGATGTAAAGCGGATGTTCATAGGAAGCCTAGCGGTTGAAAGCGGATGGAAGCGGTTGACACATCCGCAGGACTTCCGGGGGAGAACAGCAAAGTGGATGCATAGTGGATGACGAGGATGCATCACAGACACCTATAGGATGCATAGCGGATGCCTAGCGGATGTCTAGCAGATGCGTAGCGGATGCAAAGCGTTCACTGCACATGCGGGGAGGATGCATTGCATAAGCTCCGTGGATATGAAAGGATGCAGCTCACAAGCAGGTCACCATTCAGAGGAAAGACCTGCTGCCAGAGACATCTTGAGAGAACACCATGGGGAAGAAGAGGAAGCCTGTGGCTACTCCTGCCAGCCCTGGCAAGAAGGACAGAACCACCATCTCATGCCCTGGCACTGACTCTGAAGCTGCTGGTGCTGCTGGTGCTGCTGCTGGTGCTCCTGGTGCTCCTGGTGTTGCTACTTCTGGTGCTTCTCCTGCTGGTGCTGCTGCTGGTGTTGCTGGTGCTGCTGCTGGTGTTTCTGGTGCTGCTGGTGCTGCTGGTGCTTCTCCTGGTGCTGCTGGTGCTTCTCCTGCTGCTGGTACTTTGGTGGTGGACCAGCCCCAAGGGCCTCAAAGCCCTGCTGCAAAAGGCCCTGAAGCCCCTGCCAGAGGGAGGAAGAGGCAAGGCAAGGAGAAGGGAGAGAGGAAACAGTACTCGATTTCCGAGGACCATAAGGAGGAGGTGCTGGAATGCCTGAGGGAGAATGAGTACCTGTGGAGGAAGAGCCACAGGCTCTATCGCGACACCAAGTGGAAGCAGGCAGTGTGGAGAGAGAAGGCGGAGAGCCGGGGCTACACTTCAGATGTCCTCCTGGGGTGGTGGAAGCATATGCACACCTGGTATGGCAAGCTGCACCTCAAGAAATCCGGGCAGGCCGCTGTCAAGCTCACTCACCGGGAGACCTATGTCATGGCCAGGTGCAGCTTCCTGGAGGGTGAGATCCGCCACCAAGGAGCAGCCCCTCTGTCAACCCTCTCCCTCAGACAGCCCACAAAGAGCCACTCCTCTTCCAGCCAGGAGACAGCTACAGTGTCCAGGCAAGTCTCTTTGGAGGGCCCCACGACAGAGACCCCCTCGACAGCTGCACTCCCCGTGCCAGAGGACGTGGAGGATTCCCTGTCTCAGATGGAGCAAGAAGATGTAGCCACCAAAGACCAACCCACCCCCACCCCCAGCTCCACCCCCACAGAAAGCAGGCAGAGAGGCAGACCGGAGAGACAGAGCCACACTGTCCTCTTGGAGATCAGGGACACAATCAAAGCCAGCACAGATCTCCTCTCCCAGCTGGTCCACTTTGACATACCATCCTCCAACCGCAAGCCCTTCATCACGTACGTGAGCCAGACCCTCATGGACATGCCCAAGGCCCAGTACCAGGCGATGAAGGAGAGGACCACAGTTCTTCTGCACCACCCTCCAGGCACAGCTGAACCTGCTCTTATCCACTCCAGGTCTGCTCCTCCACCCCAGGCAGCCCTCCATCACAGCCCTTCCATGGATTGCAGCAGCCCCTTGCCTACCAAGCCTACCACTACCAGGACTTCCCACAGCAGAGGCAGCCCTTCCCAGTCCACACCCAGGTTCCTCGGATGCCACAGACACCACAGATGCCTCAACTGACCCAGCTGCAGATCAGACAGCCCCACTACACTCCTCCTTCCTCCACCCCACAGCCAAGCCCTTCCTCAGAACATTTGTCATCAGTCTTGGGCCTCACATCCCAGGTCCTTGAGGAAGGGCCTCTCAACCTCACGGGACTGAGTCAGCTCTCTGCAAGCTTCCTGCACACACCCTCACCTGTTGTACTCTCGGGGCTAGGCACCCCAATGGCACCTCAGACCAGCACTCCAGCAACAGCCACCTCCACAGTCCCTGGCCCCTTTACATCTGAGACCATGGGCATGCCTCAGAGTGACTGAAAAGAGTTCCAGAGACTGAGTTGTTACCTGTTCACCTTATCTTTGCTTAAAGACACTTTACTTGGGTCATTTTGCTTTTTAATAAAGTCATACAATTTGTTATTAATAAAGGTTATCTTTGCTTCACACACTTGGGTCATTTTTTTTACTTAATAAAGTGTTGGGGAAAACTTTGAAAAAAGGTTTAAGCCTTTGCTTGCTTGTGGAATGGGTAAGGATAGCTGTGGGATGGATAGCTGTGGGATGGGTAAGGATAGCTTTGGGATGGATAGCTGTGAGATGGGTAAGGATAGCTGTGGGATGGATAGCTGTGGGATGGGTAAGGATAACTGTGGGTTGGATAGCTGTGGGATGGGTAAGGATAGCTGTGGGATAGATAAACTTCCAGTGCAAGCATAGTGGGACTGTATGGTCCACCCTCCCAGCTGCCACACATATGGCCCTTTATTATCAATAACAATTTAATCATTGATCAACACATTTCAACATGAACAAAACTCTTTATTAATGCCCTATTAATTGTAAGGCCACTCAACATACATGGCACAATCTCATCAGTGTGATGAGACAGGCTGAAGGAGGCATCCATTAAGCATCTACCATCCTGTCTTGCCACTGCACTGCTCCAGCTGGGGAGTTGCACCAGTGTTTCAGGAGGTTGCGCTGCTTCTTCCCTCCACGTGAAGCTCTGTTGGGGCTTTGCACATCCACAGTGTCTATCAGGTTTAGTCCTTGCCTCCATTCACCAGGCTCCATGTCCCCATTGCCTTTTTGACAGTCCACAAGCCTGTTCTGCAACACTGGGTAGTGGGTGCGCATGAGATTGTGCAGGATTCAGCAAGCTTCCACGATGCTCCTCATGGTCTGTGGGCGATGCTGCATGGTGGTGAGAAGTACCTGGAACCTGTTGGCCATGATGCCAAAAGCGTTCTCCACCACCCGTCTTGCCCTGGACAGCCTGTAGTTGAAGATCCTCACTTCACGGGTGAGGAGTCTGGAACTGTAGGGCTTCATGAGGTAGGTTGTGAGGGAGAAGGCATCATCACCCACGATGAAGTAGGGCACATCTTGTGTGTCGTTGGGTCTGGATCTGGGAAACCCATGATGAGGTTGCGTTCCAGCCCACCCTTGAGGTCACTGGCATTGTATATCTGGGCATCTGAAGCTGACCCGTTGCCTGAAGCATCGATGTACATGAACTTGTAGTCAGCATCAACCATGGCAAAGAAGATGATGCTGAAGAAGCCCTTGTAGTTGAAATAATTGGACCTTGAGTTGGCTGGAGCTTTGCAGGCCACGTGCTTCTCATCCAACCACTCCAACGGTGTGGGGAAAGTTCCACCTCTGATACCACTGCTCTGCAACTTTCCTCCAGCCTTCTTCAGTGGTGGGGCACTTGAGGAGCTCCTCCACGTATTCTTTGATGATGGCCTGCACCACTTCTCTGACCACAATGCTGATGGTGTTGTGCACCCTCCAGGCACACTGCATGTTTCTGTACATGGTCCCAGAGGCCAGGTGGCACAGAGTCAGTGCCACCTTCAGTCCAGGATCCAGGCTGGGACGAAAGTTGGTGTTTGCCTTGGTCAACCTGGGTCTCAGACACTCCACAACTTCATCAAACATGGCTGGTGGCATCTTCATGAAGTGCTGGAATGCATGAGGGTCTTCATTCCTCAGCTCCACCATCAGCTTGTCATACAGTCCAAACTCCACTCTTCTCCCTATCCATCTTCAGACCCAGACAGCTCTTGGACGTTTCCTTCTTCTCCTTGCATAGAAAAGGTGAAACAGTCTGAAGAGGGCTTGGTTCTGGTGTTGAATTATGGCGGCTACCAAAAGGAGCGTGCGATGATCCATGGTGGAGACCAATGGATGCTGTGGAAGAGCAAGAGCAAGACCAAGGCTGAAGAGATCTGCACACCACAGCTGCTGGACTGATCGTGAGATCCAGGTGATTTCCTCCCCCTTTTTATAGGAAATGTCGGTTTTCTGCTAGGTGTCCTTCCACATACTCTAGACACACTCCAGACATCCTAACTATCTGAGATACGTCCCATATATGAACGTTTTGTCCGTTTTAATGCTTTATATATGAAAATGCATCCGCTTACTTCTTTTCTATGTCCGTGCTACTAACGCTGTGTGGACGTTCCATGTACCTTTCGCTTCCTTCCTCTTTCCGCTTTCCGCTTCAGCGGATGTGAGTTATGCGGATGGCCAGAGGATGCTGAGAGGATACATCGGATGTGTAACAGATGACAACGGACTTAGAACATTTGTTGTCTGTATGTGTCGCGGATGTAGATCGTACGCAGCGGAAAGTTCATCTGCTCAAAAAGTTTTGTGCAGCCCAAAACTTTTTGAGTGGATGAAATAGCAGTAGATGGATGTTTTACGGGTAGAGCGTATGAAACACGTGTGCAGTGAGTACACAACGGATGCATCACGTTTTCCAATGGATGGCAAGCTTTTTTGTCTGTTTTACATCCTCTTTGCATCCGTTGGTTCAGTGTGACATGGGCTTAAGAACTAAGTTGTGGTATACTTTGTCAAATGCCTTACCGAACTCTAAATATACTATGTCCACAGCATTTCACTGGTCTTCTAATTTAGTCACTGTATTAAAGAATGAAATAAGAATGGTTAGGTATGATGAGCTGTTTTTAGTAAACTTATGCTGACTTCTAGTTATAACTTTGTGTTTCTTGATGTTTGCAGATTTTGTTTTACTCTTTCCTAGTATCTTTCCAGGGATTGATGTTAGGGGCTGATTGATTTATTCTTTGGATCTGCTTCAGATTGGGATCATTCACACATATATTCAAAATTACCTCCAATTAAAATAAGACCATCATAATATGTTGAGAAAAGTTCCAAGAGTTTCTCAAACCTCCAGCTTTAAGCATTACAGCCTTACCACAGAATAAATCTGTTAATTCAATTTGGTAATCTTCTTTATAAACCACTGTACAGATTCAAGCATATCAATTAAATACATTTAATTAATTATAATGTATTTAGAATTTAGGTTAATAGAGTTCGAAGGGACCTTGGAAGTCTTCCAGTCCAACCCTCTGCTTAGGCATCACTTCAGACAAATGGTTATCTAATCTCTTCTTAAAAACTTCCAGTGTTGGAGCATTTACAACTTCTTGATCCACTGATTAATTGTCCTAAGTGTCAGGTAATTTCTCCTTAGTTCTAAGTTGCTTCTCTTCTTGATTAATTTCCACCCATTGCTTCTTGTTCTACCCTCAGGTGCTTTGGAGAATAGTTTGACTCCCTCTTCTTTGTGGCAGCATCTCAGATATCAGAACACTATTATGTCACCCCTAGTCCTTCTTTTCATAAGATTAGACATATCCAGTTCCAGCAACCATTCTTTTTATGTTTTAGCCTCCAGTCATCTTTGTTTCTCTTCTCTGTACTCTTTCTACAGTCTCAACATCCGTTTTACATCATGGTGACCAAAATTGGATGCTGTAGTCCAAGTGTGGCCTTACCAACGCATTATGAAGTGATATTAATGCTTCACATGATCTTGATTCTACCCTCTGATGTACCTTTGTAAATTAGTTATGGAAATTATAGGAAGGCCAAGTTGACATGGGAACTGGGAGAACTTGAGGTCCAGCATTTCTAGAGCTCAGATCTCATGTATAAGGTCCTTTTCTGCAGACTTTTCACATGGATTAAACTTAATCACATGGATTAAAATAGACCACAAATGGCTCAAGAATATTCTATGAATTTTATCCATTTTGACAGGGGTGAGATTCCAATTTTTTAACAACCAGTTCTGTGGGTGTGGCCAACTCAGTATCACTCACATCGAGGCACGCATCTCCTTGCCTAGCCTCTCATGGCAGTGGGGATGCTACAACAATCATAAGTGTGAAAAATGATCATAAGTCACTTTTCTGAGTGCTACTGTAACTTTGAATGGTCACTCCACACAAGCAAAGTACCAGCAAAGGAAGGAAAAAAAACTCCAGAGAGGTTCCTGAGACAGGAAGTCTAGTCCTGCAAAGAATGTAATAAGGGTTAACAGAGAGGCAGTTTCTGTAAGCAGCATCAGAATGTTTCCTTCCTCCTCTTCCTTACAGGATTAGGCCAGTAATTTCTTCTAACAACTGGTTCTACGAACTGCTTAGAATGTTAACAACCAGTTCTAGCGAATAGGCGTGAACTGGTGGAATCTCACTTCTGCATTTTGAGTTCTTTTTTTGAAGCCTAGTCTGAAATTCTAATTACATATCTATGTTACCATCTAGAAATCGATCTATATTATTTAAGACAAGAATCAAGGGTATTTTTTCAGCCAGTAGTAGCTAGAACTGCTGTTAGTATTTTCAACCTAAAAGATGTACATGGTCACACAGATGTTAAAGGCATGTTAAACTGGGGGAAAATGATGCAGATAGTGTAGATTAATATCATTGATAAATAGATCTTTCCATTTGGGTGTGAGCCTGCCTTTGGATATCAGTGCCACTTTCCAGTCAAAACCTTGGAATATGATCCCAGCTGAATCTCCTACTTCTTTTGATTTTGCTCCCTATGAATATTCCCTTTGAAATACTTACTAATAGTTTTTCTACTCTTCATAGATCTTTTACACAGGAGTGGTAGTTTATGCTCCAGCTTTGGCTCTCAATCAAGGTAAGTGCTTTGTTGTTGACTTGGACAGGAGAAAAGGGAAATTTGTTTTCTGTTATCTACCTATCTACCCTCCCTACTTTTTCTTTTATTCAGTCTGATATATGTTATCACCCCCTCTTTTTTTTTTCCTAAAAAGTAACTAGAGAAGATAGATTCTGAATAGTTTTCTCAAATTCTGGGCAAAGGGCCCAGTTTAAGATAATGGATTAAGACTTTCTTCTGTACTTTTGACATTTTCTGTCCTTCCAGCCCTTTGCTTTAATGTCTTACATAATATGAAACAGGATGAAGCTGAGGTTTCTCACTTATTGATCTGGTGTTTTCTGCAAATGATAGTT
Organism: Laticauda colubrina; assembly: GCA_015471245.1. Taxonomy (NCBI): domain Eukaryota; kingdom Metazoa; phylum Chordata; class Lepidosauria; order Squamata; family Elapidae; genus Laticauda; species Laticauda colubrina. The sequence goes on along the minus strand of BLBF01000017.1, from coordinate 7,628,518 downwards.
TTTTTGGTAGGATGATAGGCATTCTTCTGCTTTCCCTTGAGAAACTATCAGATTATAGATATTTGATTATGTGAATTTACCACCTATGCAAATGAAAACAAAAACTGTAAAAGATGGAAATGAACTTTAGTTCTGCAGCACATTAAAAAAATGACAGCAACAGATTAAATAACAGTTCTAACTCTCATACTATGGCATATTTAAAAATAAACTATGGTTAATTTATTTTTTTTAACTAACCTGCAGTATATCTAATTACACTCCCTTTGGCTTTTCAGTCACTGGATTTAATCTTTGGGGCTCAGTATTTGCAACAGGAATTGTTTGCACCTTCTACTGTACACTGGTATGTTTCTGCTATAGAGCAACTATAAACATTTTTAGAGGAATGGTTAAATAACTGTCATTTATGTTCTAATGGGGTTTTACAGTTGAACGCAAATGTTAAGATGAACTAGGAAACTTCAGCATTTTTTTCGACAATAATCAACATGTTACATTCTTAAATGTATAATTTGTTTCAAAATATTCATGTAAACTATACTTTTGTTCAGTTAAATAGGTGATATGTACCTTCAATATAAATATTATTTCCAAATCATTTAAATATACACTTGTCTGAAAGTGGGTAGGGTATAACTTGTAACCATTTCTTATTTTCTGTTACCTCCATGCACACTACTTCTCCAAATGATCTAAAATCCTATTTTATTTATCAATTACATTTATCAGAACTTCCTACCTCTGTTAAAATCTGGAGAGCAGATACCTGTCCACCCAAATCCATAAAAACAGATAAAGCCTAAACTCCATAGGTAGCCTTGCACAAATGACACCCAAAATAACACAAACAGAACAGAGGAATATCCCCCCCCCCCAAAAAAAAAAAAAAAGGCAATATATCAACTCCTAGTCAGGTCCCAAAGGCAAATTTTAAGAATTTTCTATAACCTACAGAGAGAGAGAGGGCATTGTCTTCATCTCTGGGTGGTTGCTATTTCCAGAAGTTTGAAGCTACAACAGGAAAGTCACAGTTCTTCAGGTTTTATTTTTTTTAACTGACATCATTTCATAGAGGGGATCCAGAGTACACCTACTCTACTGGAATATACTAGATGGGCAGAAACTACTGGAGATAAGTGGCCCTTAATAAATATTTGGGAGCTGTGCTCACACTTAAAATAAGCATGTATCAACTGTCCTGTAATTTATTCATTTTTAAGCCTGTACATATTTAGGTAAATGGCTAAAAAGTCTACATAGGATTGAAGGGAAAGCTTATCAATGAGTGGAAATTCATAGATAGACTATGAGTGGCTCATACTCTTGGGCCATTCACAATCGATCCTAAAGCATATGATTATTGTGAATTACCACTGCAGAGAAAACATCTTGTATGTGAGCTCTGTCTTATGAGGCACTAATAATTGGTTGTGAGTAGAAAAAAAGGAGCATAAAGGAGTATTCAGCATAAGAAAGCTTTGTTGAAACTAGAGCTTTAAACTAAATTGGTAAAACTCAAAATCAAGATAAATATTATATTTTCTTTTTTTCTTTGATTTAGGGAGGGTTAAAGGCTGTTGTCTGGACAGATGCCTTTCAACTGATTGTTATGCTGATCGGGTTCCTGACAGTTTTAGTTCAAGGAACTTTTAAGGCTGGGGGTTTTAGAAATGTTTGGGAAAATGCTCAAAATGGATCACGTCTCAATGTCCTTGAGTAAGTAGAATCGCTTTTCATGATCTGGTTTGGTGTTTATAATGATAGGTTTATAGTTTTTGGGGGCATTATGTCAAAAATGTAATGAAAGAGAATAGTTTTTAAGTTTGTAGCAATATCTATGTATGGGAGTGTATTTAAATCTTTGGTCCGACATACCCTGAAAATAGTAAAAAATTCCCAAGAATGGTAAAGTCAAGAAGAAGGTAAAATATTAGATTCTGTCAACTTAGTACACATGGTGGAGGGATGAACGTCTTTGGCTCATACTGGGATGCAAGTAGCATAACTCAGAAGTGTTTACTTCTTTCAAAATAAAATTAACTTACATATTAATTTGAAACCAAATCAAAACTGTTTCTATAAAAGTTGCTTTTATAATAATAAAAAAGAACAAGAACAGTGATAAGGGAAGAAAAACACAATCAGGTTTATATCAATGAACTGGCAGCACAGAAGGAACTGGTTTTGTGTGTGTGTGGGAGGGGGGAAGATAAAATTTGGGGAAAATAATAGTGAAACAGCAAAACAGATTGGAGAAAAAAAATTCATGCTGCAATGGCATCCAAATAGGAAAGTTTTATACATACATGCATGCATACATACATACATACAAAAATACATACATACATACATACATATAAAAGTAACCATTGAAGTAAAATCATTCAGAAAGTAAAGTGTCTTTCAAGTAGGCTTTGAATCCTGATGTCTTCATTAATACATTTATGTAGTGTTCACAACAGTGATATATAAGCAGTTTGCTATTACCTTTTTCCAGGATTATAGATAAAAAAAAACATAAGGGCAGAAAAGGGCAGAAATGGAAGAAAATACAGATTTCAATTAACTATTCCATTAATTTTGTCTAATGGGCTAAGAAATGAGAACAATCAAGTATCATCTTCTCTTGCTCTCCTGTTCTACTTTAATCCACCTAGGGGTCCATTGGCAGGTCTTAAAAATAAGGATCTGGACCAGATGACCACCTAGGCAGTCCTAGCATTGAACTTCATACTTTCTTCTTGGTGAAATCCATTATTTGTGCATCAGCATTTTGCACAAATCAGCATTTTGCAAAAGCATTTTTCTTTGTGCAAAGGTGCATTTTAGCATCTGGCCAACTTTGTGGAGAATGCTAAACAGGATTGGGTCTGGTTAGTACTTAGATTTTTGTTTATATCAGATCAGATTGAGTAAGAATTGTACATGTTGCCTTTTTCAAGATGGAGTCCTTGTTCAAAATACATCTCTTTAGTTATGAAACTTGAATGCTTATTTTTAATATTGATTTCAAATTATAAGAGGTACCAAATAGCCAATTCATGTGTGGGTGATAATTCCAGGGGTGGGATCTTACCAGCATAACAACTGGTTCACTGAGTGTGCACTTTGCACAGTATTTACTAATCACTGACTCCAACAAGCATTCACCTTCTCCTGCTGTTGTGCAGTACTCAGCTGTGCCATGCAAAGCAGCTGAAGTGGAAAAAGCAGAGAATAAAGCACAGCCTAGAGCCTGGGTGGGCAGGTGGGCCAAACAGAAGACCCTTGCAGCAAATCAGTTCGATGTCAGCTGCTGTTCAGAGTTACCAGTTCTATAGAGCCAGGCCGAACTGGTAGAATCCCACCTCTGGATAATTCCACCCTGGTGGCACAGTGATTAGAACACAGTATTGATGACTAACTGCACTGCCAGGAATTCAATTCTGACAGGTCTTGAGGTTGACTTAGCCTTCCTTCCTTCCTTCCTTCCTTCCTTCCTTCCTTCCTTCCTTCCTTCCTTCCTTCCTTCCTTCCTTCCTTCCTTCCTTCCTTCCTTCCTTCTGAGATAAGTAAAATGAGATTGTTGGGGGCAATATGCTGACATTGTAAACCATTCATTGTAAACCATACTGCAAAGCACTATGGAGCAGTATGTCAGTCTAAATGCTATTGCTATTCCTTCCAAATCTGTGCATTTATTTAAATCTGTTTACTGAATTCTTGCCTTGAAGTTTCTTAATTCCAGTTAGAAGTACATTGGTTTTAAACTAATCTGCTACTTAAATAATGGTCAATTAATAGTTTTTATGTCTTATTTGTGTAGCTTTGATTTTGACCCTCTGAGAAGACATACATTTTGGACAATCACAGTAGGAGGAACATTTACTTGGCTAGGGATTTATGGGGTTAACCAGTCCACAATACAAAGATGCATTTCATGTAAAACAGAAAAGCATGCCAAACTGTAAGTAGCTATCAAAGTTGATATAATTCAAGATTAAAATATAATTATTTCTAATTTTAACTTTTTAAATTAACTATCTAATGCATTCTATTTGGGATATGTTAACTGGCCATTGAGAGAGGGCAAGTAGAAAATTCTCTACTCTTGTGGGGTCTGTGCTGCAAATGGAAAGCTCCCTCTCCTGACTTTTGCCTTACAATCTTAACTATTATTTCAATCCAATTTTAACTGTGGTTGCCTTTATTGGTCTTATTAGGGACTTATCATAACTGTTTTTGTGATTATTTTGGTTTTATTATTTATTTGTACCCCACCTTTATTATTTTTACAAATAACTCATATTTATCACACTTTCCTCCTCCTATTTTCCTTATAACACCCCCATGAAGTGGGTCGAGTTGAGAGAGAGTGACTGGCCCAAGGTCACCCAGCTTCATGGCCAAGGTGAAATTTGAACTCACATTCTTCTGCTTTCTGCCATGGTTCCTTAACTACTAGACCAGAGTCTGCAACCTGAGGCTCTGGAGCCATATGCAGCTCTTTCAGCCTTCTCCTGCAGCTCCCTATCGGCTGATCCCACCACTGGCTGTCCCGCCCCTCCCTTCCCCGTCTCCTTGCCTGACCTGAGAATATAAGGATGATGGCGGGGGATGGAGACTTGCTCCATATTCCAGAGCAGAAGGTGACTGGGTGGGAGTGAATGATGTCAAGTTGGCCATGCCCACCCAATCACACTGCTTGTTAAATTGTTGGCTCTTGGGGTTTTCTTTTCTGTGGGAAACGGGTCCAAATGGCTCCTTGAGTGTTTAAGGTTGCAGACCCCTGCACTAGGCCATACTAACTCTGTTACGAGCACTGATTGTTGCTTATTGTGATTATTTTTTGTTCGTTTATTTATTTATTTACTCTTTTTATTTCTGTTGTGTATTACCCAGAATCCTTTGGGACTAGTGTCATTTATTAATATTAGAAAACAAATGAATGGTCTTAACAGAGTATCTATCCACAAAGATAGGATTTCAAACATTACATGTGAAATTCTATTCCATCTAAATTCACAACAGAGTGAAGGATTATAGCTTTCCAAGTTGTTTTCCACATAAATCCTATATGTCAGGGATAAGGAAAGTTAATAGTACACTTCAAAGGAGCCCTCTTGGGCACTGAAAGAGTTTCAGGAAATAAATACATAAGGAAAAGAATGGAAGACATCTCAAACTACTGGGAACATGAACCAAGGGGCAGATTGTGGACTTCTTTTATTGTGGCACACAAAGAAAGGTTTAAACCTTTGCTTCCTTTAACTGTGTTAAGAAATGTCTCATCAAAAACTAATGTGACTATCATACTCTGAGATAGCATTAAGAATTTTCAGGACACTTTAAAAAAAATATAAAAGCAGTGTCCAAGACATGATTTTATTCTTTATTGAATGATTTCTAACTCATCTGTTTTCTCCTCCTTAGTGCACTTTACCTTAATTTGGTGGGATTATGGGTCATTCTGGTATGTGCAGTTCTCTGTGGATTGGTGATGTATTCATTTTTTATGAGCTGTGATCCTTGGACTGCAGATTTCATTTCAGAACCGGATCAGGTAGATAAATTATTTAAAATTGGAAACAGAAAATTGTTCTATGATCTGAATTCTTTTTTAAATGCAGCTGTGCTGAACTAAGTGGTACAGGATTATTTGAGTGTTTCTTGCACTGTAACATTTTTAAAATGATGTTCAAACAGAGGGAATCTACGTGGGGACATTTACAAACAATCTAAGTTCCATGTATAGCAATAAAAAAGTGCTTATCGGGAATGAGAGGAACAATAACAACAAAATAACCAGTGCATATATTTTTATAGGCTGCAAAGTTATTTCTTGTAAAATGGGCATTCATATAAATCTGATTAATAAATAAGTAGAACCAGCAACAAAGCATGTTAATAGCTACTAAATAGCAATTGTTCTTAGATTTATATACTGCCCCATAGTACTTTACATCACTCTCTGTGCAGTTTACAATGTCAGCACATTGCTCGCAACAATCTGAGTCCTCATTTTACTGAACTTGGAAGGATGGAATGCAAAGTCAATCTTAGATCCCATCACAGTTAAACTCCAGGCTGTGGGCAGAGTCTAAAACCTCTAGTTTAACAGCAGAACAGCTTAAAAGAATATAAATTAGATTATTAGTCTATTTATCTTAGTACAATAAGACAACTGAATGTGCAATGTACAATCATATTCTTAGTGGCTTGATACCCTACTAAGATGATCTTATTTCTTGCTGGACAGTGTTGATGGACAGTAATTTATATGTTTTCAGTTGTTAGGATGAAGAGATATATATAACGTTGCTACAACTTTAACAGAACTACAATGAGGTGGGATAATACCCGAAGGAAGCTAAACAGCACACATGTAAGTACCCGCGAAAGCTTAAAAAAAACAAAACAAATATATATATATATATATATATATATATATATATATATAT
>BLBF01000017.1:7573335-7603991 GCA_015471245.1 Laticauda colubrina | reverse complement strand
AGATATAGATATAGATATAGATATAGATATAGATATAGATATAGATAGTATATATTTGATAACTGTGATATTTTCAAACTAGGCTTCACTTAGTATCCATGGAATGTGTGGAGGACCTATGCTGGGATTATTTACACTGGGAATTATTTTTCCTTGTACCAACTGGAAAGTAAGTAACAAGAATAGCATTAACTTTGCACATACTGTATATTCTATTACTTTTGCTGATTTTTATTATTGATATTAAACATAAGAAATGATCCATTCTTCATGACACTTCATTGTTAACTGGGGTGTGATATGGGAAATCTTCTCATAGCTCCATAAACTCTGAGTCTCTTACAGATATAAGGAGATGCTGCACCTGAAGTTCTTCAAAAGTGACAAATATTTTTCCTAGCTTAGAAGATTTACAGATAGTTAAAGTTTTACAACTCCAATAATACTGTTTCATGATTGCTTTTATTTAAGGGTGCTTTTGGTGGTCTCGCTACTGGAATCACTTTGGCATTTTGGGTTGGCATTGGAGCTTTTGTGTATCCTGCTCCACCATCAAAAACTCTGCCGCTCTACCTCTCAACAGCTGGATGCAATAGTACTGATATAGTTGCACCAATAGTTTCAACTTTACCTCCTGAAAGGTACCACATTCTTATCTAATCATCTATATATTTTATGACAGTGGTTCATAATTGCTTTCCACAGTAATTATAACCCACTATTACAATCAATCATTCTGTCTGTCTATCTGTCTGTCTGTCTGTCTGTCTATCTATCTATCTATCTATCTATCTATCTATCTATCTATCTATCTGTCTGTCATCAATCTATCTATGTGTCTATTGTGTTGTAGCTGTATCATTAAATTGTAATTAAACTTATGAATGTCTTAAAGTTTATCAATCATCTATATGGTATTAAGTTTCAAACCCAGTTGGTAAGGGAATTGTGTGTACAGCACAACAATTACAGACTTTGTTCCATTTTGTCTTCCTAGGCCTTATTTAGCAGATTCCTGGTATTCTTTGTCGTATCTCTACTATAGTGCTGTTGGCTGTCTTGGATGTGTAATTGCAGGACTACTGATCAGTTTTGTGACAGGTCAGTTCTTTTCTGATATTCGCAGTCATGAAAACCACCTTAATTTTTCGCTATTCTGTTATTCGTGGGCTTTAACTATTCTTTGGAATAAGCAAAATGATAGCTTTACTTTTAATAATATGGACATTCTCAAGGCTGATTAACTTCTCAAATAGTAAACAAGACATTGCATTTGGTTGCCATTCTTTGGCTAATTCAGGTGACACGAGGATAGATCAATCACACCTAGCATGAAGTACTCCTATCAGGACCCTAGGCCAGTCAGCAGAGCCCTGTTTTAAGGTTCTTCTGGAAGGCCAGGATATGGGGGCTGATTAATTTCTAGTGAGAAAATATTCCAGAGGGTGGGACCAGAAAAAGCTGTTCCTCTGGATCCTATCAGCTAACTTTTTTTGGCAGAGGGCTTCCAAAGCAGGTCTCTTCTGGAATGACTTGAAAGGGCTATTCCACTGGGTGAGATGGCTCTTCAGTGAGTAGCATGGAGTAATTATCAATACCTATCATGGAGTGAATAGTTCTGCTTCACTGAACTAGTCCATACAACCTCAAGAGTTTCTTATTTAGTATCGGATGGCTCAGACTCCATCATTGTATGTGTGATGCTAGGGTCCCTTCTTCCACCTTATAAGAACATTTATTTACATTTAAACTGAACTGCATTTGATATTTGGTTCACAATGCTGCTGATAAAAAATATGTTTATGGAGTTTTTCACAATGCTGTTTTTTAGTTTCCACTATAATGAACATCATCAAAAAGATTTTGTTCCTGCTGTTGTTTATGGTGGGAATATCATTCATTACAATAAATAAGACAAAATATATTCCTATGTAATTTTTAAGTTTACTTCATATATTGTATTAATGGAATGATTTGGGTAAGAATTAGTAAGATGGCCAGGGTTCATTACGTTAAAACTTTCATTATTAGTCAAGATTTCAGTAGCCCGTTTGTAGAAAATCTGCATTAATTTCAGTTACCAGAAGAAAGTCCAATGTAGATTGCTGAAACTGACAAGTGAATGGATAAGATTTACATTATTTCAAAATTTGTGGAAACTACTGGATGAATTAGAGACATGGCTTCTAATTATTTTATACTAAAAGAATTATTGTGATTTAACAAGACATGGAAATGTTTGCTTTCAGAATTAAGATTTTATATAAAATATTAGAAAATAATATTTGCTTTTGTGATAGACAGTTAATGATGTTTTGTTCTGCCTAGGTCCAAATAAAGGTAAAGATATTAAACCACTATTAATTCGCCCAATCTGCAATCTATTTTGTTACTGGTCTCCTAAATACAAAGCATTTTGCTGGTGTGGAGTGGATCATAACAGTAAAGAACTTCAAGTAAGATTATTTTATTCTTTTGACATATTATTTGACATATCAGAGCAATGGATGGGGTTGAGCCTGATAGACTCCATCCCATTTCTTGATACCCTGTCCTGCTATATTTTTTCATTATCTTTCAATGAAGAAATTTTCACTAAGGACTGGACTTAAAAAAAAACTTATGGATACTAAGACATCCTAAAATCTATATGATAGAACACTAAATAGTTTTTACTTCAAATATATATAATTCTAATTAATAAAAATGCATGTTGTTTTGAGCTATGAATAGCATTAATAGGTTTGGGTAAGAGAGAAAACTGATAAATCATTAGGTTCCAATCTATTTTGTTCAGAAAGTTATGTTAGAAGAATTTGATGATATCAATTTCAAGTATCCCTGATTACCTTATGGCAATGTTTCTCAACTTTGGCTAGTTGAAGATGTGTGGACTTCAATTCTCATAATTCCACAGCCATTCCAATGAACTCTATGAATCAGACTGATAATGTCTTTCTTTGAGCCAAATTAAATGATTTTTACCATGATAAAGTTGAATTCTCATTGAACAGGCTTAAATTAAAATATGAATCAAGTGAAAAAGCTGGCAAAATGTTAGGATAATTTTAAGCAATAGAATTATCAGAGCTTCATTTCTGAAAGAGTGATGATGGGCAGATGGTTAGGTTCAGATTACTATTATTTCAGTATATAACTAAGTATTTAACTAAGAAAGGTACGTTTCACTCCTGGCCATTTTGGGTTGTGGCAGTGGATTTGGGTGTAACCACCTGCATGATTTAATGTTTTTTAAAATTTATTTTCAGGATGAATTGAAAATTGACTTTGAAACGAAGGCAGATGCAAATGATGTGCTGAAGAATGGATGGAAAAACAATTTACCTGGTTATAACCCCTATGAGAAATCCTACACTAACACAAGCATGCCTGAATCTTACTTTTAGCACAAATAATAATAATAATAATAATAATAATAAAAATATAGCTTACCATAGAGATTTCATAATAACATAAGAAAACATACTATTTATGTCTGCTAATTTGCTTAGAAGACATTTATTTATTATTTAATAGAGGGTCATATCCTTTCAGATTAGTTTCATAATGGATAAAGACTAGCTTCTAAAATGCTAGCAATAGTTTAAGGAATAATTTTTTTTTTGTTTAAAAGAATCCCACCATCTTGCTCATAGTATGGGTTAGATTTTAATGCTGCTTCCTTGGGATTAAAAGTGCAAGCCCCGATATAAATTTCCCTTTTTGAATATTATTATTATAGTATCAGGAATTATTTTTATCTCTGGAAGGCTATTTCCCGCCATGTTTTATAGGCTTCCAAATAAAGGATTTATAAATGAATATATGTCTGGACTGAATAATTTGCTAATTTAGGAAAGTGATTGCAAACCAGTCTATCAAATTCAGAAAATACTTTACGTGTCACACACATCCACAACAAAAGAGAAACAATTCATTATCTCTTTCCCTCCCTACCCTAAAAAATCGCACTTGGCAGCAAATGTAGGCCTCGACTTCAGCCTGCAGCCATGAAAAGCCTGCTGTCATTCCCCAAGGTATATGAAGAAGTAACAAACTTCTGTCAAGAAAACAGTATGAACAATGTTCATACTGTCAAGACCTTAGACTGACATTGACATTTTTGTTTCTTTTATAAATTCCCATACATTCCCACTTTCGCGCTCTCATACAGTAAGTGACAATGTTTAATGGGAAGGAAGTGAAGTAAGACTAATAACTAGTAAACAAATGTTTATTTTTTGAGCAAGTTTTTTTTTCTTGAATACAGCAAGACACTGAGTTGAATTGGTAAGAGTTAAGACATTCTGGACTAATAACAAACTGTAGGTTTTGAAAGACAGACTGTAGTTGCTTATGCAGTCTGTTTGAAAGAACATGCATAGACCAAAGTTATTGTAGGCTAGATCGACAATGATCTAAAGCATTTTTTTTTTTTGCATGAATGCTAGTTTTGAAGCTCTGCAGCTTTGCATGCATATATCACTGGTATTGGTCATTTCAAAATACAAGTATTTAGAAGTACAAAAAACAGAAGTTGAATCTTTAATCCAGCACTCATGTAATGCACATTTCCTGAGAACAATGTGTGCTGTATATCTTTATAAGATAATATGCATTCAATGCAACATAGTAAACCAAACTTAGCAGAGCATTTCTCTCAGCTAAAGCATATAACTCTTTTTACATCAGCAATCTTCTAGGACACTGTTGAGACCCAATTTATTTTAAAGAAACAAACATAAACAGTTTTTTTTTTTTTTTTTTTAGAAACTTTCCAATAACTGGGGAACAAAATTTATAGGTTTGCAAAATCAAAGCCATTAAACTTTCCAGTTGTGGAAGGAACTAGAATTTGTAATTTTCCACAATAAAAACTGAATTGAAACTTTTATTATGTTTGTATTGAGGGTACAATGGTGCAAAATTATATTTAATGCATCACAATGTTTTTGGCATTTTTGTTTAGTACTTAGAAAGATGTTTACTTAGAATGAGATTTGTTTGTCTAGTACAAGAATTTAGATTTTCAAATTTACATGTTAAATTAATGGCACTGGCAAGTCCTTGAAACCACAGAACCTGGTTTTGAGAATGCAGCATAAGTTTGCCTTGTGATTAACTGGAATAAACAGTGATAAACAGAACACCAAAAAACAAGGGCAAACAGAATCCATTTTAAAACTTGGGTCCCGCCAAGGCAATAAGCATTGCTGTATAGCAAAACTTAAAGGTCAGATAAAGGTAACCTAAACTGTGTTTCATAGCATGCAAAAAAAGTATACTTTGTACTGATTCTGACAGTTTTGGGCAAACTGATGCACCCATAAAGTTTGCAGGCTGGCAGTTTCTCTATTCATGGGTGCACAAGGTAGCATTAGTGTTGACAAGTACAACATTATCCTGGGATTAAAACACATGGCAAAACAGGGATGGAAAGGCCTGGAATTAATATCTGTATAATAAGCAATTGCTGGATCAGAGAATCAATATCAAGAGTAATATTATAAAGCTGATTGTTATAATGTAGGACAGTACTTCTAAGAAAGAAACAGAGGAAGAAAAACTCCTTGAGAAGTAGAATAATGGTGTGGGCATTAGAATGAAATGAAATCACTGATGGTTTCAAGTGAAAGAGAAGATGCATTTCATGCAAATAGTGTAACATCACATCTATAAACCATTTGTTTACATGAGATATATTTGCTGTGCTTTGCTATACTAAACCTGGACAGCAGAACACCTTTTAAATTTGCTTTGGTTGATATAAATAAGAAACTTTCGTATACCTGATCATTTTGTAAAAGGAAAATGCAGAACTTTGGAGAGTTTTGCACATAAGTAAATCTTGCACACATGTTTTAATTTGCTGTTTCATACTCTTCCTCATTTAAAAAAAAACCCAAGAAAATCAATCAATAAATAATTGTTGCGACAATTATTTCTTTAACACATTCTAAGTATCATTGTTGCCTGGTTCAGGCAGCTGAGAATCAACGTTTGTATCTCCATAGTCAGTTCACTAATTTGAAGGAGTTTTTTTTAGATATATCTTGGCAAGAGATTCCACAGGAGAATAATTTAATCCAATTTATCATCCTATTTCCATAATTTGTTTTTAAAGAAAAAAAGTATTTTGTACGGTCCTATCTCTTTTCTTGGAAAAGCAGTTCAGTGCTGTTATGCCTCATTTGCTGTATAAGCAGGAAGCTTTGCATACGGTAAATAATAACATTGGTTTCATATTTGCTACAGACTGAGTCATTTCAGGTTGACATTTTTGTGAAATATAAAATATTCACAGAGTTATACTTCTGCATGCTGCTTCTGCATGCTGCATTAGAGCATGGATAGGACAGTTCACTTAAGAGGTATGAGGAAACGGCCTTCAGTTGCACATTGATTATCAAGAGCAATGGAAAATGCCACATATTTTCCCTAAAGAGTTGAATCAAGTGCAGTACAGTGGTGAGTCAGCATACCAGGTTTTCTGAGTTAGGGAAAAGAAACACTCATGCAGCTTTATGCACATCAAATGTGCAGAATGAGCCATATGAAGTAGGCTTTTAGGATTCTGCATTCAGCTGAAGTTTTTCCAGGACCAGGATCATTTTCTTTGTGTAAGACTTTTAGCTGAGATATACATTGCTCTGCATGAAGAATCAAGGTATCTCATGCAGTCGTGGATCATTGACTCTTGGCTTGAAGTCTTGCTTTGTATGTGTGTATGTGCGTGTTTGACATACACATATGGGTATGCACACACATGCACATATATACGTACGTATCTGCACACAGAGAGAGACACACAGAGCAGATGGGCATGTCTGTGCATGTCTATGCACACCCGAATGTACACTGAATTATGGATACAAACCAACAAAAAGTGATGTGCAAAACATCAAACTGCATAGTAAATATAAGACAGGCTTCCCTCCCTTTTAACATCCACAATCTCAGCAAGAGACAAGGATAAACCTGACAAAACGGGAAGCCTCACGGACTGTTACAGCATCAACAGATGGCCACTAAGGCAGCAATTGTCAGTGTTTTTCATTCATTTAAGCAAACAGAAGGGGTAAAAATAGTGAATAAGCACATCATTTTTAAACTAAACCCCTTACTATTTTCTCAGATCTGTTGGGTTTATTATGTGCTTGCCCAGTAAATTCTCCTCTTCTACTTCTGTTCTTCTACAGTCTTCTTCCTTTTTTTTTTTTTTTTGAGCACAGAGCATGAAAGAAGCAGAACGATTGATTGTGTCTGCTGGTTACAGGATTTGTTCCAATTTTACAAGAAAGCTTGATAACATTACTTCCTTACATCAACACACATACACAGCTTGATTCTGTTGTCTTCTTCCCAAATCCCACCTTCATCTTGACTTCTGGAAATGTTCAGTCATGATGCTTCTGCTGGTGGTTTTTTCCCCCTTTTTTTCTTTCATCCTTTCTTATCAGCTAAGGCCATTCATGGTGATACTGCCTACCATTCTTTTTTCGCTCTCTTTGCAAATGCTCCAGCTCAGCCTCATACATCATTTCCTGAACTAAGTATTTCTCCCTTCGCATTCTGTCACATAAGTCTTTGGGCATATCTGGAATCAGGTAGGCAATGAAAGATTTTATTCCAAAAACTAGATGCTGAAAGATAGAAAAAGAGAAAGGTGAGTATTTTTAAAATATTTTTAAAAGGTGACATTTTTAAAATACTCATGCTGATCTGACATTGTTTGGAATTCCCCAGTATGTTTTCTTGAAAAACCAAATTTGAGACTGTGAAAATATTTACAGATCCCTGACATCCCGGACATAAACTGTTTCAACTTCTATCCTCAATATGACGCTATAGAGCACTGCACACTAGAACAGCTGGACACAAGGACAGTTTTTTCCTTGTGTGTCCAATCATAGTTGGCCAATAAAGAATCCTATTCTATTCTATTGTCCTTGGGCATTGTCATTGTACAATTTTGTTCTTTGTAGACACACATTTTCCTTTGCCAAAATCTGCAAGATGGCAGACACATTAAGATTAAAACCTCATCTCATGTGTACTAATGTCATGCCATAACCACCATCTTGATCCCTTTGAACCTTGATTCCTGATGGGCTCAAGATCGATTCAGTCTTCCATCCTTCCAAGATCAGTAAAACAAGAACTCAGATTGTTGGGGGCAATATGGTGACTGTAAACTCTGTAAACTGATTAGAGAAGGCTGTAAAGGATTATAAAGTGATGCATCAGTCTATTGCTATTCCTCATAAATGCCCTGTCATTCAGTTTCCTTAAAATGTCTCTTGTTTCATTAACTTTCATAATAATTTAACATTTGTTTGGAATATTTAATTGTTACTGGATTTGGGGGTGGGTTGTATATTTGTGTTTTTTTGGGGAAAAATATAATATATTGAGTAATCTGAGTCATTATTTGGTGTCATATTTTTGTCATCCCATTGTTTCTGATGAGGTGAACTGGACTTCACAAAAGCTTAGGCCCTTTAATAAAATGTGCTAGTTGCTAATAAAAGTTCCACCACAGATTATCATAGCTCTCCTCCTACAATATTGATAATTAAATCATGGAAAGCCAGGGAAGCCTCATATGCTTGAATATATGATTGCAGAATTAAACATCAGAGAATCTCATTGATTGCCTTAACCCTATTAAGTGCTAGAATTGTGATTATTAATTTTTCTAATAATTTAATTCTTATTTTTATGAAAAAATGGAATGCACGTTTTCCATCAAATTGAATGATTTGATTGTGTTTCTGTTAATCCTTTAACTCCTTTTATCCTATTGCTGATAAGTAGAGAAACACATGGAGTCTACTCTAACCAAGAAATATGCAATAGATTTTGAGGTCTTTCAGCATCTGCCTCCAAATAGACATGCCGACTTTCATGTAAGAGGTGGGATTTATGATGGAACATGTGTGATCCTTGGTAAAAAAATAAGTTGAGGAATAAAATTTATTTAGTATATCATGTGCTTAAAGGTCTGACTTCTGTGAAGAAGTGACTTCTGTCACTTCTTTGGTGACTTCTGGTTTGCAGGGCTTTGGCAGCAGGCAGGAATCCGCGATCGTGCATGGTTTCTGCCTGGGCTCGCTGCCGGAGCACCCCAAGCCAGCTGGCTTTGGGGCTAAGCCACCCTGTAGAGGTTGATGAAGATGGGGAGACTCCAGCAGGGTCGAGGAAAGCCACATCTTTCCTCCCCAGCTGGCTAAACTTCCTTTCCCGAAGGTGGTAGAGTGGCGGTCAGAAATGGCCACCTCAAAGGAGCCCTCATCCGGAAAAGAATGTGCAGGAGGAAGAAAGTGCTGAAGTGAAAGTTTTGGCTGACCGGGATAAGAAGCAACAACTAAGGCATCCTGGAACATAATTTTTTTTAAAACGATACACCGCTCCCAAAGAAGATTTGGAAGCAGCGAATGAAAGTGAAAAGGGAAAGGTTTTTTTTCTTCACTCTCCTTCCTTACGTTGACAGTGAACAGAGATGAATAAGAAATCGGAAAAATCTGCTTTGGCATCAACAGCTATTTAAGTTGGAAAATTTAATGCCAAGGGGACAATTAAGATTTCTGAATATAAAAGGAAAAAAAAAAAGAAAGATTTTTTTTTCTGTAAGTGGGAAGGGAAAGGAAGAGAATAAGAACAGGATTAGGAAGGAGGAGATCGCCTGGAATCTAAAGAATCTAAAGGGCCTGTCACATAGGCTGACAGATGCAAAACATATGTAAAAAGGACACAGCGGACGAGAAAATGTTCCATCCGTTGTTTTCCGCTCTCAAAAGCCCCGAATTTGCATAAGCAGAGCGGACAACAACGGAAAGGAATGGACGGGGGGAGGATGTAGCCAGGATGTAAAGCGGATGCTCCACGGAAGCCTAGTGGATAGAAGCGGATGGAAGTGGATGGCACATCCATGTGGCTTCCAGGGGAGCACAGCGAAGCGGATGCGCAATGGAAGGAACGGATGCCGAGCGGATGAAGCAAATGCAGAGTGGAAGCCTAGCGGATGCCTCGCGGATGCAAAGCGTTCACTGCGCATGCGGGGAGGATGCATTGCGTCAGCCCCGCGGATATAAAAGGGTGCAGCTTGCAAGCAGGTCACCATTCAGAGGAAAGACCTGCTGCCAGACACAGCTCCAGCCAGCCAACAACCATGGGGAAGAAGAGGAAGCCTGTGCCATCTTCTGCCAGCCCTGGCAAGAAGGACAGGGCCACCATCCCACCCCCTGGCCCTGACTCTGCTTCTGCTGGGGCTTCTGCTGCTCGGGCTGACTCTTCTGGTGCTGGAGCTTCTGCTAGCGCTGCTCCTGGTGCTGGTGCTTCTGCTGGTGCTTACTCTGCTGGCACTGCTCCTGGTTGTAATGCTTCTGCTGGTGCTTACTCTGCTGGTGCTGCTCCTGGTGCTGCTGGTGTTGCTGGTCCTGCTGGTGCTCCTGGTGGTCCTGGACCCTTCACCCCTGAGACTATGGGCATGCCTCAGAGTGACTGAGAAGAGTGCCAGAGACTGGCTAAAGATAAAGACTGATGACTTTATCTTTGCTTGGGACACTTGGGTCATTTTCTTTTACAGTTTTTTTTATTAATAAAGATTATCTTTGCTTCACACACTTGCTTCAGTTCTTTTAGTCAATAAAGTCTTGGTGGAAACTTTTAGAAATGGTTTAAGATTTTGCATGCTTGTGGGATGGGTTAAGATAGCAATGGGATGGGCAGGGATGTGCAGCTCAAAACTTTTTGAGTGAATGAAATGTCAGTAGACAGATGCTGGATGGATAGAGAGGATGAAAAATGGACGCAGTGAGTACAGAATGGAAGCATCGCGTTAACCAACGGATGGCAAGTGTTTCTCTCCATTTTACATCCTCTTTGCATCCGTTGGTGCTGTGTGACAGGGGCTTTAAGTTAAATTTTAACAGGACTTCTAAAAGATACATTTTAGCTGGAACTTTGTAACTAAATACTAACCCTAGGAAGAGAAAGTGAAAAATGGAAGAAGGTGTCAAAAGAAACAGCTTGGTGATTTTGGGACTATTGGAATTATATTTGAAGGATTAAAAACACTTGGGTGGTTGTTTTAAAAACAAAACAAAACAAAAACTCTACAATGGCATCACTTGTGGACAAACTGAAAATAGAATTTAAAAAACTTAAAGAAGAGGAACACGAAGGAAAGGGTTCTCTTGGTTCCGTTTTTCAATTCTTAGAAATGGCGATCTCTACCTACGAGAAACTACAAGAAAAGACTATGCAACAAGAAGATTGGGACAAAGAAGAAGCCATTTTAAATGAACAAGCAACTTTTGGGGGGGAAGAAAGGAGAAAGAGAGGAAAGAGAATGGAGAATTTGAGACCTAAAGAAACAACCAAAAAAGGGAAAAATAAGGTGAAAAGTGGATATAATGTGAGAAAGCAACAGAAAAAGGGAATACAGAAAAGGGAAATTGAGGCGGAGAGACAAGGGGGTAAAAAAGGCAAAGAGAAGAAGCAAAAGAGGAGAAAAGGGTGTGAAGCAAGATGTAAAGAAACAGGACTTATTTAGAGATAATGGGTAAAAATTTAATTGAAAAAGTGATTCTGCAAAGATACATATGATTGTATTGTTATATTTGTATTTAGAAATAATGTTAGAAAATTGGAAACAATGTATGATTTAGTGAAACATTTGTGAATAAAATAAATAGAATGAATTAAATGAGAGAATTAATTTAGAAAGGAATGGGAACATTTTAATGACATAATGTTTTAAAATGCAAGTGAAGTAGGGGGGAAGTGTATAAGTGTATATGGAAAGTGTATAAGTGTTCCCATAGAAGCATGATACCTATTTGAAAAGTAATGTGTTAAATGTCTAAAATTTAAATGAATATTAGCATTAATGATAGAATTGAATTGGAATGGATTGTTGTTTTAATTATATTATATATTTTTTATTTTTATTTTCTTTTTCTTTTTAAAATGTAGCGTGTAGTTTCAATGTACTATGCAGAATCCGAATGGAAGTTATGTTTTATATTAAGTGTTATAATTTTAGGGGAAAGATATAAAGGTGTCAAACTCCATATCAGTGACCACAGGAGGAATTTTGCTTAATGAGAAAAGATAATAGACAGTTGAAATAGGACAGACAAAGAATATAAATATAATGATCTGATTTGAGATGAAAGAAATAAAAATAAAATTAAGAAAGTTAAAAGAGGGGAGAAGCTATATAGAAAATGTAGAATGGTAATAAGATATGGAATGGTATATAAAAATGAGTATGAACTTGAATTGGTGTCTGTACAAAAAGATGTAACCCGGGATTGGGCTGCTTTCAGAAAAGAGGTTTTATGTTTTCATGTTCTGTGTTATGTTTATTTATGTTTGTTTTTAAAACTCAATAAAAATTTTCAAAAAAAAAAAAAAAGGTCTGATAAACTCATTTAACTCATTTTAATATTGAATAAATTTCCTTTATATTAATAACAATTTGCTTGTATTTCTATTATGCCTTGAATAAATTCTTCAGCATTTGGACATAAAATGTGCTCAAACATCTATGTGCTATGTATGGCTGTGTGCAAGTGTGTGCATGCATACGTTGATTAGCACTCACTTGCTAATCAATGTTTTTAGCCTAGCATGTTGTATGAATGCAGCCAGTATTGCTACACATAGTCCACTTCTAAAGAACTAATAGAAACTTCCCTCCTGAGTAAGACAGCTAGGCAGATCTCCATTCAGTAATCAATTCTACTCACCTCAAAGACTATAATGAAAGCCAGCCGAGCTGCTAGAACATGCCAGAACTGTAAAGTGAATTCATATGGAGTTGAACTCCATGGAGGTGCTCTGTAATCTCTATACCTGTAACAGGAGCAGAGGAGCATCTGTCTGTCTAGCCAGTGATCCTTTTCAGATGTCAACATTCACATCCATTCAACATGCAGACATGCCCACCACATTTTTAGATATATGCATTTTGTATACACACCCACACCCGCACATGGTCCCACACCCATCCACCCATCTATTTATCCATCTGTTCCTCCATCCACTCATCTACATACATATAAATGTATACATGGATGTGCATATCTCACCCATACAGACACAGATAGACAAACAGAAATATTTCACCACCATAGGGCAGAATGACTGAAGAGATAAACCATGCTTATACATGAAAAGGGTTGGGTATTTCATAACATTTTATTATTTATCCAGTTCTATTTATTATATTGAATTTCTGGTTAATGATCATAATGGATAGTATATATCTCTCATATTAGATGCGCATGCACACACAGAGGGGAATATCTGCAGATATAGAAATGGGATAACAGCAAATGGAAAGAGGAAAATGAATATGGGTCAGTTTGCTTCTCCTAATCTCAAACTCTCCATATAGCTGCAGCAGAAGCCATTTAAATGTAGATTGGATTAGACTGCATTAGGAAAAAGCACATTATAAAATGTGATCCTTAATTATTTATGGGACATCCACACCATGTGCACTAGGGATGTAACTAGTATCTGACAAGAAGAGATGAAAGTGTTTTTTGTTCATTTGTTTTGCATCCTTTCTCAAAGGAATAGCTGTTTCTCTGATTGGTGGCTTTGTTGCTGAACTTTTACTGAGATTTTTGTTTATGTCATTTTTATCCTTACTTTGTTACACTTTGATATTTTTTACATTGCTCAAAATACCTTTCAGTCCTCGAGACTTAGGAATATAAATACTTTAAATCAATGAAAAACAATGAATGCATATCGCACCAAAATAATTTATTGAATTCACTTAAAGATACATAGTGTGACAATTTCAGAATCTTATCCAATCCCCATAAATATGAATGTCTTTCCATTTGCATGGATTCCATAAATCGAAAGTTAAAAAGCAAATGTAGAATCTAGGATTTTGACAGTTTCCTCATAGAATTAGAATGATCTCCATCCTGGAAGTTACAAAGGCATATTTGTAATACATACCTGCAGTATCCTGAATAACCCTTGCCAAGTTCACTCAGATCAAATATTGATAAGCTGCTGTTGACATATCCTTTCAAACATCTAGGAGATAAAAAAAGAATAATCAATACATTTGATCCTGAAGAATTACTTTGTCAGGAACCTGGCATGCAAAACATATTTCATTCTCCCTGTTCACCTTTATCCATGCATGCCTACATATGTTATGGCATGCTGGTCATATCTTCAGTGGATGATGAGGACAAAATGTCATAGAATTTCATATGGAGATAGCAGGAGCTATGCAGGAGCTATGCTGCAAGAAAATCATAAAGCTCTGATTATGTGCGATGAAGCTTATGCTTTGGAAATTGATGCATGCACATGTGGAATTTTTTTCTTTGGCTCAGAAATCCTGACTAATGCTGAATAAAAACCTCCTTCCTGTCATTCAGTTTCAACAATTATGGGGTGCTGAATGAAACTAGTTTCCTTCTCAAAGTGAAGAAGGATGTCAAATTGTGCTTATCGAAAGTATTCCGATAGACAGCTCCTACTATAGAAATTTATATTTGGAATCCTGGACTGGAGGCATTATTTTCACATGATGATGTCAATGGTGA
Organism: Laticauda colubrina; assembly: GCA_015471245.1. Taxonomy (NCBI): domain Eukaryota; kingdom Metazoa; phylum Chordata; class Lepidosauria; order Squamata; family Elapidae; genus Laticauda; species Laticauda colubrina. The sequence continues at coordinate 7,589,400 of BLBF01000017.1, read as the reverse complement.
AATAATGGACAGCAAGGTATCATTGACAGTTAATTTGGAATGGAGTAATATTTCAGTTTGCAAAATAATTTTTTGGTTGATGGATATTTAGTATCAATCCTATAAAGAGGCATTAGTACATGTCAAAAATATAAGATAATGTTGATTCCATGGAAACTTCTATTTTGATCTAATTTTTGCTGTTTTTCAAGCAAGTCTGATTTAAACTCAAGAAATATATATTTTTGTTCCTGCTCAGATCTAAAAGAAAATGTTAATGAAATGAGGACCATGCCAAGGCATTTTCATGGAAACATTTATTGAGGTCATGGGCTAAAGCTTAGAATAGAAGCTCATCTGTTTATTTCTTTATATAAAGGATTGAAGATTATCTGGGAAAAAAGGTTATAGCCATAGCATGGATAATGGAACAGAATTAGAGATAGAGTAAAAAAACCTCTACCTGCATGATACAATAACTCCTGGGTTATACCTACCTATTAAATGTGTAACTGTAAAGCCAAAGAATCAGAAAACATTGTCAATCGAAATTTAAGAAATTGTTAATAGCAAAAATAAATTAAACTGAAATAGCAGACTATTCAGTTATAAATTGTCTAGCTCAGAAGTAAGCAATCTGATTAATTATAAGGTTTTGGACTTCAATCATAGTGGTATGATTCATGAAAGTTCATGAAAGTTGTGGCCCCAAACACATGGAAGATAGTTTCCTTTTAACATAGATGGGCTACTTTTGATATTGTGGATTATCTGTATTTTTGTAAGCACACCCCTGCTATTGTCTGCTGATGAAATGCTAGATATAGTGATATCAGGATATGAGATATACTGAAATGAATGTTCTGAGGTTGGGGGAATGCGAATAGGAAATTTTTCTAATATTACTTTCATTGTTCTGGATTTTAGTTTCATCCTAAGTAAGGACCTGATGAACAGCTAAACTTGTAATATTATTTGATTTGTGTGATATTTGTTATGGACAGCATAATTTTTTTTGAAAAAAATCTCACAATCTTGAGCATATTAGGACACTGAAACTGTGAAGCTGTTCCACTGAATACAACAAACTTAAAAACAACACAGTTCAGGGGCACAAATTGAAGATGATGATTCTGCAAATAGAGATTAAATAAGATGATTTTTGAGCTTCATTGGCACAATCTTTGGAATAGAGGTAGTTTGTCAAAATAGCAAAGTCACAGACAAATTGCAGGAGGTAAATTCCCCAAGGGGGAAGGTAAATCTGCTGACAACTTGATGAAAATGCAAAAGTTAGGACATCCGTTTAAAAAAACAGTAGAGCAAAAGGCAGAATTACTTTTCCTGTCTGTATCCTTCGTTAACACAAGGTCCATATTTGTATGCGTAAACAAAACGTGGGATATAGTCCGAAGTAATGGCAATGACAAAAGCATTGGTGATTACAGCTAGAACTCCTATTCCCTCGAGAATACCATACCAGATACCTAGAATAAAAGAATTACAGTATGACTAAATACAAAGCTGTTAAAGCATCATAAAGATTTATCCAGTTACATAAAAGAACTAAACAGCAATTTTCAACAATGCTGTGTGTCTTGTCTTTAATTTGAATTAGTCTAGGAAATAAACATCCACTTTCAGAACCAGACTATGAACTTGCCCTTTGCTGTCACAGTAAATGATAATCCATTTTGCCTCTCTTATAATTCTAACATCATACATGCGTGAAAAATGGTGTTTTCATACTATATAGACTTGTTACAGTCTCAGCTGAATGGTGGCAGTATAGAAATGGAACAACTGCCTGTTTGGTTCAGTTCCTTGCCTTTTTACACAGAACAGAGGCAAGTCTCTAAGGGTCTCTTGTTAAAGGTCTTTAAGTCTTTCAAAACTACTGCTCTTCCCATTTCAGTCTACCTAACATCATTTGTTTTATTAATGAAAAACCACATTGGAATCTATGCACATGTGACTGACTTATAAAATGAACACTACCTTTTACAAAAATGTAATTTTGCCCTGAGAAAATTCACAATGAGAAAAATTGCAATGGATCCATAATGACAAATTATTTTTGCTGAGGAAGTCTAACATTGCCAACACATTGATTATATATAGAGAAATCTCACCTATGTCAGTTGCTCTTGCAGGCATTGGCCTCCTCCACTGTGTGACAAACTTGTATGCATCAAGCCTGATTTCTATAATATTATTAAGCAAAGCCAGCAAAGGTGCTAGTGGAAAAGCAGCAACAAAAATTGTAGTAAAGCCAAATTGGAGAACTAGAAAGAAAGTTCACATGGTTAGAAACAGGAAAACTGGTAAGTAAATCCTTTACCTCCCATCAAAAGAAGCACCTTCTTTTCTATCATAATGCTCACCCATTTCCAAATATTCATCCATTAGACCATGGAGATTCATGGGCTGTAGATTCCAATCTTTTTCCCACTGAGATAAGGATACTTTATGCTCTAGTAACTGTCCTCCTTTCTTGATCTTGCGTCGTGACCACCAATTCTGGAGTAACCTACATTAGATAAACAGAGCATGAAATCTGTAGTATCTTCTGCAGGATTCTCTCCCCCCCCCCCCAAAAAAAAAAAAAAAAGATGTTTGGATTCATCATTCTCTTCCTTAGACCACTTAAAGAAAGGAGATCCCTGTTTGTGCTGATGGTTCTATCAAGAAATAATGATTATTTTGATGATATTTGCAAATTCTCTTTGACTTTCTTTCTTAATAACATATAATTATTAAAGGTGGCCCTTGGGGAATATATATTGATTTTGTGACTACCTTGCATTAGGATCAGAGCTATGAAAATAAATATTTTGAATGTAGGATTATAATGAAATATTTCATTATATGTATCCTACAAGAAAGCCTAAATCCTGCTCTTCCTACTGTATTGATATGATGATTTCTTTTTCTCTCTTTCTTTTTTAAAAAAATCTTACCACAACAAATAAAATTGACAAAAAAGGGTCTTGTTTTTATCTTGCTCTGGCATTATATTTAACATTAGGCAGAGTTGTCTATTTTGATGGTATGATCCGTTAATCTACACAGTACCTACATTTCCAATTCATATGAAGAATTAAAAAAAAATCTTCACAAAATAGTTTTCAACATATACTTAAATAATTATTTTGAACATATTGTCTCATTCATGGATGTGTGAAACCCACTGCATCTTTTTTATTTAATAAGTTCCGAAACAAAAAGGTCTCACTGAAAATTGGGGGAAACCATGTCTGTATCAAAATTAACAAAGAGCATAATTTGCAGGAACAGGAAAAATATTTTTATTTTGTAGAAATATAAAAATGCTATGCATCATACTTACGGATAACCAAGTTCCATAAAATTGTTCCACATTTGTTTTAAAACCATGATTACACCCATTTGCAGACAGAGGTCTATTAAGCAGCCACTTGGATGACACTATGGGAAAAAGTTAGTTTAAAACAAAAATATTTTTTTTAAATTTAAGCTATTCTTCAAGGCAGTTCAATCACAGTAATTAATTTGTTATATCAGGCAAATAATTTTATATCATTTGATGATTTATTTATCATATTTACATGGCCATCCATAGGACTAAACATGATTTGTGATTATGATGAGTCATCAAGTCAGTATTGACAAGATTGACAGCCCTAAAAAACATAAGTCATAAATCAGAATGGAACTTGAAGGGAACTTGAACTCTAGTCAAACCCCTGCTCAAGTAGGAGACATGATACCATTTCAGACAAGTGGCTGTCCAGTCTCTTTTTAAAAACCTTCAGTGATGGAACACCCACAACTTCGGAAGGCAACCTGTTCCACTGGTTAATTGTCCTTACTGTTAGAAAGTTTCTCCTTAATTCCAGGTTGCTTCTCTCCTTGGTTAGTTTCCATCTATTGTTTCTTGCCCTCCTTTTTTTTGCCTTGGAAAATAAGTTGACCCCCCCCCCCCTTCTTTGTGGCAGCCCCTAAAATACTGGAATACTGCTAGTATGTTACTCCTAGTCCTTCTTTTCTGTAGATTAGGCAGAAGTATTTAGCCTATCAGCAGCCAAAGAAATGAGCAGTTGTGAAAATTAATGTTAAAAGGCAGTAGTTTGTAATTAAGATAAAACTGGGTGAATAAGAAATACTATTACCTCTTCTAATCTCCATTTGTTAAAAAGTTTGTTGTACATTCCAGGACGACCAGCAAATCTGAAAGATAAGATTTCTGTTCCTCAACAAAATGTAGCATGAAGAGAAAATTTTTACAAGTTGATAAATAAAAAAGATTAAGTTTAGTTTAGAATGATTTTGAAATTATGCACATATCTTATAACACTAACATAAAAATAACTTCTAAAAAACCCAGTGAAAGAGATGGATCATAATCTTAGTTGTTGTGATGCATATTGACAGCACTCCATTCTAGTTTTTTTCTGGTGTTTATTGTGAAATTATTTACATTATTTGAATCTAACAGTCTGAGTAAAGACAATGGCATAGCTTTTTGTAATTCTCCATGAAACAGCAGTGAGGGTCAAGGAATTTGAGAACAATATGTACAAAATAGAGCATGAAAATTCATACAGAAGAAAGCCAGGAGTTAGAGACTGTAATTGGCAGAGGAACAAAGACACAATCAAGAAAATTGAAACAATACAATCCTAGCATCTGCAAGAGGAGGCAAGTGAGAAAAACAAATTTTAATGTTACAATGCAAACACTGTCTCTTATATATTTGCACACTGTACTGCCCATTTTTCATCATCACTGTTATAAACAGATGTCTGTGAATGCAATTCCCATCTTACAATATGTATTCACCAAATATAATTTACACCATTTATCTCTGTAGGCAATCTATTGATCTCAAATAGTGGGTCATTTGCTTTGTAAGCAAAAAACAAATGAAGTAGAGTTATAAATACCTATCTGAGTTTCAAACATGTATATACCATGTAATAGATACGTAGTGAATTATGCAAGTGTACACTTATCACATCTCCCCTTCCCTCTGATCTGCCTCCCTCCCTCCCTTCTGTTTAGGCACTGGATTGTGAAGCATGCTTTACTGTCCAAGGGCATTGTCAACTCTTTAAAAACAATGGCAATATATCACAAAAATATTTTCTCATTTCACTTTAAGTTAACTTACCTTCCAAGAAAAAACGCAATGTAGAAAATAGAACTGTTTAAATTGACAAACTGGAAAAGAAACATTTTCAAAGCAAAACTGTTTTCCCACTCTGAGTCTGTTCTGGGGTGTTCTATAAAAAGAAAACAAAAAGTCTCAACAAAAATTCCATCCTAGACTGTCAAAGAACAAACCAATATAAGCACATACCATTTAGATTTCAATCTGCCTCTTAAGTCAAATCTGAAACTTGGAATGTTAAGAATACAGTTCTAAATTCTAGCCATAAAATCGATCTATAGTGAAAATCTTGGAGCCTTTGTATATTCTCATGTGGAAGGAGATTATAGTGGTATACAAATACCTCAAACAAACAGATATAAAATATTTGCCAATATAATACATTTCTCTCTCTATATATATATCCAAGCAACTGTATTGTTTGTGCTTTAACAAAAAGTTCTTTCCCTAGAGGTATATTGCTGGTTTGGATACAGCCCTACAGACTGTAGAGCAAGTTCAGTCTAGTGCAGGGGTCGGTAACCTTAAACACTCAAAGAGCCACAAAACTCCTAACCGTAAATCCCCGTTCAATTCTGGAGATGACCAGACAATATGGCAGTTCCCCCATCATAGAGTCTCCTTCTAGTGTGGCATCTTTTTTCTTCTTCCTGTCTTAACCAAAAGCTGTATCAATTGAGGATCCGACTGGCAACAGGGAGCCACAGAAGAGGGATGAAAGAGCCAAATGCGGCTCCAGAGCTGCAGGTTGCTGACCCCTGGTCTAGTGGTTCAGGTACCAGGCTAGAAAGCAATAGACCATGAATCACCGTCCTGCCTTAGCCATGCAAGTCAGCAGGGTGACTTTGATCCAGACACACTCTCTCCTTCCTTCCTCAGCCCAAATCACCTCACAGGGTTGTCGTTGTGGGGCTAATTGGAGAAGGAAGGAGTGCTGGAGATGTTCGTCATCTTCAGTTATTTGTGAAAATAATAAGGGTGGGATATAAATAAATAAATACATTCATTAAGATGGTGAGTAAGTAATCAGTTTATGATAATATCTGTACTTTTGGAAACTATTAGAACAAAGCAGAACAATGAAGAAATAAAGCAAGATAGAATACTGTCATAACACTTTATAAACTTATTTTCTTATTTACTTCATAAGTATTTCCACTTTCAAAAGACTGAGTGGTTTAAACCCCAAAATAAAAATGTTAGATTATCCCTAATAGAATAGAATATAAAATCTAGGGCCAATACTGTATTCTGCCAGTGCCACATCTCCAGTGGAACTAAAATCACCTCAATTCCTGAAGGCTTTTTGGAAGAAACTTTACTTACCTAAATCTGTTAAAAGATAGGCAACTTTTTCATATACCTGAAACCAACATAAGAAAGGAAGATACACTTTACAAATATCCCACTTTAAAGCATGATTTTTAGCTCTAAAAAGTGTGTGAAAAAATAACCTCTAATCCAACTTCTTAAGGATAATATTTCTTACTATAACAATAGAAAAAAATCAAAGACAACTTATGCCTTGCCTATGAATAGCTTGACCAGGACTGTGAGTGTGTTAAATGTTTGCCCTTGAGAGGTATGCTATATCATTAAAATGCTAACCAATTAATTGGTGAAGAATGGTGTGCTTGTGCCTGCATATTGAATACATTTTAAACTGGAATTTCCAGTTTTATAGATATCAGTCCAAGTGAGTAATCCACACCCATTCTTCTAACTTTTAATTTCTACCCTGGAAGACTGGCAGATTTAAATCTGATATATGTTTCTTGGAGAATCTCCATAACTGCAAGAGGTTTGCCTTTCTGGAGAGTGCTTTGCCTGTACTTGTGTTTCAGCTATGAGATTTCAGATAGTTTTTACACTATTAGAGAAAGGTGTAAAGGATGGATTTCCCCAGTATAATAAACCCAGAGAGCCGTTAACAAATGGAAAAGCTGCTATGACACATCTATTCTTCACCATTTTAATAACACTGATAACTGCTATAGTAATGGACCCTCATTCCGTTGATGAGTTTCCTTCAAAATGGCCACCTAGCAAAATTTACAGTTGAGATAAAATCAGTTCGTCATTGTGGTCCCTGAACTATTATCTCTCTGCTGAAATTCCTCAGGAATAAAAAAGCCTTTTTGAACAATAAAGGAGATAAACAAAACTTTTTTTTTGAAGCCTGCCTTCCTGAAACGTGATTGCCTCACTCAATATATCTTCTTGTTCAAGCCTTTGCGCAAACCTCCTCATGCCTTGCAAAGAGAGAAATAGGAGTTCTGAAAGACCATGTGGAGAAAGGGGGCTAAAAAGTCAAGATGGCAGCTATTGAAACCCTACCACTTTTTCACGCCCTTAAAAAAGGGCTGAGGTTTCAGTGGTATATTTGCAATAAAATATTGGCTATTTAAAAAACCCCTTTGCAGACATTCCTACATTTTGGTGTGTGTAGCAGTTGCTGCAAATTGTAACAATGCGTGTTTATTTTGAAATGAAAAAAAAAATCATCTGCAGTCATGGAATACAGTCCTTAATATGAATAGAAAAACAGAATGCCTCTGCTATTAAAGATGTAATGTTCTTAGGGAGATTAGAGATATGGAAATAGAGGGGATAATAGCTATGAAATCCCACAACTGCATTCAATTCAATAGCGTTTCAACAAAGGAAGCGATTTGCTTGTTTCCCCTCAGTTCAATTTTAAACAGAATGTTTAATTAAAGTCTTGTTCACTGCAGCAGGAAAGGCTTCTATGAAGTTAGACCCTGATTTGAAATGCAAATTGGACTGCATTTAACTTCCAGATTTTGCCCTTTTCTGACATTTATGATGTGTGGGCATCTGCAAATATTAAAGTTTGTATTTTCAGAATGTCCATGTTCTTTTGTTGAGATTTATATTGCTTTTGATGGATATTAACATGCTGTAGTCTAAAATACAACTAATAACAGGGGTATGATTGATGGCAAATAGTAGTAGCAATAATACACATACATACAAACACACGCATTTAAGATAAATATATTTATAAAGATATCTTTTTCAGGGAAAGCAACTTTCTCAATTAAATTGACTCATTGTGTTTAAACTGCACAGAAATAAGATTACATCAAAATAGAGTGAAACAAATAGTTTCAAAAACTCCTACTTCAGTTAAAGGACTGAAGAGCTCTTGAATTTAGAAGTGGATGTTATGTCACTGAATGTGCTTTTCTTTTCTTTTTTTTCCAAGTGGTGTATTAGGAATCATACTCCAGAAAATAAACAGGGGCAAGATGAAAACTAAATGTGGCTTGAATTTATTAAAAGTTAAGCCACATTCAAATTCAGAACAAGTTTACAATTATGTATTTAATGTTTTTCTCTTTCTGTTTTGATATAATTTTGGAAGGCTTCCTGTGAAGATTGCAAGTATTCCCTCCTGTTTCAATCTGCCTGCACTATGGGTTTGAAGTACCAGCCAGCTAATTAAGTTTCACTTAGTTTTCAGTCGTAGTATACCTTAGTGTGTACTATTTGGATGCCCACCTTATTACTAATAGTCTGCAGAATCAAATGGTTCTTTGTTCATCCTCCGAGAGTGCTGTGGTGCCTGATTTGGCTAGAAAGTATGAGTGCCTTAATCATATGAGGAAGGCAGATAGCAATCAATCAGCGGCTACCTCAGCCATGGCATTGACTGCAAATGCTTGCTGCAAAGCAGCCTGACTTATATCTGCTGTAATCTCATTTTCAGACCAAGCACTTTCATTTGCTATACCTTAGGGATTATCTTGTGATGGTAACAGTACTTTAGTTTTTAAAAAACATTTTCATTCTTCTGGCTTTTGGTTTTAAGCAAGCATTTAGAGCTGTTTTTGCTGGTATATTGTAAGCTGTCTAGAAAACTATTGTTAACTCTCTAAGATAATTCAGCAGTTGGATATGTGTTGAACACTAATTTAATTATTTTATTTTAAAATCTTTCAAGAAGCTCGGGGTTATTTACAAGTGTCTATGGAGATATTCGATCATCTAGGTCTGGGGTATCAAACTCAAGGCCCAGGGGCTGGATCTGCTTAGATCATGGAAAAAGCAAAGGACTGGCCCATGGTGCTTCTGTCAGCAAAGTTTTCACTGGCAGAGGGTTGCTATCACAACTAAAAATGGAGCTCAGGAGCCCGTTTTTGCTGAGAGAGTGCTTGGGCCACCACAGGCACTCCAGAGATGAGTGACATTGAACTGGTCACCCCAAAATCAAACACAACCCTGAGGTGGCCCTCAATGAAATTGAGTTTGACACCCCTGATCTAGTTCATGGTTGTCCCAAAGATGCTTTTTTCCAAAAGGCAATCAGACTTTCTTGTTTTTTTCTTTGAAAATGTTTCACTTCTCATCCAAGAAGCTTCTTCATTTCTGAACTGAAGAAGCTTCTTGGATGAGAAGCTAAACATTTTCAAATAAAAACCCAAGGAAGCCTGGTTGTCTTTTGGAAAACAGCACCTTTGAAATATTTATTTAAAAGGATCTTTCCCCACATTCACATTATAGTAACGGCAACATTGTTGTGGACATTACATTGAAAGATAACTAATTAACTTTGCAATCCTTAGTCTCACTAGCTTTTATTACACTAGCTCTTGATATTAATTTTGATAGACTTAGCATTTTAATCAGCTTACATAATCAAAATAGTTCTGTGTTATTTCTTAAAAACTGAGCAATTATACATATCTGAACAGGAAGAAATTCAAAAGTAAATTAGATTCTAAACTGGAATCAGTTCCATTCAGATTTGTTGAGATCACAGCAAACCAGCAAACATAGTGTTTATATTTTAATATATTTATTAATATATCTAAATTATCACACACACACTCAAAAAGTCAGGAACTTACTACATTAAGGGACATGATGATTATAAAGTTGATACAGACTCCAGTGCCTGAAGTTGCAAACTGCCAGTACATTTTTATGAAATACCACTGGAAAGAGGCAAACCGCTCCATAGCCACTAGACGATAGACTACCACTGCGAACACTGCAGTTAGCACTAATGAAATCTGCAGATACATAAAAATTCAAGAAACACATACAATTGAGCATTAAGACAAAGACTTGACTCCATTATTATGTGATTCATCTGTACGGGTAGTCCTTGACTTACAATAGTTCATTTAGTGTTCGTTCAAAGTCACAGCGGCAGTGAAAAAAATGATTTATGTCCATTTTTCACACTTATTACTCTTGTAGCATCCCCATGATCACATGATCAAAATTCAGACGCTTGACAACTGACTCATATTTATGATGGTTGCAGTGTCCTAAGGTTATGGGATCCCCTTTTTGTGAACTTCTGACAAGTAAAGTTGATGGGGCAGTCAGATTCACTTAACAGCTGTGTTACTAACTTAACAACTGTAATGATTCATCTAATAACTGTGGTGAGAAAGCTTATAAAATAGGGCAAAATTCACTCAACAAATGTCTCCCTTAGCAACAGGTATGTTGAGCTTCATTGTGGTTGTAAGTTGAGGACTACCTATATTATTCAGACTAATTTGACAAATGTAACAAGGAATATAACAAGAAGTAGACAATTTCAGAGATTTTACCATGAAAAATATTCCTGACACAGATACCATCAGTCGACTTAGTTTATCAGGAAAAGGTTGAAAAGGTTCAGGCTTTCCTGTTATAGGATTTACTCGCTCCACTTGAGAATATTTTGCTTCAAACTGGGGACGAAGTTCTTCCTGCAATTGTAAAGTTTTAGTTTAGTCCGGACATGTTTGTGTGTGGATATATGTCTCTCTGTACTGGCAATAGTGGACTGTATGCATGTACATCCACATTCTAGAGTTCTGTTGGCTGCAAAAACAAGCTAGCATTATAGAAACACATTCTAACAAAATGATCCTGGCATGAAAATATAATATAGAAACTATTTATTTGTTTCTTTGCTTGCTTGTCAATCATACTTGTATGCTGCTCATCTAGCTGAAGATGAATCTCTATATAAAAGTGATTGAAAGAACTTCATCATCTATCTCTATCACTTTAAATGCTTAATTCAGTCAACATTTTATTATTATTCATGATCATTTGTCAGGTTGTAATCTTGTGTGTGTAATTATTTGAATACGCGTGTATGTATGTGTGCACACACATACACACATGCACATTCAGATAATTAGATATAAAAGAAATCAAGTTGAAGTATTTGCTGTCAAAGAGGCAGACATGTTGCAGGATAACTGTCACTCTTGAAAAACCAATGCATGCTGATATCAAAACTGCTATTATAAAAGATTCTTACCTCTTCATCTTCCCAGTCTATGAGGTCCCAATCATAAGTAAGTACAGCTCGTCGTCTTTTCCAAAACTCTAAGAAGACTGTAGCTGTAAAAAAAAAAACACCATGAAATATATGTCAATATTTTATCACTGAGGCGATTGACAGTGTATTGGTCCACAATTCCAAATTCAAAAAATAATTCTGAGAAAATGGAATTATCTATTTTCTTGAATACTTTTATAGCACAGGTTATTCAGTTTTCTAAGATATGTAACCAATATTGATGTAAGCTATGCCGAAACCTATATGGCTTAACTTCCATATCTCCTTGAAAATGGTGAGGTATTATTAAATCCATAAATTTGGTAAAGTAAAAGGATGTTCTTGGAACTAGTTAACAAATATTGCATATCTGCTTTTATGTGAATTTTCATGGTGATGGATTTTTTCAGTTTTAAGTTGCAAATGTCACACTTTGAAAAACAATAACAACAAAAAGAGATGCTATATCTATAAACTTTCAACTAATCTAATGATAATCCCAGGGCTGGCTTTAGGCTAAAGCCAATGGCATACTGATTTGAGGCACCAAAACATCGGGGACATCAATACCACCTCACCTGCCAAATAGTTTTAAAAATACAAATCATCAACATCAGCAGAAGATGGTGCCCTAAGTCAATGTGGCTGAGGAGTATCATGTGTCCTTAAGTAAGCAATGCTTTGATGGTCACATTTTCAGTCTTATAAACATTGAAGAAACACAAGATGTTGGAGACTGCACTGATAAGCTTTATCGTTTTATTTTTCCAAAGCCACTGCTTCCATCTTTAGCTGATGTCCCACTGCACCAATGGATGCAAAGAGGATGTAAAATGGACAAAAAAGCTTGCCATCCATTGGAAAACGCGATGCATCCGTTGTGTACTCATTGCATACGTGTTTCGAATGCTCTATCCTTCGAGCATCCGTCCACTGAGATTTCATCCGCGCAAGATGTTTTGAGCTGCACAAAACTTTTTGAACGGATGAACTTTCCGCCGCGTACGATGTACATCTGTGACATATACGGGTAACAAATGTTCTATGTCCGTTGTCATCTGTTACATGTCCACTGCATCCTCTCAGCATCCTCTGGCCATCCTCGCAACTCACATCTGCTCCAGCTGAAAATGGAAAGAGGGAGGAAACGAAAGGTACACGGAACGTCCACACAGCGTTAGTAGCACGGAAATAGAAAGGATGTAAGCGGATGCATCTTGTATATAAAGTATTCAAAATGGACAAAACATTTATATCTGGGATGTATCTCGGATATTTAGGATGTCTGCAGTATGTCTAGAGTATGTAGAAGGACACCTAATGGACAACTGATATTTTCTATAAAAAGGGGGAGGAAATCACCTGGATCTCACAATCAGTCCAGCAGCCATGGTGTACAGACCTCTTCACCCTTGGTTTTGGTTTTCCACATTATAAATTGTTCTCCACCATGGATCATCACACAGTCCTTATGGTATCTGCGATCATTCAACACCAGAACCAAGCCCTGTTGAGACTATTTCACCTTTTCTACACAAGGAGAAGAAGGAGACGTCCAAGAGCTGCGTGGGTCCGAGGATGGATCGGGAGAAGAATGGAGTTTGGATTGTATGACAAGCTGATGGTGGAGCTGAGGAATAAAGACACTCATGCATTCCAGCACTTCATAAGGATACCACCAGCCATGTTTGACGAAATTGTAGAGTGTCTGAGATCCAGGTTGACCAAGCCGAGCACCAACTTCCATCCTAAACTGGACCCTGGACTGAAGGTGGCACTGACTCTGTGGCACCTGGCCTCTGGAACCACATACAGAAAAATGCAGTATGCCTGGAGGGTGCCACACAACACCATCAGCAAAGTGGTCAGAGAAGTGATGCAGCCCATCATCAAAGAATACATGGAAGAGCCCCTCCATTGTCCCACCACTGAAGAAGGCTGGAGGAAAGTTACAGAACAGTGGTATCAGAGGTGGAACTTTCCCCACACCGTTGGAGCCATAGATGGGAAGCACGTGACCAGCAAAGCTCCAGCCAACTCAGGGTCCACTTATTACAACTACAAGGGCTTCTTCGGTATCATACTCTTTTCCATGGTTGATGCTGACTACAAGTTCATGTATATTAATGCTTCAGGCAACGGGTCAGCTTCAGATAGCCAGGTATACAACTCCAGTGACCTCAAGGATGGGCTGGAACGAAACCTCATCATGGGTTTTCCAGATCCAGACCCCTTACCCAATGACACACAAGATGTGTGTCTCAGATGTGACATACAAGATGTTCTTCTCCCTCAGAACCTACCTCATGAAGCCCTACAGTTCCAGATACCTCACCCGTGAAGAGAGGATCTTCAACTACAGGCTGTCCAGGGCAAGACGGGTGGTGGAGAATGCCTTTGGCATCCTGGCCAACAGGTTCCAGGTACTTCTCACCACCATGCAGCATCACCCAAGGACTGTGAGGAGCATCGTAGAAGCTTGCTGCATCCTGCACAATCTCATGCGCACCCGTTACCCAGTGTTGCAGAACAGGCTTGTGAACTGTCAACAAGGGAATGGGGACATGGAGCCTGGTGAATGGAGGCAAGGATGAAACCTGATAGACACTGTGGATGTACAAGGCCCCAACAGAGCTTCACGTGAAGGGAAGAAGCAGCGCAACCTCCTGAAACACTGGTGCAAATAATTACACAGCTGGAGCAGTGGAGTGGCAAGGCAGGATGATAGATGGCTAATGGATGCTTCCTTGAGCCTGTCTCATAACACTGATGAGATTGTGCCATGTATGTTGAGTGGCCCTACAATGAATAGCATTAATAAAGAGCTTTGTTTATTTTGAAATATGTTGATCAATGAATAAATTGTTATTGATAAAAAAGGGCCATATATGTGGCAGCTGGGAGGGTGGACCATACAGCCCCACTATGCTTGCACTGGAGGTTTATCTCTCCCACAACTATCCTTACCCATCCCACAAGCATGCAAAGGATTAACCATTTTTTCAAAGTTTTCACCAACACTTTATAAATTAATAACTGTTTTAAGTAAACTGTATGACTTTATTAAAAAAACAAAATGAACCAAGTAAAGTGTCTTAAGCAAAGATAAAGTGAACAGGTAAGAACTCAGTCTCTGGCACTATTCTCAGTCACTCTGAGGCATGTCCATGGTCTCAGCTGTTAAGCGGGCAGGGATTGTGGAAGTGGCTGTGGCTGGAGTACTGGTCTGAGGCGCCATTGGGGTGCTTGGCCCTGAGAGTACAACAGGGGATGGTGTGTTCAGGAAGGTCTCAGAGAAGTGACTCAGTCCCATGAGGTTGAGAGGCCCTTCATCAAGGACCTGGGATGTCAGGCACAAGACTGATGACAGATTGTCTGTTGAGGGGCTTGGTTGTGGGGTGGAGGAAGGAGGAGTGTAGTGGGGCTGTCTGGTCTGCAGCTGGGTGAGGTGTGGCATCTGTGGCATGCGATGAACCTGGGCCTGGACTGGGAAGGGCTGTTTTTACTTTGGGAAGTCCTGGTAGTCGTAGCCTTGGTAGGTGAGGGGCTGTTGAAAGCCATGGAAAGGCAGTGACATCACCTGGGGTGGAGGAGCAGATCTAGACTGGGTAGGAGCAGGTTCAGCTGGGCCTGGAGGGTTGTGCAGAAGTGCTGTTATCTTTTGCTTCATCACCTGGTATTGGGCCTCGGGCAGGTCCATGAGGGTCTGGCTCACGTAGGTGATGAAGAGCTTCCGGACCGAGGATGGTATGTCGCTGTGGACCAGCTGAGAGAGAAGTTCTGTGCTTGTCTTGATTGTGTCCCTGATCTCCAACAGGACAGTGTGGCTCTGGCCCTCCAGTCTGCCTCTCTGCCTGCATCCTGTGGAGCTGGGGGATTGGGGTGGGGGGTGGGTTGGTCTCTGGTGGCTGCCGCTTCTTGCTCCATTTGTAACAGGAGACCCTCCAAGTCCTCCAGCATGGGGAGTGCAGCTATCGGGGGGGTCTCTGCCGTGGGGCCCTCCGAAGACACCTGCCTGGACAAGGCAGCTGTCTCCTGGCTGGAAAAGGACGGGCTGTCTGTGTGTTGTCTGAGGGAGAGGGTTGACAGAGGGGCTGCTCCTCGGTGGCAGACCTCACCCTCCAGGAAGCTGCACTTGGCCATGACGTACATCTCCCGGTCAGTGAGCTTGACAGTGGCCTGCCCAGATTTCTTAAGGTTAGCTTGCCATACCAGGTGTGCATGTGCTTCCACCATCCCAGGACATCTGCAGTGTAGCCCAGGCTCTCTGCCTTGTCTCTCCAAGCTGCCTGCTTCTTCGTGTCGCGATACAGTCTGTGGCCCTTTCTCCAGAGGTACTTGTTCTCCCTCAGCCATTCCAGCACCTCCTCCTCATGGTCCTCGGAAACGGTGTACTGTTTACTCTCTCCCTTATCCTTCCCTTGCCTCTTCCTCCCTCTGGCAGGGCCTTCAGCAGGGGCTTCACCAGCAGGGCTTTGAGGGCCTTGGGGCTGGTCCACAGCAGCAGCAGCAGTAGCAGCACCAGCAGCACCAGCAGCAGGAGAAGCACCAGGAGCACCAGCAGCAGGAGAAGCACCAGCAGCACCAGCAGCACCAGCAGCACCAGCAGCACCAGCAG
>BLBF01000017.1:7554454-7573325 GCA_015471245.1 Laticauda colubrina | reverse complement strand
AGCACCAGCAGCACCAGCAGCACCAGCAGCACCAGCAGCACCAGCAGCACCAGCAGTACCAGCAGCACCAGCAGCAGGAGAGGCACCACCAGCAGCAGTAGCAGGAGAAGCACCAGCAGCACCAGCAACAGGAGAAGCACCAGCAGCACCAGCACCACCAGCACCAGCAGCACCAGCAGCACCAGCAGCAGGAGAAGCACCAGCAGCACCACCACCACCAGCAGCAGCACCAGCAGCAGCACCAGCAGCTTCAGAGTCAGTGCCAGGGGGTGGGATGTTGGTTCTGTCCTTTTTGCCAGCGCTGGCAGAAGTAGGCACAGGCTTCCTCTTCTTCCCTGACTGACAAACCATGGTGTTATTTGAAGATATCTGTGGCAGCATGTCTTTCCTCTGAATGCTGATTGCGTGCGAGCTGCATCCTTTTATATCCGTGGTGCTGACACAATTCATACTCCCTGCATGCGCAGTGAATGCTTTGCATCCGATATACATCCATGCAGCATCCGTCCATGATGCATCCGCCTTCATCCGCAATGCATCCGCCCCTTCCGCTATGCGTCCGCTTCGCAATTCTCCCCCGGAAGCCCTTTGGATGTGTCATCTGCTTCCATCTGCTTCCATCTGCTAGGCTTCCTGTGAACATCTGCTTAACATCCCCGCTACATACTACCCCTGTCCGTTCCTTTCCGTTCTTTTCCATTCTGTTTATGCAAATTTGGGCCACTTTTTGGAGCGGATAACAACGGATGGAGCCACCCCCGAAATTTTGCTTGTCCGCTGTGTGTTTTTTGCATACGTTTTGCATCCATCGGGCAATGGGACCTAGCCTTTAGCAGTTCTTGCAGAAGATTCCTACTTACATTTGGTCGTCTTTTTCTGAACATCATTTTGGCTATGTGATATAATTCAAGTTTTTAATTTCTCACTCAAGAGCATTGTGTAGTGCTTACATGACAGGTTACCTTATAGAAGAGAGCTTGCCCTTTTTCAATGTGTCCTGGAATTTGTTATGGCATTTATAGTACTGAATTAAAAACAAGTGGGTGGCGACTCTAATCATGGCAAATTTCCTGGTAGGAGAAACCTTAAAACCTCTGCCCCAGATATTTTGAATTCTTTATTGGAGGTTGATATAATAGGACAGAAATTCATCCATCCATCCATCTTAAATGGCTGTTCATTTCACTATAGGAGCTCTGAGCAACTAACAGCTTTTAAACAACATTTAAACAAAAGCCAGTAGGCTTGGGGCCATTCTAATTTTGGGGAAGAAATTGTATTTCCCACTAAAATGTTAATTATAGCTTTTAATATAATAGTTGAGGAATAGAATAGCAATGGCATTTTAGGTTTATGTACCACAGTTCTTTAGCACTCTCTGGGTTGTTTACAATGTAAGCATTATTGCATATTGGCCCCAACAATGGGTCCTCATTTTACTGACCTTGGAAGGCTAGAAGGCTAAGTCAACCTTGAGCCCTGTCATGGTCGAATACCAGGCTGTGAGCAGAATATGCTTGCAGTACTGCACTTAATCACTGTGCCAACAGGGCTCTTACTATATACCTTCAGTTTTATCACTAATACCATACCTGCAAACGTGGTACTTAAAACATGGTTCAATATTTCATTTTGGCATTGTGATGCTTAGAAATGGATATCCATTTACTTAAAATATTACACATTGGAAAAGGCACAACTTCACAGAACTGGATCTATTTACTATTCTTTTTGTATTTCAATTTCAATCATTATGGAAGTCATTTTGATGCCATATTAGGTATATATTACATGCAGTCATATTTTGAGATGGTAGTTATAGAAATTTAATACATAAAAATAAATAAGTAAAAGGAATCATGAATCATCATAATGAGACTTTACAATATTCTTAATTATACAGTTTTGTGAATGACATGTATCCTGTTCTGGTGCAGAGTAGATTGTAGGAGAAATTATCTGAAGTAGTCTCTGAAGTATCCTTAAATACTTCAAGAATTTTAACTAAGAACAAACCCAGCATATTTCAGTATCACCTGAGTGAGTTCCTTTCTCAAAACACTTAGAAAAAACATAACCTTTCCAAAGTGGTTTTTTGACTATGCTGGTAGATAATCTGACACATTGAAAAGTCATCACATAAAGGAAAGGAAATAGAGTTATACCTTACAGGAGATGTTTCTAAAAATGTAGAAATACTTGTCTATTTAGATCAGGGGTCCCCAAACTTGGCATCTTTAAGACTTGTCAACTTCAACTCCCAGAATTCTCCAGCTAGCATGCTGGCTGGAGAATTCTGGGAGTCGAAGTCCACAAGTATTAAAGTTGCCAAGTTTGGAGACCTCTGATTTAGATTTATTCTGTTATGAAGGTTAAAGTTAATATCATGAGAAGTACTGGTAAAAAAAATAGGCAAAAAGCAGATGTTCTGTCTTTTCTTCATGAAACCCAACAAAAGAATAATTCTTGGTTAGAATGGGAGACACAGTTCTACTTATAGAAGAGAATATTTGCAGTTTAAGATTGAATTGTTGGGATTCTTGATAGTCTCTGAGCTTGGTGCTTTTCTTGCAGACGTTTTATTACCAAATAAGTAAACATTGTCAGTGCGAAAAGAGAGGGAGTTTGCCAGTGTCTACCAATGCCAGTATCTACCAATGCAAATAAACAAGCGAGTAGTAAACAATAGCCAAGGACACTTTTATCAATACTGACAAGGCTAAGCAGCTAGTATATAAAAATAAGAGCAAACCCCACTCCCTTCTAGCTCTGAAGTTGTTACCTAGTTCGATAATGAAACTTCTGCAAGAAAACTACCAAGCTCTGAGTAGGACTCCAGAGTTCTACTTATTGGAAAGAGTTTTCCACCTGATCTGAGTGATCTTCTCCTTTCCTCCACTTCCCTGATAAGGCTCATCATTTAGAAGAGTTCTTGTCTTTGAAGTGATACATTTTAGGAATTCATGAGAGTGCACAGGGCTGGAGAAAATGAAAGGGCTGTTCTTCAAAAAGCTTTCTCTCTTTGATTAGTAGGCTACATATATAATTTGTCATTTAGTCTCATGTCAGTCCTTGATATATGATAGATAAGAAGAGCAATATGACATACACAGCAGATTTATTTTTCTTTTTTTTAATAACACAAGAAAATCAGTTCCCTTTTTAGTTTGCAATATTTAGATTTAAAGTTTAATGGCAATGTTGCTTCAAGCTGAAACAGATTGAAACACAGTGGGTTGTGGCTAAAACAGTGACAGTTCTTTAATCAAATATTTTGGAATTTATTTTTTTTTAAACTTTTTGAAAGACAGTCAATTACAATAGCAGCAGCAGCAACATTTGGATCTTCAGCTCAAAATGCTAACCAGTAAAAGTGTATATTACAAAATCAGCAGGTCATTGCAATAGATACATATACACAGTGTTGCCAGCCAATCAAAGCCACAAAACAGACAGAAGAAACCAGAAACACCAATCAAACAAATTCCAAGTCCAATAAACACAGACCAAGACTCCCAACCAATCAGGATGTATAAAACAGTAGGCTAGCTTCAAATTTAAAACTAATGGCTGTGATAGCCTGACCCACAGACAAACGCAATACAGAAGCCTGATGATGGCAGATGAGATTCTGCTGAAACGTTGCTACAACTTTAAAAGCACTACAATGACGTGCGATAATACCCGAAGGAAGCTGAACAGCACACATGTAAGTACCCGCGAAAACTTAAAAAAACAAATATCTGACCTCTATGGGGAGGAAATAAATAGCCAGATCAAAAGCTATGAGAAGCTGGAAGTTAAAAGAGCAGGAATATTATGTGACCTGAAATTCCTACACAGCTGCAGAGACAACAATGCAACACCAACCTGCTTCAAATTAACATTTCAGCACAGCACAGCAGCTACTAAACGTATCCTGAAAAGAACAGAATTGGCTTTACTCAGGAACGAAGTTCACAGTAAAAGATTCCAATTGGATCAGTTAAACAAAGATTTGCAAGCACTACACCTGGAATTGAGCAGCAAAATCCACCCTCTCCTTTGGGATAAGATAAAACAACTTACAACTTGGAGAGCTGAAACTGAAACCACTTACAAAAAAAATGAAACCAGAAACACCAATCAATCAAACTCCAAGTCCAATGAACACAGACCCAGGCTCCTAGCCAATCAGAATGGACCAGCCTCAAATTTGAAACCAGGAACTAACTCTATACAGAAGCCTGAGGATGGCAGATGAGATTCTGCTGAAACGTTGCTACAACTTTAACAGAACTACAATGACGTGGGATAATACCCGAAGGAAGCTAAAAAGCACACATGTAAGTACCCGCGAAAGCTTAAAAAAACATATATATATATATATATATATATATATATATATATATATATGTGTGTGTGTGTGTGTGTGTGTGTGTGTGTGTGTGTGTGTGTGTGTGTGTGTATCCCTCTCTCCCCCCCTCTCCTTTCTTCTCTGTCCTTCCCCCTCTCTCTTTCATGTTTGAAAGTATTTCTCTCATAGAACACATTGCACATCATGCATCAATGGGGAAGTATCAAAATTACCCATCTCCTTAATTTCAATCGTTTCACATTCTATGAATGGTATGCCTTCACAATGACTGCTCAGAAGCAGTCATTCTGGTTCTTAGGTGTTTTGTTACACCCAGAGAAATAGAGCCCCACCTAATTTAATTCCTCCTCTGCATTTCTGTCCACTACAGCATTGATACATTTCCATTACTTGCCTTCTCTTCATTTCAGCAGACGGTTTAGCTAATTGCACTCCAGTTTAGAAGCAAATAATTTCAGCACTTCTGTAACATTGTTGTGTTGAAAAGGTAAGAGGTTTTCTTTTGATGGCTTTCATTCAGCAATTTCACTTGCGGTCTCCTTTTGTAAGTGTGCTCGGTGAAAAACTTCTGTTTATGTCAGCTAGGTCACGTCCAGTTCAGTTAAATGATCTGGCACACTTCTGGATGGTTTTTAAAGAAATGCAAAACTAGCATGTTTAACTGATATTGTGTTTATAACTCCTTTGTGTATTCATTGTGTTCATTGTTAGAAAATCTACTTTTGTGAAACTGTTGCTGAGGTAGCACAGTATTACTTTAAATGCTAATTTATTTTCATTACATGTATCTAGAGGACTACTGCAACAATCTTTTCACTGGATGGCAACATTCTGGCTGGGTAATTTTTTTAAATTACCATTCCTATCAAATTGAAAGCTTAGATTTCATCATTTGCAGTTTTACACTTTTTCATAACAATGTAAAAATATGTGCAAATATATACACACATTTCTCCAGTGGAAATAATATTGTGTTTTTTTTAAACAAACATTTTGACAATCAACACTAAAAATAAAAACGAAAAAAGAGAGATGATAACCAGAAATTTACATGCATGGTTCATTATATTTTAGTCCTTTTAACTTCCATGCATATAAGGTATTGAACTTTAAAGTTATTTACTTTAAAAATAAGACTACATTTAATTGTAAAATTTTAATACAAGCTAGATTCTTTTTTTATACAGTGTGAAAGAAAAAATCATTAACTGATAAGAGCGTGTATTCCTACTTCATGGCAACAAAAACAAAGACATGTAGATTATCTTTTGAAGAAATTGTTCCAACTCTTGTAACAATTATGAGACTTACCAAAGTCTAAGTGTGACTCTAGTTTGGAAGTGGTACATGGACTTTTTTTACTTGGATTAATTCTTGGTGACTTGAATTATATATTTTTTAAACTGAGAATAAGAGGTTTCATTCCTTGTTATTTTTATTTACTTTTTCAATTAATTTCCTATTGCACATATTTATTATTACAGTCCCTCTGAAGGGAAAGAGGAGTAATAGTTTAATCTAATGATCTTTGAGATCTGGGCTTAGCATCTCATAGCCAAATCAAGACTGAGAATTTACAAACAGATGACCTGAATTTATGCTAAAGTCATAGCCACAGAAACTCATGTATCAGATTAGGCTACCACAATTTACTTCATGTGAGGTTGTCTTTTAACCCTATTTGGAAACTGCCATTGATGCAGTTGCCCACTTTTAGGGCTATAGTAAGGTCATGCTATAGTAAGGTAATGCTTACACAGTGGGGACTTCAATGACTTAGCTCCCAGAAACTGTCCAGGTAAAACTAATCCATCCTCCATGCTCATCCCAGTTGAGGACATTTGTAATTCCCCACATGATACAGATGACAACCGTAAGGCCTTTAGACAATGGTTTATGTAATGGCTCCCACTTTGAGAAATAGCTTTCTCCCAAAGTTCAGACTGGCACTGACTCTGAAGTCATTCCATAATCCTGCCTGAGATGGAACTTTCTTCAGGTCATTGATGATTCATGTCATGTTGCTATGGTGTGTGTGTGTGTGTATGTGTGTGGGTGTGTGTGAGGTTTTGTGTTGTGTGCATGTGTGTATATAATACTTTTAGAGGAAAATAAATTTATTTTATTATTTATAAATTTATAGGCTGCCCATTTTACCTCAGGGTAACTCTGGGCAGCTTGTTTTTTTTAATGCATAAACTTCATTTTATACTGCCAGTTGCTTTCATGTACAAAGGAAAGATTTGGGCAAAATTCAAAAATGTGTTTTGAATATGTTTATATTAAATGACAAAACATAAAAGGTTACATTATTTTTTTATTCTTTCTGTTTGTGATTTTATTGTTATGAGCTATGGCTAATAGCTACAGAATATGACAAATAATTTTATCATTCAGGCTGTGAATTGTCACCCAGATTAAGCACATTAATTATATATTGAATAATTTCACTTATGGAGAAAAATAACTAAAATGATTTGAGTCAATTAACTAGAATAATAGTTACATTTGAAATAGAACTACCTAGATAAAATACACATTAAAAGTAACAGTAACATATGATTAATTTTTTAATGTACCTTGCTAGAATGACAAAATAATTACAAGCCAGTAAAATGAGACCTTTTGTAAATGTAGTCTGATTGCATTCACAAAAATAGTCTGTGATGTATTAAAGATATGTTGAAAATAGGACTGGATATAAATGGAAGTGCAACATACATCTCATGTTAGGCCGAGAAATTATTCACAATTCAAAAAAAATCTGATTGTTTTCATTTCATTTTTGCTTTAAGTCCACATCAGAAAGCAAAAGAAGTGAAATGAGGTTGACAGAAATCAATTTTTAGTTAATGTATAATGGCAAAAGTAAAAAAAATGTAGAAAATATGGAGAAATACAGGATTAAATATTTACCAACCCAAAAAAGAGTAATGGTGGATTTTTAAACTTATTCATAAATTTGTTCAGGTAACATGAAAAAAATATTTTGAAGAGTAAAGATGTGAAAAATAGTCACAGTATTTAAATTAAGATGGGGAGTGAAATTTAATAAAGAATAAATTGGTTACAGATGCTACTTTCTTGCAGTACTCAGCTTTATATGAAATGATGGTGAATTATAACACATAACATGCAAAAGATGATAAATATATTCTGGCTTCTATGTGCCGGAAGTATACTGCATATACATTTTTGATCTTGCTGCATTAAACAAAAGCACTAAAGGATGATAGAAATATTTGTGAGAATTGACATATGCCACAGTTCATGTAAAAATAATGTAAAATGGATTAAGATGATTAGATGCATCCCTACCAGGATCTCATGAAATTGGGTTAGATTGCTTCCAAATATAATCACAGATTGCAGTGAACCTGACCCATTAGTAGATTGTTGTAAGTATATTAGTAGAAAGGAAGCTGGGAGTGTAATTTTAGCATTTCTTATCAATGGGGTTCATGTGCATGTCTTTGGTTTATATTAAATGGAAGCACCTTCAAACAGGCCTCTGCCTCTGTCCCTGGCTGTGAAATTAGTCATACAACCCCTTCCCCTCAACTAAATTTTTCTGAAAGCAGGTGACACTTAAATACATAAACATTATGTTAACATTCTACATAACAATGGAACAGACCTTCCCTAGGATATCAAGAAATTTGACCTGGATACCATGTTTTTAATCTCAATGACACAGATCCTGAATGTATGCAAAACATAGAAGAAAATATTAGTTTCCAATGTATGGAAAAATGTATAAACAATTCATATTTACAAGTGAAACTTTTCATTACTGATTTACTGAAATTTCCTGTCCCATTCAGGATATCAGCAATAGAATAGGAAGATATTCTCTGTGAATATATTAAATTTCATCAATAGCTCAAATGAATTTTTAAACATGTTCCCTTAGGCACTGTATACCAAGAAACAAATGTGAAAGAATGCCAACAACTGAAGGCACATTGTTTATTTTGCTGCTGATTAGTCTGCTGTTGGCCAGAAATTACAGTAAAAGTGCAGTGAATCCCACATCTTCAAGAAGCAGTGAAAGCAGCACTCCTGTGAGTCCAACTATATTTAATGTGACCTCTGATAGAACTTCTACAGAACCAGGACATATCAGTGCTAATCCAAACGACAGAACTGCAACAGAAAGCAATACTTCAAGCAACAAGACCATCTCAACCCTGACTCCAACATCAACTCTTCACAGTTTATTATTACCAACAACACATCCACTAACTTTTACTACAAAAGATTTAAAGCATAGGATATCCTCTTCGGCGACACCTGCAAATACTTCTAGAAGTTATGAAGCCACCACTTATTTCAAGTCATTTGAAACTGAATCAAACAGTGTCATCACAACCATTCCTAATATCAGTTTCACAACCATGGTTTTCCATAACACAACTCAAGTGGATGGTTTAACATTTCGTTCCAATAAAAATTTATCAAGTACAACAGGTATGTTGCTAACTACCAAGAATAGTGTTGTTACAACTGAATTATCAACAACAGCAAATCTGCCTCCCAAAGCAACTGATAGTTATACAGAAGCAAGAGAAGCACCGAAAGGTAAGCAAATTAACTGTCCTTAATTAATGTTAC
Source organism: Laticauda colubrina (assembly GCA_015471245.1). Classification (NCBI taxonomy): domain Eukaryota; kingdom Metazoa; phylum Chordata; class Lepidosauria; order Squamata; family Elapidae; genus Laticauda; species Laticauda colubrina. The sequence continues at coordinate 7,564,354 of BLBF01000017.1, read as the reverse complement.
CACCCAATGCTATGAATTATGCAACTGTACTGCATGTACAGTAGACAGCTTATTTTTGTCATTTGACTTTAAAAGCAATTCTTAGAAAGAGCACTGTTTATATTGTAGAAAACAAACATTATAAAGGAATCTAATTGATAAATATATTATCTTAAGTAATCCCGTTCTTAATTCATTCAAAATTATGAGTGAATCAATAAAGATGTTCTTACCAAAATTTCAACACATTAAGCATCATTGTAATAGAATGGAACAAATCTGTACTTCTCTTCTAAAAACAAATAAATTCATTTTTTGTTGGATGAGTGAAAATTATTTATTTGTTCATCAAATTTCTATCCATCCATCTCATGAAAATTGACTCTGGTTGGTATATAACTGTAGCTTTTGTGTAGACTTGTCCAAAGCATTCTAAGAAAAATTTCATTTTTCTAAGGGGAGAATTATTTTTCTGTCAAATTTTTAAACTATTTTTTTTTCATTCAGAGCATCGTCAAAGGGATAGTGACATTTTAATTTACTAGCATGTATATTTTTACCGAACTAATTAGATGGATTGAAGTTTATCTTCTTAGTGCATATTTAAGCATTTTTCCTTTGCCTCATTAAACATAATTAAGTGGCAACTTTTGGACAGAATCTTCAGGCCACACCTAAGATTCTGCTCACAGCACATGGCTTGAATCTTTGAAAAGCCATAGGCTGTGCAATTCAGATTTAAAATAGTAATTATGCCAAAATGATCCACAAAGACCTTCCTTTAGGCTTCTCTTTTTTTCCCCTCTTTCCCCAATAACAGACATTTTGCAATCACTCAACAGTTTTTCTGGTAGTCCTTGATTTACAACAATTTGTTTAGCAATTGTTTAAAACTACAATGGTGCTGAAAAAAGTGACTTATGATTGCTCCTTGTACTTATGACCATTGCAGTGCATTTTTATCACTGATAAAAATTGGAATGCTTAAAAACCAGGAGGCATGTATGTAGAGTGCAGCCTGCTTAGGGTCTATTATCTCCATTTGCCACCTTTCCAGCTGGTTTCTGACAACCATAGTCAATGGGGAAGCCAGCAGGAGTTGCAACTCATGGTGACATGATGTCTCCCTAATTTTTTTTGTCTGTTAATAATTCCATAATTCCTTGCAGCAGAATGGAGTTGGGGCAACTGAATGGAGCTGAGTTTTTACTGGCCGGATGCCCTTTCTGTTGCCAAAGCAAAGTTCACGACTGATATTTATTCATTGTGCCCAGGGAAGGAAATATCTTCCACTATCTAGGATGGAACTCACAGCCTCCTGATTGTGAGGTGAGAGCTCCACTTCTAGCCACCGCACCACTCATGTCTCCCGAAATGACAGTGACAAAAAAGTTGTAAAACTGGCTGCATTCACTGATGCCTCATTTAATGACCACACTACACAACAACAAATTTTACAGTGCCAACTGAGATTGTAAATTGAGAACTACCTTTCTTAATATAGTATTGGAGAAATCCAAACAAAATACAGAATTTAGTTCTTGGGTTTTTTCCATGCGGCTTTTACTCCAAGGAAGAGTATAGGTTGCTAAAGAGGTGACTGTAGAAAGAAAGCTAGAACATTCATACCTAGTCCTCAGCCACCTGGTATGATATTCTTCCCCCTTAACATAAACTTTTCCACATTATCTTTGCCTCTGGATTTTTTAAAGGGAAAAATATATCCTTTTCATTCAATAATCAAAGAAAATACAGGAGTAAATGTTTAGGACAAGCATTCATTTAAACCTTTATCTGTATCTATTCCTGAAAAGTTCTGAATTAAATAAAACAAAACAAATGTTCATTTGTACCAGATGTTGTTTTCATGAAGATGATCATGTTTATCTGTTTTCCAGAAACTCATACTAATGGAGGGGTAATATTTGGAACAATTGTAGGAGCAATGTTAGGATCTGCATTGATTGGCCTGGTTGGATATTTAATCTGTGGTAAAAGAAAACCTGAATCGTTTGGACATCAGCGACTTTATGATGACACAAGAAATGATCCAGGTAATAATCCAGCTCAAGAAATAGAGTCATAAGAGTCAAATAGATTTTGTGTTTTGAAAATATGGTTTTGAGATGTGTCATTTTAAAACAGGTGTCAAACGGGTGTCAAACTCAAGGCCATGGGCCGGATGTAACTGCAGAGTCCTTAAATCTGACCTAGAAATAGCAAAGGACCAGCCTGCAGTGCCCCTAGCAGCCAAAATAAGGTGTGGGGAGGGCCCGCACGTGGTTCCCCCATGCCCCATTTTGGTTGGCAGGGTACTGCAGGAGGTGCCTGTCCCATCTCCCCCCCCATTCGCCTGTGATATGCTGATCCGGTTCTCAAAGGAATCCAGTTTGACATCCTTGTTTTAAAGAATATGTTTTAGAAAGAGAAGGAAAGGAAGTTATGCAATATCTCCATGTTCAGTTCCTCTTCTTCTTTATACCAGCTAAAATAAGGTGACCAACTTTTTTACAAGGGAAAGGAGGACACAAATAAATTGAAGAAAAAAAAAAAAAAAGCCACTTGCGCACAGCACACTCTTTCATGCAGCGCACTCTTGCGTGCGGCACACTCTCTCAAAACAATAATCCTGTGTGGAGCGCATGCATCTCATAATCGCATCTCACCACACTGTACCGAGCCTTGATGAATCATCATGTCAAATACAAATATATCACATCACACACAATGGATCGGCTTGACATCAATCAAATACAGAGATTTACAGATTAGTCTTCAAATATCAAAAAGGAGGACATGTAGGAAGACACTTTTTGAGAGAGGACAGAAGTTACAAAAGGAGGACTGTCCTCCCAAAAGGAGGACGGTTAGTCACCTTATCTAAAACCATTTTGCTTTAGGGTTCATCAATACTTCTTGGTGGTTCTATTTCCAAAATGTGACAGTAATATATTTAGAGAGTAGAAATAGATGTCGGTTGTTACTTCTCTCATATTGCAAATTCAACCTTTGACCTGTGGCTTGGAAACAGTCTTTTTACTCTTATTTCACCTTGAATACTCCTGCTCATTTGAATAGCGGCACTTTGTAATGGATTATTTTTCTAACTTTTCTTGGCAAAGAACTTCAGTCTGTGCTAGTATGAGGTAGATGACCATGCAGAACAATTTTATTGAGGATCTGAAGGAAGAAAGATAGTTGGCACTCTTTGGGTGATAGACAGAGAGGAAGGGATAATGATTTTATTTAATTTGGTAATGAAACTTTTGCAAGAAAACAGTCAAGCTCAGAAAGAACCAAAGACTTGGGGATGGCTTCCTGTCCAACTGTGAGGTGCTTACTGATGGGAATCCTGTTGAAGGGGGTTTCCAGCTGGCAAATGAGGATATACGGGTGGTCCAATTGTTAGAGTATTTACAGAGGTTCAATTGTTAGACTATTTACAGAGTTGAGGGGATCTCCTGAGTTGTCTGCAGAAGCAGTATCAGGGATTTCCTGTGGGCTAGATGCATATGAAGTATGTGGTGGCTCTGATGGTTGGACCAGGTGATCTGAATGAGGAAGGTTGGAGTTGATGGGATTGTGGGCAGGTAGGAATATTAAAGTTGAGATGAGCAGAGGGAAATATGGTAGAAGAAAGAGGTCAAGTTATTCTTGGGGAAGACATATTTGAAGTGTCATAGCATGTCAGCTCTTCAGCCATTTGAACTCATCCCAAATATGAAGTCATTGGTTTGAAGACCTTGATTTCTAGTTGCTGCTGTGAAATGACAGGTGTGCCTGCAATAAGGCTTCCCTCTACAGTTTTATCATGAATGAGAGGGCATATCTGGTGGGCTTCTTTCCAAATTTCCTACTTCTCCTATGCTTAGTTTTTAAGTAGATGCAGTACCACATATATATTTTTTTTTGCAATTGAGAGATGGGCATCTACATGAATGAATGAATGATTTAATGACTATAAAATTCCAAGTCACCTGAGACAGAAGCATTTCCTGAAAAATATCTTTATACATTGGAGGTATCCACATAATTGCATGTATATATTGAACTTAATGTATTGTATATTGTTATATGCTGAACTCAGAATAAAAGAACTTACATGATGTCTTTAACATTCCGTCCAAAGATGTATTGTTTGAAACATGTGTAAATATTGTCAATGTGTATTTTGCAGTTCTACGATTAGATGCTATACCTGAACCTTTCAACCCAAACTTTGGAGAGCTATCCTACTTCAATCCCATGGTAGCCAATGAGAACCCTGTCCAGAACCGCAAAGAAACTTCATACAATGCAATCCCAATGGATGACATGATATCATCACAGCCTTCAGCAGAAATGCATAAAGCCAGATGTTAGAATTAAAAACATATAGATCTTGTTCCTTCTTGTGGCTCCTATAACATTTGAATGTGCGTAAGAAGTGATGATTGCAGGTCATGTCATACTCTTTTTACCATTCCTTTGCATATGTGAGTGCATGTATATATGCTAACCCATTAGAAGAAATGCTGACAGTCTCACAACAATGACTTCTTGATCTTGATCTGAAGTACCCTTTCTTTGTTTTTGAACTTTTCTGCTTGATAATATCCCCCAAATATGTGCTAATGTCCATTGAAAACATGACATTGGACAAAAGAGATTTTTTACCCTTTTAAAGAACAACAATTATTCAATTCAGGCTTTAAATGAAATTAGACTAGCATCACAGTATTAGTGATAATATACAGTCTAGTAAATCCCCTTTGTCCTTCCAAATACTAATTCTAATGACATTCAGAGTCGAGTACATTCTTCAAGGAACTGATTGTTTAATACTGAGCAGGTAAACTATTTTCATGGCATTGCTTAAATTCAGCAGCCAAAGTAATAAATTTTGGCAACGTTGCTCTGTCCATTTTTTAAAAAAGTGTTTTTTTTTTGCTCATAAATCATAATCAAGTCTCTGGAGTGTTCTCTTTCTATACTTCACTCCAATTGGGAAAAAGTAAGCTTACAATTTTATATCTGCCCATTCTAGCGTCATCACCAGATCACCCTCCAGCTTTTCTGGAAAAAGAAAGGAAAAAGAAGAAAAGCTGCCCTTCCTGGATTTAGGAGGAGGGTAATTTTATTATATAACAGGTTTTTTTTTTAAACGGTAGCAGAGCATCCTAATTTTCTTTTATATTATCAAAAAATAAATTACCAAATAATCTAATTATTATTGGTAGGTCAATTTAAAATCAATAGCCATGTTCACCAAAGTGATGTTTCTTAAATATGCTGGGATTATAACTGCCCAACTTTCCAAACTTCAGGTTATTTGGGAATCCAAGGAATTGGAGCTCCATCTGTAGCACATCAAGCTGACAATAAAGGAAAGTTAACAGAATAACAGAGTTTGAAGGGACCTTGGAGGTCTTCTAGTACTTAAACAGGAAACCTTATACCATTTCAGACAATCTCATCTTAAACCTGCAGTGTTGGTATACCCACAACTTCTGCAGGCAAGTCATTCCATTGTTTGATTGTTCTTTTGTTGGGAAATTTCTCCATAGTTCTAGGATGGTTCTCTCCTTAATTAGTTTTTACCCATTGCTTCTTGTCCTACCTTCAGGTGCTTTGGAAAATAGGCTGACTCCCCCTTTCTGACAACCCCTTAGATATTGGAATACTGCTATCATATCACCACCTAATTCTTCTTTTCATTAACTGGACATATCCAATACCTGCAACTGTTCCTCATCTCTTTTAGCCCCCAGTTCCTTAATAATCTTTGTTCTTCTTCTATTCACTCTTTCTAGAGTCTCAATGTTCTTTTATATTATGGTGACCCAAACTCCAAAACTGGGTGCAATATTCCAAATGTGATCTTACTTAGGCATCATAAAGCAATAATTCATATGAACTTGATTGTATCCATCTGTTAATGCAGCCCAGTTGTTTTAATACAGCCTGAGATATAAACCATATGCTTACTTAATCATGCAGAAGAATAATCAACTTCAAAACTTTTAATAATTTTTTTGTAGATAAACTAAGATAACCTCAAAGGGAAGCCAGGCTAATGTACCTGATTTGTATTTCAGAATAAATTTGATTCTCTTGGGCCTTTAGAACAGCATTCAGCAATACCACAACACATGTACTGTTGCATCATGCATCAGGATGGAAGTATCTAAGGATAGCTTTGTATCATATGTCACTGTGGTTTTGCCTTTTAGTGGCTTGCCCTGGTTTCTATCATTATGTAGTATTGCCTGAAGCTTTGGTTTTGCTGTTCAAAACAGTTTTTGCTGGATGCAAGCTGTGCTGCGGGTCTATTTTCAGTCACATTTTAGCATATATTATGTCAGGATTGTTTCAAACTGCTTCAGACTGAAAGCATTTTCTGGCCAAAGGTAATTTTGATAAAAAAGATGACACTTGAACATCTTCAAGTAAAAAAGGCATATACTCAACATGCTTTAAAAACTACTGTCTTTCTGGTATTTTTAAATGGTGTGTCCATTTGTTTTCTTGTCCTGTTGTTTCATCATCATTTTAAGGCTTCCATGTCTTTAGAATATAAGCCAAATTAATAAAAGGACGACATAGAAAATGTAATGAGAACAAGCTGCCACTTTTTTAAAAAAAAATATCTCTCAGAATTGATCTTACTGAAAGGGAAGAAAAGGGGATTTTATTCCAAGTTACCAAACCAAGATTATTTATGTATATTATTTTGCCACACCACACCAATAGTTTCAATTTTGCTTTTGTCAAGAATCAATCTTGGTTCATAACATCAAAGTGGGTGGTAATCCAGATGTTCACAGGAAGCCATACTGGAGAATTGGAAGTAAGGAGAAAGATAAAATGCATTTTGATACTCTTTCAGATGCAGATACTAATGGTGAAAGATTCCATTTGCCCTGCATTAGTTACTCTAGGTTGAAACAACATCATTATCTTCTGCTATTTCTAGTCCTAGTGGGAGTAAAATGTATTAGAATTGATATTATAGCAATTGACAATTCATTTTCTGTTTCCACTCATTTTCACTTATTTCAATTTTATCAAAATGATACTTGTAATTTATAATTGTATGTAAATAATAACTTTGAATAGAAAATATTTTTTTCTTTTAGAAAGGCCAGGTGTGTACAGTTAAGGTGCTCAACCAGAACAGCTGGAATATTAGGAATTGGAAAAGTTCAACCTCAGGAACTGAAGACAGCTGGGTGATTTTTGTCCAGTCACTCTCTTTCAGCCCAAACTAATTCACAGGGTGGTTGTTATGGGGAAGATGAGAGTTGGGAGGATTATATATCCTGTCTTGAATTGTACAAAATAAAGTTGGTTAAGAAATCAAATCCAAAAAAAAATACATTCATTTCAAGCCATATAACAAAAATCAAGCATGACACTTGCATTTACACTAGTTTCCAGACTTGAAAAAATTGAATTCTCTCTATGAGTCATATAAAATTGAAATAAAGCAGAGGATTTTATGTAAATAAACACCACAATAGCAATAATAGTAGTAATACTTAAATAGAGATAGATCTGTAAGAATAGCCACATCTTTTTAACTCTTGCAAAACATGTAATTTGGATCAAAAGCTTCTTTTTACTATATTGGGAGATACATTATTTCTATACCATAAGAAACAGCGGTGGTATTCTACCAGTTTGGACTGGTTTGAGTGAACCAGATGTTAAATGTTAGATGTTCGCCGAACCAATATTTGAACTGCTAGGATGACCCCACCCACCCTGCCCCACCCCTCCCAGGAGTGTCCAAGCAGTCCATTTTCGATAGAGGTAAGTGTAGGGTCCACGCAGAGGCTCTGGGAGGGAGGAAAATGGGCCTTCCAGAAATCCAAAAATGGGCCTGTTTCCAGAACCTGGGGATGTCATTTTCACCCTCTCAGAGGCCCAGAGGAGGCCTCTGCACCCTTGGGAGGGCAAAATACAGCCCTCCCAGAAGTACCAGAAGTCTGGAAATGGGCCTATTTCTGGCTTCCAGAGCCCAGGGGAGGCAGTTTTTGCCCTTCAAGAGGCTAAACTCTCTGGACTCTTGGGAGGGAGAAAAGGGCCTCCTGGGATCTGGAGGCCCAATGGAAGCTATAAACAGGAAGTTCCAGTAGACCATGCCCACCATGGCCATGACCATCCAGCAACTGGGCAGCAAACTGGTTGCTGGGATTTTTGAATACCACCCCTGCACAGAAACTAGTCCAGATGGTGGCTCCTATTACTAGCAAGATCATTATATTGTTACTCTTTTTCATACAAGCACATTGATAACCTCTGGAATGAAATGAATAACATGCTTTATTACATAAGATGAAGTATGTGTTTAGGCTGGCGAGCTTAATCTGTTCACCAGGTTAGATTGTTTAATCTATTTTGTAAGGTTGAGGTGAAGATCAATTGCATAACCTCATGTATTGTCAGTGCCTTTTAAGGGAAGGACAAAATACCAATATTTATTTATTGTATTGTAATTGTCTTCCTGGCTAAAATGAAGCTAAAGTCCACAACACAACTATAATTAACCCTAATATAAAACAAACACAAGCATACACACACTCCTAATCAAATTTCTTGATTTTAGAAATAATGAAAGGTCAAACTGCTGCCTAAATAATAAATATTAGGTTTGCAAGTAGAACAACAGCCAGGAGGTAAAACTAGCTCAACCTCTTTTGTAAATAATTGCAAAAGATGGGAATAGCTACAGAGAAATCTTCCCTACATGTTCAGGAATTGTGCATGTGAGAAAAAGATGCTCTTCTGAAAGCCCCAAAGCCAAGGGAGGTTCATAAAGAAAAATGGTTCTACAAATGTGAAAAATAAATACATTGTTTACTAAGCATGTCACATAGAAAAGTAAGTGTCTGTATTTTGTGACTCAATTTTCATTTATTTTTCTTATACTGACATAGCATTTTTTTTTAAAGCACCTTGGATAAAACAGGACAAGTTGTGGAAGTTGCATGAAAAAAATCAAGGAAAAATAGACAAATTTATTATTCTCTCAAACCATGTTCCAGTAGTTATTTAGTTCCCCACAGATATTTTTCAAGACAAGGCAGAAAATCTGGAAGAGACAGTCTGATTGCCTCTTCTCTGCACAAATCTGGATTATTATCTGGACAGTGATTGTCTTATTCTTGTTTCTTGTTTACTGCATGCATACAGAGCATGTCAAGTAATAGCAAGACTCTCTCGGTGCGTACACACGCACACACACACACACATTTTAAGGGCATGTAACATAGGCCGACGGATGCAAAACGTATGTAAAAAGGACACAGCGGATGAGAAAATGTTCCATCCGTTGTTATCCACTCTCAAAAGTGCCCTGAATTTGCATAAGCAGAGCGGACAACAACGGAAAGGAACGGACGGGGGGAGGATGTAGCCAGGATGTAAAGCGGATGCTCCATGGAAGCCTAGTGGATGGAAGCGGATGGCACATCCGCAGGGCTTCCGGGGGAGCACAGCGAAGCGGACGCGCAACGGAAGGAACGGATGCAGAGCGGATGCCGAGCAGATGAAGCGGATGCAGAGCGGAAGCCTAGCGGATGCCTAGCGGATGCAAAGCGTTCACTGCGCATGCGGGGAGGATGCATTGCATCAGCCCCGCTGATATAAAAGGATGCAGCTCGCAAGCAGGTCACCATTCAGAGGAAAGACCTGCTGCCAGACACAGCTCCAGCCAGCCAACAACCATGGGGAAGAAGAGGAAGCCTGTGCCACCTGCTGCCAGCCCTGGCAAGAAGGACAGGGCCACCATCCCACCCCCTGGCCCTGACTCTGCTTCTGCTGGGGCTTCTGCTGCTTGGGCTGACTCTTCTGGTGCTGGAGCTTCTGCTGGCGCTGCTCCTGGTGCTGGTGCTTCTGCTGGTGCTTACTCTGCTGGCGCTGCTCCTGGTCTTAGTG